>PVJH01001952.1:0-185439 GCA_004026705.1 Nesogale talazaci
GAGGCTTAGAGGGATCCTGGAAGGGTTTCTATCTGTTCACAAGCCAACCAGCAGGATAACCAGCTCTGTACATAAGGAACACAGCACCTTTGATCTCTTCTGGTTTTTGCTTTGCTTGGGCAGAGAAAAATGCTTGAAAAAGATGTTAAACTCTCAAGAAGAGAGGAGAAACATAAAACAAAACAAAATGCTTGGGTTTTGCTTTCTGGCTAGGGTTTTGTGTAGCTCAGGGACCCGATGATTCATCCCCTGAAATCTCCGAGCTCCATTTGCTTTGTAGATTTCACTGTCCTCTTTGTTCGACTTCAAACCTTTCAGAGGGCTGAAATGCATTATTACCTTGTTAAATCGCAACCGAAATCATTCCTACAGCCCTAAGCTGTTTTGACGTGGGTTGTGCATCTCACACAAAAGAATTGCTTTTGTTCCCAGAAGCTCTCATTGGCTCAGTGACTTTTGCTCTGAGCCAATCAGAAGCTAGTTGTTAGGCTGGGTTGGCTATTTTTAGCTCAAACACACTGAGTTTTAGAAGCGGTGGGGTGGAGAATGCAAGTCCGTGTAGTAAAAGTCAACCTCTAAGTGTGTTTTGGAATCGCGGCGTGTTTGACATTTTTTCCTTTAATTCCTCATATAATGTTACCTTGCCGTGTGTGCACGCGCGCGCGCGTGTGAACAACAAACATATATAGTTACATCTCCCAGTTCTGAATGATCTATTTAGTAAAGGAGGAGAAAACCTACGAAATAATCAGTATTCCCTTCCAAATTCAAGAGAAATACACTATAATACCCAGTTCTTTACCAGTACACATGGAGTATATGCCAGTTGCCATATGCAGACTATGAAGACGCTTTTGTCCAATGAGATTTCTAAATTTTCATTTTAAATTAATAGAATATTTAAATGGTATACTCTGCATGAGTAAGGTTAGAAAGTCAGTCTTTTTACCCCTTTGAATGTGTCTATAATTGTACAAACACACCCGCACACGATATGCAGCAATTAAAATCATAAATATTTCGTGTGTTTCATGCATTGGGCTACAGCATTCTTTTGAACGTGTTCTTTCATTTAAGCCATTAGTCCGTGGGCACAAGAAGTATTTTTCCCAAATGTATTTCAAATGACAGGGCATTGCAACATGCAATTTATTAATTATCTAACATTTTCAGGAAATACAAGTTGCAAAATGGAAAAAGCCTCCAAATGTTGCTTTATTCCCTCCGCCAATTTTTAAACGAGGTAAGAGGGAGGAAGACAAAGTGAAGCCAACAGTTTATAAACCCAAGCAATTTTATGTGAAGGAAGGGAGGCCCTCCCCTTCCTGAGAGAAGGGAGTGTGTGAGAGAGAAAAAATACCTCCAATTCTTAAAATATGTTTCACATTGTGAATTTTACTGATATTTATTATTCCAGCTCGAGACTATGAGCCTGTTTGCTAAGTTTCTTTGTTGGCTTGTTTTAAGAAATATCTTGGGTTTTGTTTCTACTTACAAGCCATCTGGGTGCGATTTAAACACATGTGAGGACAGAATTTAGATCAGGAGTAGATTGGGGAAACTGAAGGAGTTCAAGGAAAGAAAAGATCCGGGGTTAAAGGATGGGATGGACATATGTGTGAATTATGCAAATCACGTATCCATGACTGCAATAATGACAATCATGCAGGGTTGTACAGTTTGCAGGGTCTTCTGTGAGAAGGGATGGCCTAAATCAAGGGTGGAGGAAGACCACTGAATTGGCACACAAAAGCATTCACCCAGAGAGGAGGGAACATAAAAGTTTGGAGTGGGAAATTCTCGTCTCCTGAAATAGTATGGGATACAGTCTTTAGGAGAAATGTTGCTTGACTTTGTGGAGATGAATTGGAGCAAGAAATAAAGCACTCTGGGAAAACACCTCTGCCCCCCTATCCTCTATCAGCAGGAAAATGGTAGACAGTGGGGCAAGGAGACTTTGAGAAGCTATGCAATAGCTTATAAGAGGCTGGGCTTAGGTAGGCAAGCAGCTGCTAGCGATTTAGTTTAATAAGCAGGCTTGGAAAATTAAAGGGGTCTGGTAAAATTGAGACCCAGCATGGGGCTTCTTTGTTTGGTAGGTCCTAGCTTGTTGAACTCCATCAGAAATGAACCTATTACTTCTCTTTCTCTTTCTCTCTCTCTCTCTCTCTCTCTCTCTCTCTCTCTCTCTCTCTCTCTCTCTCTCTTCATGATCCACATTACATTTTCTCGCTTCCTTGTGAAAATGACTTGGTCATTGTAATGATTCCTTAGTTTTGGGCTTTTCTGCTTAAAAAGTAAGCAAATGGTAACAATGACACATCGAGAATAAAGTGACCAGACATCCCGCTTTTTAACAATTTAAAAACATCCTGCAGTGTTTTAAAATAAGTATAATGCAATAATATTTTTGCGTTCTATGAACATTTTTGTTGCTCCATGTAGACCAAATTTGTAATCAATAACACCCCCTCCCCCTGGTCAATGGCATCCTGCTTAAAATCTGGTCACTTTAATTTAGAATCATGACCACTTCCTGAACTCTCTAACTTTCTTGAAAGTAAACCTTAAATAAGTCAGCTACTCCCTTACTCTCTCAGCCTCTCTACTAACTCTGTTAGTCCAAATATTCATGCTGTGAGTTTTGTGTCCTGCTGGGGAAGGGACACTGGTGGAGGGGAACTAGACCAATGTGTAGTTTCGAAGGATTGATACGGTGGCTGTAGCAATGGGCTCACACGTAATCATAATTGTGAGGATGACTCTGCGGGACCAGGCAGGGTTTTGTTCTGCTGTAAACCTGTGCCCTGGGAGGTACAGGCACTTCACAGGCACATTTGTGTTGAAGTACTTGCTTGTCAGATACCCAAAGCTAATGGAGAGAGGCGTGACCATGAATCTTAATATGTTCGACAGTAAGTCGTGTCAGCGATAGTGGTGGTGGTGGTGGTAGCTGGAGAGACTGGCATTTAGCATGGCCTGTGTCCGCCTGCATGCCTACACATGGTTCTGTTACCTTTGGTGATATTTGTAAAACATGTATTTCATGATGAAGAGTGAAGTGTCCCAATGTTAATCGTGAAATCCCACTGGACTTATTGGATTTGGTACGCATACCTACAAATTTGTGCAGCTGGTAGGCCAGACCAAAGTATAATATACCAAATTATATCGTGAAATAGAAGGAGCGTTGATGGCTTACTGAGTTCAGAGCCCCACTGGCTCTGGAAGGGGGGCGGTAGTAGAGAGCTGTGGCTGCCCACTCTTGGGGCGATCTGCAGTCTCAGAAAATCAATGAAGCAGTTCTACTCTGTCCGACAGGGTGGCTAGGGCTTAAAAAATGGGAATCAACTCGGTGACCATGAGAAAGTGGGTAATGACACAGATATTTTCTTAGAAGTAACATCTTCATTGACAAAAGTATAAAGTCTTCTCACCTACGAAATGCATTTTCCAGTTTTATGTCATTCCTTTATTTGTGTAATGTCTCTGCCTTCTCTTCTGACTCCTGTCATTTTCAGATCTTGCCTTTAGGAGGCAAGATCTCCCTTTCTTTGGATCAAATGGGAAACATGACATCGTTGTTTAAAAGCATCCATTCTCTCCCGATTCAGTATGTATGGGTACGAATGTGTGCACCCCTTCCCGTGTGTTACTATTGGACACGAATGTGCGTCTTGTTTCTTCTCATACCACGGAACATACTCATGTGTTCTTAGGTTATCATCTCTTCAATCTGATTAATTAATTAATGCTTCCCTGGAAATGTTTCCTTTCTCTTTAATCATGGTACTCTAACTCAGTCCTTGTGCAAATCGCCAGTCTGTATAAATATACTGTGAGACTTAATAATTGGGGCTAAGTTGACTTAATGTTTGACTTTAATCTATTCTTTGACCTGGATTTCTTTTTCTGGATAGTTCACTGTTATACAGGGGATTTATACAATATTACTGCAAAAACCTTTAAACATCAGAAGAAGCTCAAAATCACATGTGTAACTTACTAGATTTATAGGGATTAAAGGCAAGAAACTATTTACAAATGTTTGGATCAATTTGTAGGATCCTCCAAATCCTTACTACTATGTGAGTGCTCCAGGCTGGGGTGAATGTAAGAGTAGAGAGGAAATAAGTGTACAATATTCATATCGCACACATACTATGTGTAAAATAGGAAACTATATCAGACATTCCCATGCACAGAGAGTGAATTAAGCATTAAAATTAAAACAAAATAATTTTAAAGTCATCACTCAGTTTTTACCTAAAACAAAGTAAGTAGTATGGGAAAATTGAATGTACCATGACACACAGTTCAGGATTTATTAGAATATTTACAAGCACTGAAACAGAAAAAGAGGAAATGTAGCTAATCATATGAATGAATTAAATGTGAAGATTAAAAAATAGGAGCTATAATTTGTATTTGTATTGCCTTCATCTCTGGCTTTTATCAAAAGGTAGATTGTCTGTTGCTAATATTTACTCTAAAATATAATCCTCCCAAATGAAGACATAATCATATTTAAATTATATTGTAAGCAGAAACTCAATTATGTTTTCAAAGTAGACACTGGAGACTATACTGACTCAGAAAAATAGAACAATGTCCTTATTTCCTTATGTTTTTAATAAAACAGCAGAACTTAGCATTGTGTGTTTACACTAAGGAAAAATTCTATAATTACATATGTAGAAAAGTAGCAAAAGCCTCAAGAAAATTCTGAAATCTGATGTGTATGTAAGTAGAGCAAGTTATTTTAGCAAGTGAAGAAAATCTGTAAATACTAACAAAGCATTCTTTACTTTGGTCTCAGAAATCATCAATCATGTATTCCAAGCGAACAATTCAGGAGGGGGGTTGGATGGGTGTCAGTCACTGAACTCTGACTTTTTCAAACACTGAAGATTACCAAGCTCTTAATAAGTGCCCCATTCCCTTTTCTTGTTAGAATATGTCAAGCAATGAGTGAGCAGAAAGCCAAAGGATAAAGCAGTACCATTAATACACTTCAACATAGCTGTGTGCCTTCAGGGTATTGACAGCTGACCCCATTCGGCGGTAACTCTTCCATCGTTCCTGCATTTTGAAAGCCTCTGCAATTCCTACGTGAAGTGGATTTGCCGGTTGCTGCTCACGAGGTAGAAGGGAAAGCTTTTAAACACCCATTTTCCAAACAGGCTATGAGAAAATGCTCTGAAAAGCCCTTCACCTTTTTTGCGTGATTCGAGGGTGGATGGCTGGAGCACCCCTCTTCTTTGATGGGGGAGAAAGACAGCTGAAGTGTGTTTTGCCTTACGCTTTGCTTAAGAAACCTAATGACATTCGTATCTTTCGGAGAGGCCTTCTGCTAATCCAGGCGTTTTCTGTTTCAGAGTGAGGCAAGGTCCTACTTTGTTCCTTCCTTTGCTTATTGAAATGCCAAGGCTCTGTTTCCTTTGATGAAAAGCGTGAAATACATGTGCGTGAGTGCTCCAACCAGCGCCCGATGACCAGGGCCTGTGGAGCCTGAATGCTTTGGCCAAATGAGCAGACATGCTGTTCTGCAAATTACCCCCTGAAAAGACATAGGCACAGGCTTCTTGCAAACCTCACAGCTGTGCTACCCAGATGCTCGCTGACTTGGGCCTCTGGGGTCAGCGTGGGACACGGAGTCATGATGCTTTGTGAAGGGCTCTATAGTAAACGTTATGTCAGGAGCCAAATAGCCCGGATTGATGATGGATGCAGTGATCGGAGAGCTGCTGTGTACGACTTTGTCCCTGCTGAAAGACATTGCTCTTCACACAATGGATAACCCCATTAACCTCTGGACCGAAATCTCCTTCCTAAACTCCCTGACTTTCTACAAGCGTGGCTGCACATGCAGTCATTGGTATCAGAAGGCAAAGGAATGAAGTGGGAAACTGGACATCGACTTTTCTGACATGCCACTTACAGGGGAACTATAAGATACGCTGATTGATCGCTAACCTTTCACCCTACGGTTTAAATTTATAGCCTTAAAAGTAAGGAAATATGTAAAGGAAATCATATATTATGAAGTTGTTGATGGTTTAGAGCGCTTCCCTAAGCATTTTATCTTTTAAAATTTAATATTATTTGGGGGAGTCTCAAGTTAAACTATATAGAAAGCATACAACTGTAATTTAAGTTGATAGACGATAAAAACACTCACGGCCATTGAAACAATTCTGACTCAAAACAACCCATAGGGTAGAACTGACTGTATGTATTTCCAAGGCTGTATGCGACTCTTCAAGGGAGTAGAAACTCTCTCTCTCTCTCTCTCTCTCTCTCTCTCTCTCTCTTTCTCGCTCTCGCTCCCTCCCTCCCTCCCTAAGAGCTGCTTGTGATTTTGAATAGCTGACCTTATAGATATGCAGCCAAACAAGTCGCCTCTCCACCAAGAGAGGGCTCCTTCATGAGTGATACTATGTACTAGCTAAACTCATACTATCTACTACCCTCTGGCATACACTACCATTAAATCAATTCCCACTCGTAGCAAGCAGGAAGGGTTTCTGAAGCTGCAAATCTTTACTGAAGAAGAGAGCTTCACCTTTCTCAAAGCCGGCCCTCCTCCACACCAAATCCCCTCAACAACAATAAAACAATTGTCACCTAGTTGATGCAGACTCATGGCAACTGGATGTGTTTCAGAGTAGAACCATGCATGCTCCATAGGGTTTCCTAGGTCTGTGACCTTTTGTTAGTAGGTCTTTCTTGTGAGGAGTCTCTGGGTGGTTTCAAACTGTAAACTTCTGATTTACAGTTGATTGTTAAATCATCTGTGTCACCCAGTATGGTAATTACATAATCTGTTGTCAATTTGAGGATTAAGAGTTGTAGGGGTGGATTCTAGGTTGTCAACTACGATGTAGCCAATGAGGCTTCTGTGTGGACATGGCCTTCTCCTAAGGAGTCTAGGAATTCCTGAATTTCATCCTTGGAGGTTGGAGAGAGACTTCTCTCTCTTGGCTCGTTTCATTGTGGACTCTCTACTGACAAGGTTGACTCCCTAAGAGACATCTCTGAGGAGAAGCCACATGGAACTAATTGATACAGCCAGAACCCTGGATTTGGACTCCTCCTAGAGCTGAGATGTTTGCAATACCACTGGATCTACAAGACTTCCCACCCACTGGCCTGTGATCCTCCTTCATTTGTTAATATTGCATGTGTTTCATGAGTCTGAAGAGGAATTTATGGACTTTATCTGGACTGGGCTGGGGCATTATCTCAATATTCAATTGCTCTTATATATAAACCTCTTTCTTATATACAGATGAGTGTGTATGAATTTGTTTCTCTAGTCTACCTGGACTAACACCCAGGCACTCCATTCATAGTCCATGGCTAATGCAATCCACTCAACACTGAGTCAATGGGGAAAACTCCTTAGAAAAGTCATACAACAGTGAGAAGGAATCTTTCATTTGGTTAGTTCTAGGAGGAAGTAGGACCCCTGGCAGTGTAATGGTTACACATCAGGCTATGTTTCCTATGGCTCGAGACTAGTTCAATACCAGTTCCACAGGAAAAATATTGGGCTGTCAGGCTTTCTATTCCTATAAACAATTGCAGTGTAGGAAACCCACAGAGGGTCACTATGAATCAGCATTGGGTTTAGGTTGGGGAGTTGGAAGGAAAATCTAGGTTTATCAATATGCTGGGGCAGTCCATGATCCAGTTGAAGATGAAGTTAGCTAATGTGCAGAAAGAGACCCCATGGGTTACAAAGACTGTGCAAAAAAGTTTCCACAGTGTTTTTACCAATTAAAGTGCACCCTTTTATACAGAAATGTGGGTGGTGTGTGTGTGTGTGTGAGGGGGTGGGGCTTCCAGATACAGCTTGAAGTGCTTGTTCATTTGCGTACTTAGCCTGGGAATTAGGAGAAAACTGAGAAGGAGTTATCTTTCCAGAATTATTTCTCACTGATTTTACTTATAATTATTTTCTAATTTTTTGAGTATTCTTTATATGCATTCATTCATTCAGCATGAAAATATCATGTCCTTGAGAGCGGCTTATGACTAGGATGCAAATAAATGCACAAGCAATCAAAAATAAGTTGTCAAATGCTTTAATGAATATGTTTGCAAGAATGAATAGAAACATTGCAGAAGTTTACTCAAGTATTCAGTAAACACACTGAATACTTGAGTAGGAGATGGGAATGTAAAGTCTTTAAGCTAAGATTTGATAAATGTGTACACTTTGCACAAGAAAAAGGGAAGGATGGGCAATTCAAACAGAAGAAACAGCACATGCAAAGGCAATAGATATATTGGACAGGGAGGGGACAGAGCACTGAAAACTTTGTATATATACATATATATGTGTATGTATATATGTATGTATTCAGAGGAAATGACTAATTCAGTATGGCTGAGCACAAGGTATGGAAATAGTATTCAAGGAAGCCAGACACTAAGAAGGAGTCTGGTCATAAATGTTTTCTCTGTAAAGCTATACTCAGGGTGGACATATAATTCTAAATTAACTTAGGAGGATAGGAGGGGGGCCTATTAATTTGAGAGATATAGAACATGCTCAAAACAATGGTTTATACCAGCCAGGCCCTCGTTTCCATAAACTGTAGACAAAGACATGGCATTAATAAATTTTGAAGAGGAAAGTGATGATAGATGCCAATAATAAACAGATGCCACCCTAATGCCAACCCCAAAAGGTGAAAATCAGAGTTTAGAATGAACTTTATGCTACTGACAAGTATCTGAGGTCCTAACTTTCTGAGTAGCTAAGTTTAAGCTGCATGAGGTGATTCCACTCCTGGTGAGACCCTTTTAGCTCCTTTCAGATGCTTGAGAGGATGTGGCCCTGTTCTCTCTCTCTCTCTCTCTCTCTCTCTCTTTTTGAGATTTTTCTTTTTCTTTATTTATTTTAAAGATCATTGTATTGGGGGCACATCCAACTCTTATCATGATTAATATATGCATCAATTGTTTGCAGACCACATTTGCACATTTGTTGCCATTATCATTCTTGAAATATCCTCCTTCCACTTAGGCCCCCAGTATCAGCTTCCCGTATTTCCCCTCCCTCCACACTCTCCCTCCTCCATGAATCCTTAATAAATCTACAAATTATTTCTATTTTGTCATATCATACACTGCCTGATGTGTCCCTTCATCCACCTCCCTGTTGTGTGTACCCAAAGGAGGCAGTTATATGAAGCTACCTGCCATTGGTTCCCCCTTTCTATTCCACCTTTCCTCCACCATGCTGGTATCACCACTCTCACCACTGGTCCCAAAGGGATGATGTGTCCTGAATCTCCCATGTTTCTGGCTCTGACTGTGCCAGGGTACATCCTCTGGTCTAGCAGGATTTGTAAGATAGAGCTGGGATCAGGATGACGGCTGAGAGGAAACATTTAAGAACTAGAGGAAAGTTGCATATTTCATTTTTGCTACACTGTGGCTTCACTAGCTTGGCTTCTTCTGGCAACCCTTCGGTAAGGGTATGTCGCTTCACCTATTGATGGGCTTTGGGTGCCCAATCTATACTCCCTCTCATTTATCATTATATAATTTTTAGTTCTTTGATGCCTGATACCTGCTCTCTGACACCTTGTGGTCACACAGGCTGGTGTGCTTCTTCCATATAGGCTTTGTTGCTTCTGAGCTAGATGGCCAGTCGCTTGTTTATTTTCAAGCCGTTAAGACCCCAGATGCTATATCTTTTGATAACTGAGCACCCTCAGCTTACTTCACCACATTTGCTTATGCTCACATTTGTCATCAGCGATCATGTCAGAAGGTGGGCATGCAATGTTATGAATTTTCGTTCTTTGAAAGATGATAACTGATCCCTTTGACACCTCATGGTCACACAAGCTATTGTGCTTCTTCCATATAGGTTTTGTTTCTTCTGAGCTAGATGACCACTTGTCTACTTTCACGCCTGTAAGACCCCTGACACTACATCTTTTGATAGCCGGGCACCATCAGCTTTCTTCACTTTTGCTTATGTACACATTTGTCTTCAGGGATCATGTTGGGAAGGTGAGCATCATGGAATGCCAATTTAATAGAACAAAATGTTCTTGCACTGAGGAAGCACTTGAGTGGCGGTCCAATACCCATGTGCTGTCCTAATACTAACCCTATAAGTATATGCACATAGCTCTATTTCCCCATCATCATATATAAATACATTCACCTCTGTGTATGCCTGCATTTAGACCTCTTTATGTGTTCTTTACTCCCCAGTTCTTTCCTCTCTTCCCTTTTACTTTCCTCTTGTCCCACTATTATGCTCAGCATCCATTTGGGTTTCAGTATTTTCTCTGATCAATCCCTATCTGGCCTCTCATACCCAGCTTGTCACTGATTTTGAATCACTTGTTCAGTTATCCCTGGTTTATTTAACAGCGCTTCCTTTCCCCCTTCTCCCCATTTTCCATGCCCTCACCCATGAATCATCAATCCCATTGTTTTCTCCTCCAGACTTTTCATTGAGCCTATCTTATCTAGATGAACCTGCAGAGATAGCAATATGTATAAACAACACAAAGCATTTTAATTGAAGCCACCAAAGAAAATAAAATGAGGACAACAACAACAACAACAACAACAACAACAAAACCTAATGAGAGACCTGTTCTTTATAGTTCACAGGAACCTAAATTACTGAGCTATTTAGTGAAGCAGAATCTCCCCTGAGTGTGTTGCCACTTTATGAAAGACTATATATATACAAATATATGTGTGTGTGAATGTGTGTGTGTATGTGTATATAATATATTCTAGGGATATGGTGAATTGCTCTTGCTCTTTCTTCTTCACTAGTCTCAGAACACTAATCTACTAATATTTATGTACCTGCAGCTGACTCTGGATGTGAGGCCTACTGTGTCCCGGCATGTTGCTTCCTGCCCTAATGGGTTGATGTGACCATGAAGACAGGGTTGGGAGGGGGGCAGGACACTGAAAACATCAGTAAAATTACTGTTGTAGAGCAACTATGCCCGGAGGGAGTACAGCTGTTTCTACTCCAATGTGAGATGCTTCCAGCATTGTACTGCCAAAGCTGGAACAAACACATTTTGGTTTTACTTCTTCCATTCTCTGGACCTTGATTTGTGGTATGCAGCTTCACCAAAAAAGGAGTAATGGATCTTGGAGGCTCCCAAATTGTGCATTTGCTATCAGGCTACCTTCTGGGTCCATCAGATAATTATCAGTCTTCATAATGCTTCATTTTCCCATTTTCTTTTGCAGTTCTCTTTTCTCATTTATATATTTTATATTTCCCTGAGGCAAAACACCCTTAAGCCCAAGTTCCAATGAAATATATATATATGTATACATATGTGTATATATATATATATCAAATCAACATAAACAACATGATGGTTTTAGACACTCAGCCATTTCTAAATGAGTGCTGATTCTCCTGCTTACATATTTTAAATTTGTCTTGGTAAAATACAACCTTTTGAATTCTAAACGGTATTCTGTAGTGCTCAGCAAAACTTCAGGCACACTGTACCCTGCCTCTTGAACAGTGTGTCAGTGTTGTGGCGGGGAGAGGCCAGTGAAAGGTCAGTAGGCTATTTACCTAGAGAGGTCATCTTAAAGTTGAGGTCCTACTAACAACAGCAGCAACATCATTGATATTAAAATGATAAAATATGAACCCAACCCAGATCAATTGAACCATAAACTCTAGGATGGGGCTTGGCAGTCAGGGTTTTAATATCCTGCTGCTTGACTCTGATATGAGTTCAAATTTGGGAATTGCTGCTCTTCAGTAGGACAAGACCTAAATGCCGGGTGACACATGTTGAATGGCATTAATGCAGACTTATAGGGCCAGTCCAAGTTTTCCAAAGAAATCATTTCTAAGCAGGGAATTGATTGAGTTCTTCTGATTAATTATTGAAGCTGAGAGTGGTCTGGGAAACCATAAGACCTTGCAATTAGTGTCAGAAGTACTCCCCTTGAACCTCCCAAAGGCATTGTGTCTTTCACTATAGGTGGGTGACTCTCAAACTTCAGAATACATCAGACACTCCTCTGCTTTACTCTTGCTTGCTAATTGTTTGAGAAGTTTAGGCAACTGCTCGGAGGCTCGATTTACTCACAGGAAAGGAGGTATGGTGGCTCACTGGTTAAAGTGCTTAGTTGCTAGCTGAAAAGTCAACAGTAGGAACCATTCAGCCAGTCCAGGAGAAACATTCGTCATTGTCTACTTTCACAAAGATTTACAGCTGTCGAAACCCTATGAACAGTTCTACTTTGACCTGAAGATAAGTTATTAGTTGGAATGAAATTTGGAGACACAAGAGTTAACAGTTCAGCTACTAACCAAAAGATTGGAAATTTGAATACATTATCTGTTCTGCTGTGAAAACACAAACAAAAGAAAGCACTGGAGATTTGCTTCTTTCAGCCTACGAAGCCTCTGGGGGGATTTTCCTCTTTGCTATATGGCTGTTGTTGCAAATTTGATTCAACTTGACAGCACCTAACCCCCAGTAGTAAATGATAATATATATCAAAAGACTATAGTTTCACATCTTTAAACTATTTTAAATTGCATACATTATATATAGTATGTTATACATATTATGTATTTAGCAGCATCATAATAGTCACTATTTTATTTAGAGTTTTCTTTAAGTCAGTTGCTACATCCAAGATCTCATTTAATAGTAATTTTTGAATATAGTTATTCAAAGTATCTGAAATCAGTGCTTGAAGAAATCTACAAAAACACAGACTTAGCAATAATAATCCTTTCTAAGAGTCGATTTATGTTAGATAGGAAGTGACTCTCCATGCTCTGTATAACGAGTCAGGTTTAGCCAAACATGACTTGGAAAGTGATATATGGAAAGGAAGCAGTAGGTCATTTGCACAAAATTATCATGTTGATCATTCTAGAAACCAGATAATCCAGTCACATAGAGATTAAGTTACATAGAAATTGCTAAAAGATGGTAGGACAAAGTGAATAAGGCGCTGTAAACCCTTGACCCTATGATTCTGCTTTCGTGGACTGACCCACATTCATAGTTCAAAGTGCAGGTGGTCCATAAAGCTATGAGAGGCAGGAGCATCAGATATAAAAATGCTGCACACACTCAGCTGGTTTGTTATCTCTGCTAAGCAACATTCTGATGGTGTGTGATTTCCCAAGTAGGCTGGTTGACAGGCAGATCAGGGTAACCGATCCATGAATGTTATTATATGTCTCATGAACAATAAATACAGAAACAGGTGGTTCTATTACATCCCTCATTTAATTCAACCTCCACCCTCAAGGACACATTGCTATGGAACATTTAAGACATGGACAGTTTAAGAGATAAGGAAGATTCAAAACAAAGATGTGGGTTGAAAACATGATGTCAAAAGAACAATTATACAATTTAATTCATTAGGAGCACAAAGAAATGTTCATTAATATTTGTGGATAGAGGGTAAAGATGGCTTCATGAACATGTGAGCTATGTAGGAGGCTTTTCAGGTGAATAAATAGACAGTGTTTTAAGAAGATTGTGTCTTTCAATGTCATGGAACTTAGAAAATATTAGACAAGGGCTCAGTGCCAATTAATCAATATGTGTTCTTTAAAATGCCTTTGCGTCTTCTGTGCCCTATGAGACTGGCTATGCAGTTGCTCCACTTTCCTTGCATACATTCCCCTACTTAGAATTAGTCAATGAGATCTACAGAAGATGGAATGGGAGAGAATTGGATCCTAAACCCAAAGGTCTTTCTTCCTATCAGGTGACTGCAGATAGGATCTGTCTATCTATGCCAAACCAGTCCTAGTCACGGGGTTCCCTTTTTACCCCTTCAAACTAAGGATGATAACAATTCTTCATAGATATTCATCTTCTGGTACCTAGGGATCTCCTTGATCACTGACCACATTTTAGCAAGTATTAAATCTGCTTCAATTACTCTGTAAGTATATTATCTATATTCCAAGGGGACCCAAATGAATATATATGATGTGACAACTAAAAACAATGAGCAGAGTATTCAGTCTATTGGCATAATCCTGAGTCAAGTCAATGATTTTATTAAATTGGGAGGGGGTATAGTTATTATCTCCTGATTTCATCCCAATTAAGTTGAATGGACATTGACGTTGCCAAAAAAAGTCAATAATTCAGACATTGTAGTTTCAAGAATTAGAAAATTGAAATGAGTAAGTTATCTCCTGTCAAAAATTTCTAAAAGTATATGCTAAAATTTCCTTTGTCTGTCATAGACTTCGAAGACTAGTTAATTTTTTAAAAAATCATTTTATTGGGGGCTCATACAACACTTATCACAATCCACACAAACATCCATTGTGTCAAGCACTTTGGACATTTGTTTTCCTCATTGTTCTCAAAACACTTGCTTTCTACTTGAAGTCTTGGTATCTGCTCTTAATTTCCCCCCTTTCTCTCCACCCTTCTCCCCCATGAACCCCTGATAATTTATAAATTATTATTAATTTGTCATATCTTACGTCATTCAACATCTCCCTTCACCCACTTCTCTACTGTCCATCCCCCAGGGAGGAGGCCATATGTAGATCCTTGCAATCTATTCTCCCGTTCTACCCCTCCTCCCCTTCCCCCTCCCATTATCTTCCTTCTCACCACTGGTCCTAAGAGGTTCTTCTGTCCTGTATTCCCTGTGTTTCCAATTTCTATCTGTACCAGTGTACATCCTCTTGTACAGCCAGATTTGTAATATAGAACTGGGATCATGATAATGTGGGGGGGAGGAGAGGAAGTATTCAAGAACTAGAAGAAGTAGCTAATTTTACTCAGATGTACTCAATTCTGGCTCATGAGCAAAGCATTCTAAGAGCTCTCTAAAAAATCAAACACACATATATCTGTCTATTTATTTATTTATTCATTCATTCATCCATCCATTTGCTTATTTATTTTTTCCAAACTGGTGAAGGGCAACTTTTTCTTCTTTTAATGCATAGCCTTATTGCGACATCATCCACATATCAAACATAACACAAAATCGACTAGAGTCGATTTTAGGACATTTCCTTTTTGCTTGTACTCCTTATTACTAGCTTCCCATTTCCCACCCCACCTCACAATCTCCCATCATACTCCAAAGATGAGTTACTATTTCCATAGATTCACCTATCCTTGGTTCCATATACTGAAAAAGAAAACATATCAATAAAGCAAAGAAACAAAAAAGCTAAAAACTATAACAAACAAAATAGAGAAGTATCTCAATTGAAAAGCAGAAAATATTCAAAATTAGAACAATTTTAAAATGAGACAAACAGGAGATGAAATGAAACAAACTGTTAAATTTTAAGCTAACAATATATGCTATAATCCATTTTCCAATGTACTCTGCATGACAGCAAGATCCCAACCCTGGTCTATGATCAGAGGTGACGCACAAGAGATATAATCCATGTGTTTCCCCTTCATGTTTCCTTTTTTTTTTTTGCTATATTTTGAACTGACTCAATTTTTAAATGGGTTCAAAGGGGAGTTCAAATAAGTTGTTATATTTTAACTGAACTATATCCACTATGACGATCTCTATCCCTCCATTGATAGGGATTTCCTAATCATCTCTGCAACTCTAGCCAAAGGTTGGATGGAACTACACAAATGGGGCTAATATAAAATTAATAGAGGAGATTGACATGCTTTAGTAACTGTGGCAGTTACATCAGTTGTCAGTTTGAGACTTAAGAGTGAAGAGGTGGATTTTAGCGCATCAAACAGGTCATAGCTTGATGACCTCAGTGGAAGGGGCTAATGAGAGAAATAACTTACAGGACACACACTCACTCCCTAGAAGGTTCACTGGTGGTGAACCTCATGGAAGTACACTGAGGCAGCCAGAGCCCTAGGATCTGGAGGAGCCATGTGAAGACCCCTGCTAGGGCTGAGATGTTTTTACCAACACTGGATTTACAAGACTTTCTACCCACTTGCCTCTGATCTTTCTGCATTCTGCATCACTGCATGTGCTGAGTTTGAAGAGGAGTGTACAGGTTGGTACTCAACCTATGGTCTAATATATTGGACTTGTGGACTTGAATTGGTCTGGGTTGGGATTAAATTTTCAATTGCTCTTGTATATAAAGCTCTTTCTCATACATGTACGAATCCCCTGGATTTGTTTCTCTAGTCTTCCCAGTTAACACAGTAACCAGTCCCATGGCTAGAGGGGAACAGAGAAGAGTCCCATGATCATCAAAGGAAAAGAGCCTCCAGGGGAGTGTGTTGGAAATCTCTGCTGAAGTAGAGGCAGCAGACATCAGGTCATACTGAAATCATGCATCAAGGTAAAGGTGACCTTGAGACATAGTAAAGAGTATTACAGAGACTGAAAGTGAGAGGCAGAACAGTGTGTAGACCTCCTGGACAAAAGACGAGGCCAGAGGCCAATGGAACACGTGGCTGAGAGGCTGATGGCTAGAGACTAAGAATTGGTGACTGGCTGCAGAGACATGTGATATGGATCAATGACTATATTTCTCAATGTTTACTGATCCTGACTTGTGGTAACCTGTTGTCTTCCATAATAAACTCCATATTTGTGAATGTTGTCTATGAGTCTAATGTGGCCATTGGGACGAGTTATCAAATCCAGCAGAAAAGGAAGTCCCCTGGGAAGTAATGGTTGGTGTCAGAAGGGTAAAGAAGGATGGAGAGTGGGGACCTGTCTGAGCTCCCTCTTATGACATTTGGTTTGGGCCTGAGGTGGTATTGGGTTCTTGTTCTCCCAGTATAGCCAAAAGTCCTCAGCTGTGACCTCTAAGCCATTTTCCCACAAGCCTATCATGGTTGCTAAAGCCAGCATTTTTTAGAACAACATGTAAAATATTATTTTATTCTTATTACTGTTAGTTTTCCTGATATAGGAATGTCATTTAAATGATTCTTTGAGGGTGTACTTAAACAGAAGTCTCATAACATTCCCAATCTTCAGTAGCAAGAAAGATGTGCAATCTGAATAAGATCCACTTTCTAGGGGCTCAGTCTGGTAAATGTTGGACTGTTCACAGCAAAGTTACTGTTTTAAACCCAACCTGTGCTTCCAGAGAGAAAGATGAGGCTATCTGCTCTGGTAAGATTTACAGCTTCAGAAATTTCACATATGGTTGACATGATTGGGCATTGACTCACTGCCAGTGGGTTCTTGACTCATAAGCTGTGGAAAGTTAGAGAAATGGAGAAATGAGAAGAAATTAAGATTTGTAGACAAGATAAAGTAACACTGTATTTAAGTAATACAGTTTAAAAATATCTATATTCTTGATGGAATCCAAGTTGATTGATACCATGAGACAGCACAATTAAACAAGAGCAAAAGAAATAAACAAAGGAATGTGTGCTTCCTACTCTCCTACATCTTCTAGTCGGCAAATTTTCTCCTCTACCATGCGCCATTTTAAAATCATCAACACCAATTACATTGTGTTATAGTACTATTTATGTAATATTATTTGGCTGCTGGCTTTCTATCAACAAGAAGTCAACTTCAAGAAATAATTCTTTCTGCTTTTAGGATATGCCACCACACTGCTTTTAAGACTCCCATCCTATTGTTATGGGGCTTTCAGAGTCATTTGCTGTGATGAATGTGATAACCTGTAGTTTCTCTGAACTATTTATATACTAAGATTGCAAGTCTATAGGAACAACTCACTGTTTGGATAAATGGTGGAAATAAATTGTACGATAACCTCAAGCCATTGCTTTGAAATCTCACTGTTGTTTTCCAACTCATTTCCTAAGGAAGGGAAATCTGCCAAAGCCTTTCATGAAAATAAACAATATCTGCCTGACGAATATTCCAAGTCTGAAGAAAATCAATCCATCAGATATCATCTAAAAGAAAAATCATGTGGATATTTTTTTCAGTTTATGAAAGACATACTTCTACCACAATCATTTTGACAAGAAGGAAGTAATTAATATACTCTCTTTTCAGTGAGGAAGTAAGAATGGCGCTGAATAAAAGTATCCCATTAATTTCAGCTTGGATGAACTTTTGTGACCCCTGACACCTAAAAGCAGATATTGTGGTCATCATCAATTGTCTAAAACCAAAGAAGGAAGAAAAGCTTCTAAAAGCCAAATATGATTTAGAGCTAATCAATACATTTCATCTTCTGATAGCTTTCCCTCTATCAGTTTAGATGATCTGAATTCTGTCCAGCATGTTGAAAAGGCAAGACTGGGCTTCCCCTGGGAAATCAAGGGCATTTGGTCACCTTGCTTTGACAAGCACCCTGAACTGAGCAAGTTTCTTTATTGGTATTGTTACACCCCCGTTACCAATAGGGTTAAATTTTCTATTTATCCCTGCATGGTCCCTAGAGGTCAGGATTGTAGATTCTTCCAAATTACTACTCCTATATTCTTTAGCAACTTAAAAACATATGTCTATAGACTTCTGTCTCTAAATGTATAAAATAAGTTTGCTGATGCATTTCATAAAACTAGTTTATAACTGAAAAATATGCTCTGACTTTTCTTGTTAAAAATAAGTTGACAAATATGATATCATATTTTAGGAAAGTATGCATTTAGCAATGAGCTATTCTTAATGCATTCTTTCAAAAATAACTTTTCACTTAAGGATAAAACACCATGGAAACTGGAAACCATGTAATTTTAATATCTTAAAACTATAATTCCTATTATTTAATGTTCATATGTTTTGAAGTTTTGAAATCTCATTTGCCTTTGGAATAACCTGCTGTTTTTTAAGACTTGAGCTGGTGTTTTAAGAAATGGCTGACTTTAGCCAGGTAATAAGATAGAAAATCTCACCTTTAATTTTACACCCTATATCTACAGAGGTTGATACAAATATGGAAGTCACTGCTGATCCAGACAATGAAAAGCCTATATTATATTTGAGTGGCAGCTATCACTGTGACTTTTTTTAATTTAATTTAATTTTTCATTTTTAATGAATCATTTTATTGGGAGCTCATACAACTCCCATCACAATCCATACAAACATCAATTGTTTGTCACTTTTACACACTTATTGCCATCACCACTCTCAAAACATCCTCCCTCCATCCAGGCCCCCAGTATCAGCTCCCTATATCACCCTTCCTTCCCCCTTCCCCTTGAAACCTTAGTAATTTAAAAATTGTTATTATTTTCATACTGTACACTGTCCAATGTGTCCCAAACACTTACTTCTCTGTGTTCCAGAGAGGAGGCTACGTGTAGATCCCTGAAGTTGGTTCTCCCTTTCTATTCCTCCATCCCTCCACCCTCCTGGTATTACTACTACTATTACTAGTCTTGATGGATCGTCTATCCTAAATTTCCCATGTTTCCAACTTCACTGTACATCTCCTGGTCTAGCTGGATTTATGTGGCAGAACTGGGGTCATGATAGTGGGTGGGAGGCAGCATTTGGGAACTAGAGGAAGGTTGCATATTTCATTGCTACTACATATTTCATTGCTACTACCCTGTATCTTAATTGGCTCATCTTCTCCTTGTAACAAGAAGATGTCACTTCACCTATTGATGGGTTTTGGGTCCCCAATCTGTAGTCCCCCTCATTAATAAGAATATAATTTTTGCTCTTTGATGCCTGACACCAGATCCCTTCACCACCTCATGATCACACAAGCTCCTGTGCTTCTTCCGTGTGGGCTTTATTGCTTCTGAGCTGAATGGCCGCTTGTTTACTCAAGCCTTTAAGACCCCAGATGCTATATCTTTTGGTAGCTGGGCACCATCAGCTTTCTTCACCACATTAGCTTATGCACACATTTGTCCTCAGCGATCATATCAGGAAAATGAGCACACAATATTATGCTTTTTAGTTCTTAAAGCCTGATATCTAATTCCTTTGATACCACGTGATCCCACAAGCTGGTGTGCTTCTTCCATGTGGGCTTTGTTGCTTCTGAGCTAGATGACTGTTTGTTTACTTTCAATCCTTTAAGACCCCAGATGCTACATCTTTTGATAGCCAGGCACCATCAGCTTTCTTCACCACCTTTGCTTATTTACCTTAGAGGTCAGCACTGAAGCTGAAGTTTGGAGAGTGAGATATGCCTGACCAAAGCACATGAGAACAAATGAAAGCAGAGGAAGAGAGAATGATGTGCATCCTGGCCCACTGAGTCTTCAGGACGATAATCCCACTCAGAACAGCTAATGCACAAAGAGGACTATACAGCTGGCCCCACTATGAAATACAGCTACCCTACTGACCCAAGACCTATCGGAGCCAGAATGAAGAAATAGGGTCAAGATTATACCTTGTCAGACACAACCACACCAATGCAAAGTACTAAGAGTATGCAACAGAGGGTGGCATTCCAAATGGAGTGTCAAGGATATACTTTGGGGCCAGGGTATGGCACCAATCCAACTCAACCAGTGATCACTCTGAGAGGTCAACTACAGACCTTGAACTTTATACAGGTTTTTATATTGCTATTATTTTTATTATCCTTTTTACATATATGTATGGCACTTTGAGGTGTTTTCTTGCTGTTGTTATCATTATTTTATTTCCTTCAGTTGCTTCATTTTAGGAGGGCTTTTTTGTACATATTGTTACCGCTGTGGTCTATCTAGACAAGATAGGCTGGACAAAGAGTCGGGAGGTGAAAAAGACAGGACTGATGGTTCCAGGGTAGGGGACATTGAAGAGGGAGGGAGGGGGAAAGATGGTGATGTTGACCAGCCCAGGAAAAGGGAATAACAATTGATACAAAATCAGTGACAAGGTGGGTGAGAGAAAGCCGATAGGGGCTGATTAAGACTAATGTAACAGAGAGAAAATACTGAAACCCAAATGAAGATTGAGCATGATAGTGAGACAAGAGGGAAGCAAATGGAAATAGAGGAAGGAACTGGGGGATAATGGGCATTTATAGAGGTTCAAATACAGGTATATACATAGGGGTATATATTTATAAGTGATGATGGGGAAAGAGATTATACGTGCATACTTATAGGGATAGTAATAGGAAAACAGATGGGCATTGGACCTCCACTCAAGTACTTCCTCAGTGCAAGGACACTTTGTTCTATTAAATTGGCATTCCAAGATGCTCACCTTTCAGACATTGTGATTTTTATTGGAACATTTTTTTCGGGGGTGGACATCACTGGCCTCTGGTGGGAGTAGGAGGCCCAGCCTTGCTCCTGGAGAGCTGCTGCTGGATTTGTACTGCCAACTCAGTAGGCCGCAGTCCCGCACTCAACCACTATCCCACTGGGGCTCAGTCCAATTGAAACATTTTAACCCAAAATTGTCTCACTAACTACTTGAGGTCCCCATTGCTTTCTTTAAACTTGGGAAATTTTAATGTACTGAGAAGGCTTAATAGAGAATAAATAAAACAATATAATTTCCCCAAATGTTGAAAAACCCAATAAGCTGCTTCATACAATGAATCTTCTCCTGTGTCATTATTGATCGAAGGTAACTACACAAAAGAGTCTTTAGAGATTTTTATATCCCATTCATACTGTTTCCCATTCATCCCATTCATACATTCATACATCCCATTCATACAATTTGTATAGGGAAGGAAAAAGGTGCTTCAGAACTCCAAGTTTTCAACACTTTCCCCTTTAAAATTATCATGGAATCAAACTATCAATTATTAGTGTTGCTGTTTTACTTTCTGTTTGTTTCACCTAGGCTAAATTTAATCATGGCATCTCTTTGCTCAAGTGTCTTAAACCAGGTTTACTAGAAGCTGTACCTGAGTGGAGGACTACAGTGGACCTTCTTTATTGAGTGAGAGCATTCCAAGAGCAGTGAGGAAGTGAGGAGGCTATGAACCGCTATCATCTTACCAACTGTGACAATGTTGGGTTACTCACTTAGCAAGGTAAACATGGACTATCTAAGCTAATTTACTAATCTCTAATGAATAATTTCACATTCGATTGCCCATCAGTTTCGATTTCCAGGTATGGTAGGCATCTCTTTTCCTCAAATTTGCAATCACTGATGGGGACAGAATACTCAATAATCAAGGTAAGCATGGACTGATATGTGTCCTGATGTGATGAAAAATATATGGAACTATTCAGTACAGATGGTGTGTTAGTCCAGGTAGACTAGAGGACCAAATTTCATAGACATGCATATGGTTATAAGGAAAAGGTTTATACACAAAGGGAACAGGACATTGAGCCTAGTCCAGTTCAAAGTCATAAGTCCGATATTAACTCATAGGCCCAAAATCAGTCTATAAAGTCTCCTTCCAACTCACTAAGTCACAGATCAGTGGGTGCAGAATCTTAGTGCTAGCAGGGGTCTCCTGATGGGTCCTCGCTTCTAGGGCTCAGGGTTCATCAACAGCATCCAGTGATGGCAGAAGCAACTCATAGCTGGCAGAGGTCTCCATGTGCCCATCCCAGCTTCAGAGGTCTGGCTCCATCAGGGCAAAACAATGTGATCTCTCCGCCAGCTCCTCCAGCTTCTCAGATGCTGCCGTCTTGTCTTATCCGTGATTCATCATCTCCCTGATTAACGCCCAACAACTGGGAAAACAGCTTCTCATCTTCATGAGGAAAATATCGCGAGATTTCCCAGACATATCAGGAGAAAGCCATGCCCACACAGAGGCCTCATTGGCTACTCAATGGCTATCTCCAGATTAACAGGCTAGACTCCACTCCTACATTTTAATCATAAAATTAACATAAGCACATGACTGCCACAGATGGCAAAAGATGCACAATATGCCCCTAAACTGAGAGCTGTTGTCGCATATGGCTTACTGGATCCAGGTGTGACACAATCACCACCATCTATGCACAGAGAAGTAGAACCTACTAATCAACTCACCAGATAAATATAAAGTAACTGCTTTAGGAACTTATAGAACATTTGAAAAGAAGGTGTTTTTCTTCTTTGTAGTTATCAATAAAATTAAAAGAGAGCCTGGTTTTTCCTATAAAATCCATTTTCTTGGTCATAGTTTTTCAACATAGATGAATCGTAGAAAACTTAAAAGTATGAGTATTAGGTATTTTATCTTCTTAAAGATAAAAAGGATATGAATTTGAATACTCCATATTTATTTCTAGGGCAGATAGTTAAAATTACTGAGGAAGACTGGATGATTGCATTTTTTTTATCTTAGGTACTATGTAAGGATAACTTTTCTAGAGAATCAAAACTAGTGATGTTTGTATGTGTTGCAGACATATTAAGGCTAAGAAATGGCTTACATAGTTGTGGAAATAGGTAACTCCAGTCAGATTCAAGTCAGGCTTCTCTTGACTTGTGGTAGCTAATGAATGGGAAGCAGGATTATGAAGCAGGCAGTGGGGAGCACAGGCTGGTCATGAAGAGTTCCAACATCAGCTGAATGAATCCACCACTGGTGGTCTAAGGAAGGCTCCTGGGGCCAGCAAAAGATGCAACAGGAGATTGATGGTCCAAGATGTAAGATCCAGCTCTGGCAGAGGGTGAAAGACCAAAGAAGATTGGACTCACATTCTTATGACATCAAGAAAGTGTTATCAGATTGTGAGGCATTTGATAGGTTGAGTTGACACAACCACTAGCCATCATAGGTGCTGCTGAGCTGCTTATGTCTCATAGCCACCTCATGTAAAAGAGAACCAAACACTGCCTACTCCTATAGGACCCTGATAATTTATAGGTTTAAGTCCACTGTTCACAGCAATTATGTTCATCCATCATGTTGAAGTGTTCCCTCCCCGCTCTTAACCCTCTACTTTACCAAGCATGATGACTTTGTCCAATAGACCACTTTTGATAACCTGTCTCAGACACAGAGAATAGAATTTTAGTATCCTCGCATCTCACATGTATTTAGGCCATACTTCCTCCAGAACAAGCTTGTTCTTTGTTCAATATTCTTCACCAGTGATATAATTCAAGGGCTTGGTTCTTCTTCTGTTTTCCTTGTGCATTGTCCTGCTTTCCCGTGCATACCAGGCACTTAGCAGTATCCTGGCTTTAGTCAAGCCACCTTAGTTCTCAAAGTGGTATCTTTGCTTTTTAAACACTTTAAGGAGGTTTTCTGTAGGAAATTTGCCTAATCCAACACATCCTCTTCTGCTTCCACAGATGCTGACTGGCATTCTAAGCTCTTTCCTACTTATAATAATGTTGCATATTAATCCATTTGTGAGCATCTCCAGGTGAAAGTCTGGAGTTTGAGCTTCTTCAGCTTATGTGTTCATTTGGGTTCTCTCTTCTTTCCGCATGTGATGTTGTATCATCTGCCTGTTGTACTGGGAATGGGTTCTCCTTCAATACTGATGCCTTATCCTTCATACAATCCCACTTCCTGAACTCTTTACTTAGAGTACCAATTGATAAGGATGGTAAAAGGATAGAATGCTGATCTGTTCTGATCTTAGAACATGTCACGGGCTGAGCCCCAGTGGTGTAAGTGATTGAGTGCGGAACTGCAGCCCGTGGGCTTGGCGGTTCAAATGCAGTAGTGGCCCTCAGGAGCGGCACTGGATAGCGCCCATAACCACCAGAGGCAGTGATGCCCACAAAAGAAAAAAAATGTCTAAATGACTGTTTCTTGATCTGTTCACAGGTTCTGCATGAGCATAAATAAATGTTCTAGAAACCTCTTTATTTACATTATCATTGATTTATTATGATCTATACAGTTGAGGGCCTTGACATGGTCAATACAATGAAAGTAGACATGTTCTCTGAACCTAAGCAAGATTTTTTGCTTTTAGGCACGATCCATCCAACATTAATACCAGACTTATCATTTTCCATGTTTATTGTTAATGCTTACCATACTTTTTAATTTGTTTGCTATGTATACATTCTCAACAGCTAAATTTTACTTCAACTATTATTCTTCTTTCTAAGTCCTCTTCTAAATCTGATATGAATTTCTGGAATTTTCTTTATCTATTACTGTTTATTATTGCTTATTATTGCTTTTAAATATCTTCATCAAAATTTTACTTGCATGTTATAAAATTGAGTTCATAATTATGATATATTTTGATAATCTCATATTTAATTGGATTCTCCAGTGGGTTATCCTGGTAGCTATCTCCAAAATTTCTTGGTGTGTATATACATAAAATGGAACATTTACATGGTGTAAGGCTTAAACTTGCTTTGCATATGTGGAATCATTTTTAATTCATTAAACAAAGGTGGGCTTCTTTTATGAAGAAACATAGGCCAAGAATGTTTATGTGACTGAGTTACATTTTTCAACTGTTAGGAATAATAAGGATTTGAATTCAAAACTGGCATCTCTCTAGATAAAATTAAGTAGCTTATTCTATTTCAGCCTCTGGTTTACCTACCCACCTGTTTTAGATGAAGTGCCTAAAATGAGAAGCTTTTTCTTACTGTCAGGAAGTCAGACAGGGACAGGGGTTATCCTTCCCATGCCTTCCCATGCCTGCACAAGACCCCCTACAGGAGTTTGGAAAGGAATCAAGTGAGCATTAACCACCTATGAGGACCCTTAACTGAGCATCCAACAATTCCCGGACCTCCTGAGCCAGGTGGGCTTGATTCAGCCAATGGGATCAGGCAATCCCTCTCAGCATGTCTCTTCAGCCAGAGGTTTAAAATACCCTGGGGGAGAGATGGCCTTTCCTTCTGCCCTGCCCTCCTCTTTTTAACCCTGTGCCCCTGTTCAGCTCTGCAGTGGTTTCTCTGGCCACAGGTCACCACACAGGGGCTCATAGTCCCATGAGGTTACCAGTGTTCACTTCTGAATCCTGGTGTGGTTTACTTGATGTTTGGCAAGCTTCCCTGAAAGAGTGTGTACTCTTTTGAGACTCTAAAACCTGTAACTTCTCCCATCCTTTATAAAAACCCACTTGGACCATAAACTAGGCTTCAGTGTGAATTCTCTTTTGTGTCAAGCCAAGAACTGAGGTATTACCCACCCGAGAAAACTAATGTAAACATTTCATCTTGCTCACAAGATAGTTTGCTGTGAACGTTCAAAGTAGTTTCACAGAAAGTACCAGGAGAGTGTAATAGTAAAGGCGATTTCAGAGATTTAGAACTTGCTTCTGGTTAAGACATATGCTACTATTGCACCAACTCCCATTGCTGCTATACCAAATCAGTTCCTCTAGTGTTATTTTCCTGAAAGCCTGCAACACAGTCCCTTGAAAATATATACTTTCAGTGTCTGAAGAAAGGAAGACTGCTTTTATACATCTTGTGCTCCTCCTTTAATGATTCCTGTTTATGTGATCCTTCTTACCTGCCAGTCCCTAATTGCCTGATGATCTCTTCACCTTTGCTCTGAGTTTTTTAATAATAGGTACTAATATTGGGTCCACATTTCTTTTAGTATACATGCCCAGTATGATTTAAATGAAAAAAATATTCTCTTTATGGGTACAATTGTCTACAAAGAATTATATTTTAAATTTAGATATTTTATAGTTCTGACATTTATTTTCTGACTAATTATGAATAGCAGGCTTATCATTTTCCATGTTTTATAGTCAACGCTTGCTTTATTTACTTATTCTTTTGCCATGTGTCCATTTCTCGATTGCTAAATTTTACTTCCACTGCTCTATTATATTAAGGAAGTGTTCCTCATGCCTCTTTAGTAATTGTTACCTTGATTTGGCTAATAAAGCCTGAGGGTGTGAGGTGGTGCAATGAAGGCAGTGATAGAGAAGGCTGATTGTCTCCTTATGAGCTCTCTGGAGGCAGCTGATTTCAATGATTGAAGATTATTTGGCTGATGACTTTATTGAATGCACAATGCCTCTCCTCTAATGCTGAATCCTAACAGCAACAAACCCACATCTCAAACTATGTCATAAGTACATTATATTATTTAATTATATCCGAGTCCTATCTTTTAGAGAAACTGTTGCGCAGAAAGATTAAAGGACTTAAAGTGAGTGAAAGGTGTTAGTAGAATTTCTATTCAAGTTTAATTATACCTTCTCCAGTGTTCATTCATTTCTGCTCCATAGCTGTGACTTCTCCGGGACAGACTTCCAGGAGCAGTACCTTGGCAACTGTGGTAGTTAAATATTTTGGTGTCTGTTTGAGATGATTATGAGTGAAGGGGTGGAGTCTAGTCTCTCAAGTAGATCATAAAAATTGAGGGCTCTGTGTGGCCATGACCTTCCCCTAAGAAGGGAATACTGGGAAATCCAGTATTCATTCTTGGAGGCAGAGGGCACTATCTCTCTCTTTACTCACTCCCTGGGAGACATTGAAGTTGACAAAACACAGGGAAATACTACGCTAGTGCCCTGAGCTGGAGAAGCCACACGAGCCTCTTCTGATTCAACCGGATCTCTGCCAGCACTGAGATGCCTACCATCGCACTGCATCCAAAAACTTTCTACCCACTGGCCTGTGAGTGTCCTGCACTTGGCATCACTGCATGTGATTTGTGAGTCTGCAGAGAACTGTACATATTGATATTGGACATATGGGCTAATATCGAACTTATGGACTTGGACTGGACTGGGTTGGCATTATTTCTTAATATATAATTTAGCTTTTTGTATAAAAATCTCTATTACACATATTACACATATGCATTTCCATGGATTTGTTTCTCCAGTCTACCCAGACTAACACAGGAACTTTTTCTATAGATTTTAATAAAATTCACTAAGTGACACATTAGAAACAAAGTACAAAGACATCCATATCTTTGCCATACTCCAGAGATCAGGGCTAGGAGTGGACTTGGCTGGTTTCTTTCTTTATTTTCAAATGTTCTTCTGTGCCTTGAGGAATCTGGGTCACCTCCATGTAGGGGGTGGCTTCAGTAGAAAGGATGTGGTAAGTTCCATGCAGCTTGTGGGAACCATTTTGGACGTTGTGGCAGGGAATTTCAGAACCTGGAATACTAGGAATGAGGACGAGAAAGACAGAGGACATGGACTAAAAATCGCCATGCTCCCTTCATTCACAGATTACTCCCCTAATGACAGGGGCTGACTAAATGGCAGAGCAGAGCAGGTACCTGACTCTCAGAGCATGAGGGAATCTGGCAAGAAGGACCGCTGCTTACAACTCACACATTTGCACTCACTGTCATCAACTCATAGGGGGGGCATCTGAAGGGCAAAGGGAATTGGTTTCCATGACTATATGTCTTTGAAAACAACTGAGTTCTAATTTATAAGTCAATGATGCAATATTACAAAGATTTGTGCAATCACCACCACAATCAATTTTAGGACATCATCTTTGTCCTTGTACTCATTGTTGTTAGCTCACTCACCCATAAGCCTCCTCGGGTGCTGGAGGGTGAGTGGTTTCAAACCACTGACCTTGCCATTTGCAGCCTGACTACAAACTACTGTGTCCCCAGGACAGGTTATATGATTAGGAAATCATTTGATGCCCAATATGTTGAATCTAAGATATGATAAAATTGCTATTATTATAAAGAAAGCAGGCTACCCTACACCCTCCCCTCTCCATTGGTTGGATGATGCAAGTTTGTGAACTGGTTCTCAAGCTAACCAGAGACTCACTGGTAAAACCGAGAAATTGAAAAACAACCCCAAAACAGAGACCATTGTTTTCAGCCACTGGTATTAAATGTATCTATTTGATTAAATATTTCCAGCAACACTTTGTAGCAAATATAAGAGTTATGTTAGGAAAAAATACTGACATTAATATTACATGATTATAATAACATGATGATATTAATCGTAATACCATAAAGAGAGCTAATCAGATGTACCAGTCATCAGGCATATACTGAGGGTCCATTCTTAAAGTACATAAACATCATTGTTGCCCACATTAAAATTTACAGTCTAGAAGTAAGTCAAAGGTACTAAACAATTGATTGTACATGTAAATAATTATAGTTATATATAACGACTATGGAATTTACCAATGTACATAACTGGGAACACATATCTATTGAAAGGGGGGTGAAATAAAGATATTTGTGAGAACCAAAGGGAAATAAATTTTTATCTGGTTTGTCAGGGGCCTTGCTGGGGAGGCTCTTGGTATCATGTGTAGGTGAATTCTTGAGGTAGAAAGGACAATGAGTGATGGATGAATGTGGACAACTCAGAGAAACTAGAGCATTTTGAGAAAAGAGTTAACTGGTTTTTAAATAGTTGCTTTGGTTGGTGTAAACGGAAGGCAGGTGAACAACAATGGGAAGTTCACATAGTTTCCTTGAATGTGTGCCTTATTACGTTACTGTGAATACAAAGATCTTTTTCTTTGTTCCCTAAGATTTTTTTTAAAAGTAGAAGAACATGAAAACTTGATCAACTTGGAGTTATAGGCCTAGAAGTTTAGAAACTTTTGATTAGCTGATTGAGCACATTAGCTTACTTATAAATAATTGAAGTGTTTAATATTACTGTTAGGGGATCATTCAGCATCAGAATCACGGTCCAGATATCTCAGTTCTTGTGTTTATGATGAATATTTATTGACACCTAGTGGTAGGATTTTGCATTATTCACTTGAAAATTCCTAATAGAAAAGACATTAAGTCATCCTAAAATGTGATTTATTCAGGAACCAATGGGTGGAAATGGGAGTGGCATAATTCCCAACGACCCCTTTGAAACATTTTTGCTTCCTGTCCCTTTGATCCTGGACACCTTAGTCTTAAGGAGAAGAATACTCCCACCTGGAGACACACACTGCCACTATTGAGCCAGAAGTTAAGAATGTCTTCTGGTCACTGGACTTCTCCTAGCTCTAGATCAGTTGGCAATGAAGAGTAACCATCTTGAGTGATGTGGTTCATTCCGACTACCGAGAGGCAATCAGGTGGATCAGACATATTAGAGGTACAACATAATATATCTGGAATCCAGGAGATTCCTTAGGGTATCTCTTAGTCCTACCACGTTCTGTGATTAACAGCCACAGTGAACTATAGCAACCCAATTCTGGCGGGACTCCTAATGTCTCAGATTTTTCAGGAAAGAAAATGTGGGTTATCCCACCAGCGTGATGACAAACACGATCTGCTGAGGAGCTTACTGAGGGCCAGGGGATTTGGAATAATCGACGGAAGAAGGCAGCTTACATACCAGTTGGGGCCGCGTGATCAGCTTCAGAATATAGTGTATGAATATTTACTCCATTTTGATCACTTATAAAATACAAGATTATAATGAGGTTAGTGCATTTATGGTTGTACCTGTATTAGTTATATCACGTTAGACACAGCTATGACTTTATGATAGTCTTTATTTACAGACAATGTATAATTTAGAGGGGAATGTACAGGTGCCAAACTGACAAGAAATAGGCCATGTTACTTATGGTTCTGTGTCACTTCAGGATTCTCAGTGATTTGACAATTAAGACTTGGTAATTCCATTTGATGTGATATATCAAAGTGTAATCACTGCCATAACGGGCTCTGCTATGAGCACTTCATTAGTTTGAAGATGGTGAGGGTGGCATGTAGCACGCATGTGCGAGTCATCTTTCCTGATGCAATCAATTGAAAGGAAGTTTCTTGGGGTGTGACCTGCTTTCAATATAAATAAGTTTACTTGCTTTTTTTATGATCTCGATCTGACATCTAACTCCTCAACTTCTGTAATTTTGCATCAAGAGAATGATTTACACAGTTACAGAAAGGAGCAATTTCAAAACTAAACAGACTCCAAGTCCCTGGGTCAGGTCATAGGAGAAGGTTTCTCTAGAGGGCAGATGACTTTAAGATTGATGGGAAGAGTACAAATTGGTGGCTGCAGAGGTGAATAAATCCATTTATTAATTACTATTTTTATGAATACCAGTAAAAGTAGTCATTTTCTGGTCTTACCATGCTCTTAGCATTCTTCACTCAAGGAAATTCCCTCTTTTTATCCCTTCTTCTACTTGTCAAATTTCCCAGAAAAGGTATTGAGCACAACTCTGTGAGGAAAGACTGCACCATAGATCATGAAAGTTCTTTACTAAGAAAGAAAGAAAAGAAAATCAAATATTATTATTCTAGTTTTCTTCTGGCAACAAAACCTTGTCCCATATGAAAGGATGTTTACATAATTTCAACTAAGAGCAACTCTATACACAGCATAATGCGAAACACTGCCAGGTCATGCAGGCCCCTAACAAGTATGGTTGGGTTTCAGCCACTCTGTCAATTCATCTCCTGGACTGTTTTCTTCTTTTTTTCACTAACCTTTCATTTTACCAAGCATGATGTACATTTCCAGGGACTGGCAAAGCTTCAGCGTCATGATTTCTAACCCTTCCACCAATCCTGATGACATGTGCTTCTTTATATGGTCCAAGTCCTCAGCTTGTCTTCTCAGCATACACACTGGATAAGGATGGTGAATAGACGATGGTACACACCTTTCCTGATTTCAAATCATACAGTAGTCCCTTGTTCTGTTTGTATGGCTGCATTATATAATTTTAATTAATTTGTTTTGTTATTGAGGTTATACATAGCAGAATATGCACTAGTTCAATAATTTTCATCTATCCTAGTTGTGACATTAATTAATTTTTCAAGTTGAACAATCATTCTCACCTTTTCACAGTTGTTCCTTCCCTATTAAGATAAGCTAATTACACACTAAGATTCCCATTTAATCTTCCAAGTGGATGTTGACAGTTTATTTCCATATAGATTGTTCATGTTAAACTGAATCCTTATTTAGTATTAAGAAGATTTCAGGGACTGTTTAGGAAGTTAATCTGACAATTTTCAATTTCATTTTACACTTTTCACAAAATTGCAAAACTCTGCTATATATTTCTTCTCTAACGTCCTTGATCCAAGTGTGCAGTAATGGTAGCTGAGGACCATCCGGTTCTGGTCTCAGGATAAACAAGGCACTTCTTCACGGAGACCTTGAGCCAGGCCTTCTGTATCCTCTTCTTATTCCTGAGTCTCCTTCATTCTCCTTTCATGAGGCAAATAGAGACTGATTGTGCTACCATAGGTGGTGCTTGCATCCCATTATGTTCCCAACCACTACCCAAGTAGAAGGACGAGCACGAGCTGTGCATTAGGCCAATTCACTGGACTGTTGTAGGAAAGCATGACTCCTAAACCTCCAAAACAAGGAGCCAAATGCTATGAGTTGTTGACATAAGCAGTTACTTTCTGCTCTAGCCTTGTGTATCATTGCTGCAAACAGTAATGAGTTCCGGAAGTGAATTACATGCTGTAAAATGTTCCCACACATTTCTGTTTTCCCCCTACTTTGAGGTGAAATCGCTTTCATACCAGGATCTTCTTGAACATTTTGTAAAAGGTGGGGATCCCATGGCATTCTTCTAGGTGTTCTCGTAGAAGAGCCAGACCCTAGTCCTTCTGAGCTTCTGCTAGGGGGAAGTGTGGACCTATCTACCAGAAGCGGCTTTCAACACCTGATTTGTTATGTCACCGCAAGTTGCTAATTCTTTCGTTCCGAGTGTAGAGGCCCATGCACAGTTATTTCTAGGACTTAGTTATGGCTAATCAATTCCAGATCAGTGAAACTTTTCTAAAGAATGCAGAGGTAAGGATCTTTTGCTTGGAACTGACTGACAGATTCTGTTTTTCCAGCTCTTGATTCACCTAAAGCGCACTTCAGGGGTCAGGACATATAATTTGCAAGGCAATGTAATCCTTTTCTTCTTTTCTTGCTCCGGGACTCCTTAGTAGGGTATTTGCACTTTCAACTTCTGAACTGTTAGAATTTTCAACCAAAAGTTGAGACTCCGGTGCCTAATCTGAGTCATTTGGAAGTTCTTTATTTTTATTGGCTCCATGTTAGCCCATTGTAACTTCTTCTGTTGTATCACCAGCTCCATAGAACAGATGTGACTAGGTGTCCTCTAAGAATTCTATATTAAGTAATTAAGTCACAAACTAATTTTATAACTGAATTCTAAAAGACTACATTTTCATCATCTTTTTTGAACTTGATATAGACTAAGCTCCAGCTAGTAATAGTAACAGAATATTTTGGTTAACACTTTCTAGAGAGCTTAAAAATAAGATACACAGTAAGGGAAAAATCCATTTTTCTATCTTTTTTTTCTCTCTTCTGTGCTGTTGGAATGTGATACTTGAGTTTCAAGAGGACTTTTAGATGAGAAGGCCAAGTGCAAAATACGGCAATAAAAGATGGAAGACCATGAAGATACCTGGACCTGAAGATCTCTTTGGATTAATTTGACATGGGAGAGGCTTCTTTCTTGGTAAATAACTATTATATCCAGTTTTTATTTCATATGAGCTGCACAGTTTCTTACTTATATATCCAGGGAATGCCGAATAAGCTGCTAGAATGTCTGTCGGCAGCAGTTCTCAAGAGAATAACGCCGGTATTCAGAAAGCAAGACCTCACCAACGTGCCTATACGGAGCTCCACACGCACTGCCACGGAGTGCGCTGACGCACAGTCACCCGCTGTGGGTTCCCAAGATGAGAACTGTTTTCACGAGGTGCTTGTAAACAACAGCTTGTTGATCTCAGCCCACTGTTTAAGCACCAGACTGCCAGGGCTCCGTTAGAGAATGAGAGCGAGAGAGAGTCCTTATTTAATCTCAGAATATGTAAAGTTCCTTTTGAATCTCAGATTTCCTGCACTCCTTCTTGAGAATAACTCCACTCTCCAGAGTCTGTCATTTGTAGGTGTGTATACCTACAAGTTCATATATTGGGTGAGTACTAGACTATGGTTGTCACACTCAATCACAGCCACTTGCACTTTAATTCGTGGTTGATGTGTAGATATACAAAGTTCCTGCTTTGCCAGGTGTTGTTGGGTCGCTTCCATTTCGGAGAGGCTCCACAGAATAAAGCGTTGTCAGGTCCCTCTTCAGCCTCACAATTGCTGCCATGCAGAAGCCCATTGTTGTCGCCATGGTATCAGTCCATCTTACCTGAGGCATTCCTCTGTTTTACTGACCTTCCATCTCAGCAAACCTGATGTTCCTTCATAGTGACTGGTCTCTCTTGAGAACATGTCTAAAATCTGTGAGATGAAGTCTCACCATACTCTCTTCTAAGAAATAATTTGGCTGTAACACTTCCTAGACAGATTTGTTTGCTCATGGTACTTTCAATAATTCTTCGTATGAAAGAAACTTCATTTAAAAGCACTGAGTCTTATTGAATGTCCAACTTCCTAACTTATGCAAATGGTAAACTATCTGAATTAGAGGTTCAAATCCATAGTGAAGTGTCTGAGAAGAAAGATTTGATGATCTGCTTTCAAAATGTTAGCAGTTAAAACACTCCAAAGTCAAGTTCTACTCTGAAATATGTATGATGGCCAGAAGTCAGAATCAACTTGAAAGAAACTGTGGTTATTAACATACATGTACATGCATTGCTATTAGCCCATGATTGGAACAGTGCTGCCAACACTTGTCAGAAATGTCCAGATGGTAAAAGTTCTTGGCATGCTTAGACTATGAACTGAGAGCTAGCATCTTGGGGCTGTACCCGCTGTCAGCGATCCCATATCCTAGTGACTCTAACATGGGAGCTGAAAGCCTTGGTTTTCTATTGCAGAACAGCTGGTGGGGGGGAGGGTTGGGGATTGAAATGCCAATCTTCCAGTTAGAAATCCAATGCTTCACTACAATTTCTCTTTGGGTTCCCTTCTGGGAGTAGCAGAAAATAAAAATGATGCATGAAGGCCTTCAAGGAGGGGTGGAGAAACAAGGGATAGTACCTGCACTTGAACTTTTCCTTGCCTTGATTTAAATGTCACCACCTTACTCTGATCGCTAGGAAAAGTCAATGAAATCTTCAGCAGAAGCATAAAATTCAAAGAAAGCATTTAGTTCCCTATGGTCAGTCTAAAGGTGATCAATGATGCTTCTCTACATACAACTGTTTCTCTTTGTTCGGGCATGTATGTCCAGTGAATGTCACAGAATTTGGGTAGAATTGGCACTCATTCTACACATGCTGTTTGCTGATTTCAAGCATGCCATTCCAAGACAGTTGGCAGGTATTGTTTTAGAGTGCAGCCAAGGAAAATTATATACTCTAAATGGACTAATGCAAAGAAGTAAATTCAAATTACTCACTAATATCTTTTATCAAGTAATAAAAAATGACAGTGGTTTAGGACATAATGTAGAATTCCTTTTTAAACTGAGAAAATCGCTCCAAACCAAACCAAACCAAACTCAGTGCTGTGGAGTCAATCCTCCCTCCTGGTGGCCATTTAGGACAGAGTAAAATTGCCCTGTGTATTTCCTCAACTGTAAGTCTTTACAGGAGTAGTGTGAGAGATAGGGATTTTTTTGTGCCAACATGGCCAAAGAAGATAGATAGGCTTGTTGTGATGACATGGTCAATGAGCATATGTGAGATAAATTGAAGGGCGGAGATATAAATGGCTAGGCAAGCCTTGCCTTTTTATTTTCTTCTTGGATCTTCAGAGTAGTGGCTGCTCTGTCTGTCCTGTGCCTTGTTCTGCAAGCTATACTACCAGTAGAACACCTAATCTGTGGACTGTCTTGCTGTGAATTGAGGTTTCTTCAAGCCCTGCTTTGCCACACTCCTGGAATATAGATCTCTTGAGCTTGGGGACTGTCAAACCCTGTCATTGGGCTGACTGTTGGTGACCTTCTTTGCTGTTTGCTGCTTGTGACAGGATAGCCTGAATTGCTCTGCAGAGGACTACTTGGTGACCCGCAAGACTCAGACTGCCAGTATACTAGCTGTCTCATGTAAATGAGCTGCACTGAGCCATTTGTATGGCTTTCTAGATTAGTTAACTATTTATTTCTTATGATAGATATCTTTCTCTATATATAAATATAGAGAGAGAATTGTTGGTATCCTGGTTTTGTTTCTCTTCTCTAGTGAACCCTGTCTAACACAAGTAAATAGCCTCATTTGTCTCCTATAGAGTAGGTGGTGGTTTTGAACAAGGACTTAGCAGCCCGACACATAATCCACCACACCACCAGGGCTACCAGAGAATTGTATGAGATGTGTATATATACGCAAATAATTCATTTTGTTCTGTCCTCTTCAGCTTTATGTATTTGAGAATACCTACTTCGTAAGAGTCACCTTGGTTGCCTGAAAGCTGATAGGGCACAGTGCCGTGGTTACTGTGAGGTACTGTGGAGTCGGTTCTGATTGCCTATGCATCACAGAGTGAAACACTGACTGGGCCTGGGCCAGCCTCACAATTGTCCCTAAGTTTGGGCCCATTGTTGCACCCACTGTGTTGTCCCATCCCATCGAGGGCCTTCCTCTGTTTCACTGCCCCATACTTTATCAAGCATGAAGTCCTTCTGCAGAGACGGGTCTCCCCTGACTTATCCAAAGTACATGAGATAAAGTTCAACCATCCTTGCCTCTCATGAGCAGTCTAGCTATACTTCTTCCAAGACAGATTTGTTTGCTCATGTGGAAGTCCATGGACCTTTCAATATTCTTTGCCAGCACCATAAAACAAAAGTATACTTTCTTTATCTGTCTTCCTTATACAGTGTCCAACTTTTTCATGCATAGGAAGTGATTTAAAATGCCATAGCACCTTAGTCCTCAAAGACTACAGAATTTGGTGGCACTTTTACTTGGCAATACCCAGAGGAGAACCAGCAAATAGAGTTTCCTAAGTTGTAATTTTTTTGTGCTAGTCAGGTTGATTAGTGAAGCAAATTCAGAGACACTCATGTATAATAGAAAGTTTTATATAAAAAAGCAATTGCTTATTGAGAAAATATCCCAACCCAGTTTAGATCAAGTCTATAAGTTTTATATTAGCCTCTGTGTCCAATACCAGTCTATAAGTTCCTCTTCAGTTTCAAGCAACATATACAATGATGTCAAGGCAGGAAGGTCACAGGTCAGTGAGTAGAAAGTCTTACCCACTGTCCCACCAGAGCGATGGTCTCCTTTTAATAAGAACATAAATAAATAAAATACTGTCATTGTGTTAATTCTAATCATATCCACCCACAGTAACACTACCCCACAGGAATTTTCAAGATGGTCACTCTTTGTTGGAGCTTATCATCTATCAGGGTCTTGCATAGTACCTGGTGGGTTTGAACTGCTGACCTTCCAATCAAACAACTTGTGTGCACAACCACTCTGCTACCAGTGCTCATTGTCCTATTATTAGGCTCTCATCAATCTTTGATTTCAAGCAATGACATTAATTGGAGTTTTAGTAAAAGAGTGAACATGAGTCTTCTGTATCCGCCTATTGGCTGGAGCAAGTCACAGGACTCACCTAGATTCAAGGGTCAAAAGAATAGTGTATTGGGTGGAAGAGGTCCACTCACTCATTACAAAAGGCATAGGACAAGGAGGTCTGAACAATTTTCTTTTCCTGCAATCAATCTTCAATTAATCAATCATTGTAAGGCAGCACAAGGTGCCAAGTTATTCCGTCCGAGGAAGTCAACAGAATACAAATTCTGGGCTTTAGTTTAAATGGTAGTTAGTATTGACAAGGTGGACATAAGGGTGAAGGAATAGAATGAACTTCAAGGCAGAAGAAATAACATAAGCACCAGAAGGTAATACTATTTTGAAAATTATATTATCGGTGGGGGGCAAATAAAAAGGAGAGAAAAGCTTGAAACAAGTCTTTAAACACAGACGGCTTCTTAAAAGACAATGGAAAATTCCCATTTACCCAGGAAAATTGCTTTATTCTCTCATTATGTTCTTACCTCATATTTTCTTAGAAAGGTTATGTTTTAAGTTCTTTTTGGCATTCAAAGGAATAGGAAACACACCCTGAAAATGTGGCTTTAGACTTTTATTATAGATCAAAATCTCTTTCTTAGAAGAATTGTCTTCACTGCTATGATTGAATACTTCTTATCCCAGAAAAGAAGCAATGAGAATGATGATATGTGGATAGATAGCCATCAGCCAATCTGTCTGAAAGAAAGTCTCTGGATGTCAGAGGATGTAGAAGACTGGAGAAGTTTTGAAAAAGTGTAGCTTTTAGGCTATTAACGTATGTTTTAAACACTAGATATGATGAAAGGAAGTTAGAATAAAACTCTAAGAGTTGTTAGCATGATCAATCAAAGGACTTCTAATGTACAAACCAAATAATATGGATGAAGTCACCCACTGCTTCACTGGAAAAAGCTGGTGGTTTCTGTTCCAATAAAGAGTTACACTTTCAGAAACACAGGAACACGTCTACCCTGTCCTAGTCTCAATGGCTTAGTAAATAGTCAATGGCAGTGAATTAAGTTGTTGGTTTCAAGAAATCAGTTGACTAACATTTTCCATCGACTAGGTTAAATGGTATTTCACAATTTAAAATGATCACAGTCTTCATATTTTACTATGAGTTATATAAGATTGGTGACAAATTAATTTCTTGCTCTCTCTCTGTCTCTTGCTCTCTCTCTGGAAGCTTTAGCCTTAATCTTCTGAAAACATCCATGCAAGGACAGGAATACTTTTATATTCAGAGAATGACATGGTGCAGGCAATTTATGATTGGCTGCTAACTTAGAAGTCAGCAGGTTATATCCATCCACTGGAACCCAGAAAGAAAGGCCTGGCAATCTGCTTCCATTAAAATTACAGCCACAAAAGCCTGTGGGCAATTCTATTCTATATGTAACACATGTACTCATCATAAATAGGAATCAACTCCACTTCTATGGCAATAAGTATTGTTCTATCATTCCATAGTTCTCTCATTCCATGTCTAGAATTTCCTCCTCTCTAATATCACTGTGCATTTCCCAGTCATTCTTCAAACACATTGACAAATTAACTGTCTTTCCAATATTAAACTTTTCGTGTTCAGAAACACCTCTTGATCCCATTAGAGTAGAACTCCACACTCTTATTTTGTGAGTAAGCATTCAATTTGTTCCCAGCTTCTGCTTTCTACTCTAACATCCATTCTCACATAACATCGCACTTATTATGCCGGTCTTCATTCTTAGGCATTGCTTTTTTCAAGGACAAAGCTTTGGGGGGTTATTCATTTACATATTTTTGGTGTTTTTCTTTGTTCTTCCTGCCTTTGATGAGGATTGGCATATAGCAGCTACCCAATCCATATGCATGGAAATAAACTATGGATATAAGAAAATAAGCTATAAAGGAAGAAAGGAGTGGCTTGTAATAACAAAGAATACCAATGAAATGTTATCTGTTTCCATAACAAACACTTGCAAAATAAATCTCAAATTAACTTTTGATTCCTTTCACTAGTACATTGTTTATAAAGTGTTTTCATAAATCCTGTCATTGAATTTACACTTGAAACAGCCATATCACCTCAATTTCAGATTTAAGAATACTCTGATTTCAAGGCACCTGTGCATATCCCATATTGTACACACTTCATATTTTACGTGGTTGATGGAAATAGTGAATAATGGAAAGACGGTTCTTCCACGAACTCTTTGTAACATAAAACTTGAGCCCCTTTTCTTGATTCATTTTCCATGTTCACAAATAAGAGACATGAACTCTTACATGAAACTCCTTCACCCACTTATCAATCATAAGGTACCTGGTCACTCATTCTCAAGCCACTAGATGGCGTTGCCGCTTTAGCTCAGTGCTCTGGTCCGCAACCCCAGCCCCAGCATCTGAAGGCACACACCTTGGCCCAGGCTGTTCCATTTGTCAGGAACATTTAAAGCATATCCGTTCTAAGATTCTTGAGGATTTTTCACTCTCCCTTCCCAACATGGCTTCCAGTACTTCCCTTTGGTAGAAAAACTGTTTTAGAGCTCCCATTATCTGTAGGAGCTCAAAAGTTCAATGCTTTTAAAAGTGCTTATACATTTACTTGATTGCCACTGATACTCGCCAACCCGTTTCCATTATTGGCTGGGCCAGTTATGCTGGATGTAAGCTTCTATTCAATATTTTCCTAATAACCAAACCCAAGCTGGTACCTGGGACCGTAAAAGGCAGGGCAGCATTATGGCAATGCTAGAATCCTCACCGGAGCCTCTTCTTTCTCCTGCCACTAGACTCACACAGCCTCCAAGTGCTTCCTAACCTCTGCACGTCCGGGCCTCATGAGTAAATATTGATGAATAAATAGCTGGATACTGTTCGCCTGGAGAGGGAACAATTCAATTTTGAGAATATGGTCCAACCTGGACACAGGCAAAGTGAGGGCAGTCCGCGAGGGTCCTCTTAAAAAGCGGTCCTTTTCCAAGGCCGCTGATAATAGGAGTTTCTCCCCTTGACCCATAGTGTAGGTATAAACTTCATATGACCCCTACAACTCTAACGGCCATTTTGAGCAATTTTGAGACCGTGAAGAAGGCAGTTGACATGACAGAGTGGAAAAAATAAAGAGTTGTACTCCTTGATACCTTTCTTGAAAGTTTTATTTGTCTTAGTATGCCCTTGTGCTAGAACATTTGATATATTAGACATTGATTCTCATGTTTGATATAAGACATTTCCAGGTAATTTTTCAATTAACTTGTAGTCAGAAGGTTTTATATCTTAAATTTGTAGACAAGTAGGACTAAGTATTTTTTGCTGTTGTTCTGCTAATTGCCATCAAGCCTATTCTGACTCCCAGGGCCTAGTCCTGTGCCAGGCTCAGCGTTCTGGCTAGGTTAATGGGCACTGAGATGTTTCCTCTTCTTATGTTGACCCTTTATTGTATGAAAGAAGCTGTAGGGTGTGAGGGTTATGTATTAGGGTGTGATCCCCATTGTCTGCAGTTCAAAATCACCATCAATTCCTCGGGAGAAACAGTAAGCTTTTTACGCCCATCAAGTCCCATTCTCAGAAACACACTTGGGGTCACTATGAGTCATCCCTGACTCAAGGGCAGTGAGTTTATATATGTAAATTGAGGGTACCCCCAATAATAGCAATTTTGGGGGGGCCTCAGTGCCGTCTGATGGTGCGAGTAGGAGGCCCAGCCTTTGCTCCTGTGGAGGTGCTGCTGGAATTGAACCTCCATCCCAGTGGGCCCATCCAACCACTATGCCACTGGGGCTCATCCCAAAAGCAAGTTTTTTTCAATGCTACGTGTGTATATTTTTATACAAAACCATCTTATCATCTTTAAAGTGCTCTCCATTACACTTAATACGGCTGGCAAATCTGTGATTCCGTTCTTGGAGACATTTTTCAAACCCTTGGTTTTCCCTTTTACATTATGAAATCACAGTCTTTTCACGTGCTCTCCACTCATGGAAAAAAAGGAAGCTGCCTGGACCAGGTCAGGCAAATAAGGAGCATGGGACAAGAGAGGCATGCTGGTTTTCACCAAAAACTGGCACACAGGGATGGCTGCATGAGCAGGTACATTGTCATGGACACAAAACCAGTCCCTTGTCTGCCATCAATTAGGATTATTTCTGTTGCACATTTCTATGCATGCTTTACAGAATACAAGTCAACATTTTCATTTGTTCCAGAAGTTGGTGGATGTCAAGAATGAGGCTTGTCATCAGTGGACATTTCACTTTTAAAAAACAACAACAACAAAACAAATAAGCAAAAAAGACCCTCTCAGACACTTGAATTTTTCCTATAGTACTGTTCTTGTAAGCTGTGTTCAACATCACAATAATTTCTGCAGCATTTTTCCTGAGTGGGATATAAAATATCATATCCTTTTGCTGTTCTTTTCAACAGCTATCACAAAACAAAATGAGATTCAAATGAAACTGCTTTTATTAAAATATCATCGTGACCAGAGAGAACTTTCCCAGGCAACACCACTGGGTGTTCTAAGTCAGAGCAAGTTACAGAAGGCTTAATTCGTGGGGAAAAATGCATACTACTAAAGCTATGCTCAGGGGATCTTTTTTCTTATTTCGGATACACATATACACACAATGTTTTTCTTCAGGGATGGTTCCCTACTGATAACATCTAATTAAATGAGACTATTAATCCATTATATTGACTTTATATCAATTGGATCTGTGGAGAAAGAAGGATCAATAATTCAGGACAAATGTTACTCAAGGTTGGTGAGGCTACCCCTGGAAGGAACTGGCATAATTCAGAGAAGCCCATTCTTATGTACACTTTACCCTGGATTATTGACTATAGTACAACTATTTTAATTGCCAGACAGGTGTTGAGATTGTTTTTTGGTTTTGTTTTTTCTTCTTTTAATTCTGAAATGGGGTCAACAGTCAAATAAATTTGAGAAGCTATGTTCTAGACTTATTGGGAAATCATATGCATGTTGCAGTGTGAGAAATAAAATCAACCAAAATCCAAGAGCCTTCCACGTCAGTGAATTTCTAGGGGTCCAGAAAGGAGTGTTGAGAAATTCCTATTAAAGTGAAGGCTAACATTGTATCTGGCTCTTCTCACAAGTCAAGTGACCTACAATGCCTGGTGGGCATCTTTTGAATTATGAGGAATATATCCCTCCTTTGGGTGTTCTATTATGACTGATATATAAGGTAACCCCAAAGCTGTTGATTTTGAATAGGACCAAGAAGGAGAAAATACATCTTCATAGGTTCAGTCCGCCATGCATTGCCCTCTGCCATTTGGACCATATGATCTAGCTGGTCAAATGGTGTTAGAAGTCTCAGTGGTACGCAAGCACTTCCTCAGTACAAGAACATTTTGTTCTATTAAATTGGCGTTCCATGATGCTCCCCTTCCTGACAAGATCACTGAAGACAAATGTGTACATAAGCAAATGTGGTGAAGAAAGCTGATGGTGTCCCACTATCAAAAGATGTAGCATCTGGGGTCTTAAAGACTTGGAAGTAAACAAGCAGCCATACAGCTCAGAAGCAACAAAGTCCACATGGAAGAAGCACACCAGCTTGTGGGACCATGAGGTGTCAAAGGAATAGCTATCAGGCTTCAAGAACTAAAAATAATAACATTGCATGCTTACCTTCCTGGTATGATCACCGATGACAAATGTGTGTATGAGCAAATGTGGTAAAAAAATCTGATGGTGCTTGGCTATCAAAAGGTATAACATTTGGTGTCTTACAGGGTTGACAGTAAACAAGCTGCCATCTAGCTCAGAAGCAACAAATCCTACATGGAAGAAACACACCAGCCTATGTGATCACGAGATGTCGAATGAATCCGTTATCAGGCACCAGAGAACTAAAAATTATATCATTATAAATGAAGGAGAGAAAAGAATGGAGACCCAAAGCCCATCAATAAGTGAAGTGACATCCCCTTACAGAGGAGTTGCAGAGAAGGGAGGAGTCAGTCAAGGTGCAGTGTAGAAACAATGAAATATGCAACTTTCCTCTGCTTCTCAAATGCTTCCTCCCACCCACTATCATGATCCCAATTCTACCTGACAAATCTAGCTAGACCAAGGGATGTACCTTTGAGGTAGAAACATGGGGGATTTAGGATAGATGATTCCTTCAGGACCAGTGGTGGGAGTGGTGAGCTCAGGAGGGTGAAGAGATGGTGGAGTGGAAGGGAGGAACCAATTTAAGGTATCTACATATAGCCTCCTCTCTGGGGTACAGCCAACAGGGAAGTGAATGGAGAGACACATTGGACAGTGTACGATATGAAAAAGTAACAACAATTTGTAAATTATTAAGGATTCATTGGGAGGGGAGTGGGGTGGGAGGAGGAACATGGGGATCTGGTACTGGAGACCTAAGTGGAGGGAGGATATCTTGAGAGTGATGATGGCAACAGATGTGCAAATATGGTCCGGATACAATTGACATATGTATTGATCTTGATGGGAATTGTATGAACCTCCAATAAAATGATTTGTAAAAAAAGGGAGGGAGAAGCAGCAGCTTATACCAAGGGCTCAAGTAGAAAATATTTGGAAATAAAGATGGCAACATGTGTACAAATAAACAATACAAATGATGTATGGAATGCTTTAAGAACTGACAGAGTCTCTAATAAAAATCTTTTAAAAAAATAAGTCTCAGTGGCAGATAGAGATACACTTTGTTTTTCTGGCATGCTTATTTTGGTAAATAATGGCACAAACACTTAGAATTTTAGAGCAAAGCTCTGCCAGTCTCACTAGACAACTATTTTTCATTGGAGAAACATCTTTGGGTTGCACTTGGGTCTTAATTGATAGTGAACATTTACCAGGGGCTACCGTATCACCAATGCATTAAATGCATTCTTGAGATGCTCACAAAATGCAGATGCGATAGACTCGTTTGTAATTTGGCTCTCATGGACTAGATTTAATTTTCTTCAGCTTCAGTCTGAATTTACACATAAGAAGTTGATTATCTGTTTCACTGCTGCCCCTTAGTCTGGATTTACTACTAATATTGTGTTACTGTATTGTCTTTTCCCATAGATGTAAATAATTTTATTTCTGTATATTTCATCTGGAGAAGTTCACATGTATTATTATCATTTATATTGTTAAAAATAGGCATTTGCTATGAAAAAGTCATTGATGTTGTACAATTTTATTGTGTTAGCACCAATACCAGATTTTTCAACTACTGTTCTTTTGTTTAAAATTTTGCAATCCAATAATTATCAATGCATCTTGATTGCATGATTAATCATTTTCAGACTGAAATGGCAGAATTCTTCCCTTTATTTATCCCTACCTTTTGTGGTGGATACATATATTTGAATGATAGCTATATTGTTTGGATTTCTTTATTTCATTTAGACAGTATTCTATCACAGACCACCTTGGATTTCAGTGTTCTTTTTGAAGATGACTGTACTGCCATTCCTCTTGATTATATCATTCCCAACATAGTAAACCATATGGTTTCCAGATGCAAAATGACCAATATCAAATGTTTTCACTCACTAACACCTTCAATATCAGTCTTTATGTAATCCGTTTTATTTTTGGTGGCTTTCAATTTTCCTAAATTAATACTTCATACATTACAAGTTTCACTTACTTGTAGATTTTTATAGTTATTTTTGGTCTCATTTTGAGTGTACCCCTTCAACACATGAAGGTCCAGAAGGCTTTCCTTCCACCAGCCGGGCTCCTTTTCCTTATGTTTATCTCTACTCAGAGAAGACAGGTCTTCCTCAAGCATATTTTGAATGTCTTTTCACCTGTACAGCTCCTCTTCTGGCACTATCTCTGACAATGCTCTGAGTCTGCTCATTATGTCTTTAGTATATGACAATGTTTTGATGCTAACCATAAGGTCCTCAGTGGTTAATTCCTTCTAAATGGACAGTCCATTTCTTCCTTATAGTCTGATTCTAGTCTGGAAACTTTATAGAAAACTATTCACTTTGAGTGTCCATGATGGCAGTTGAAACACCAGAGATATAGACCACCAGCAGATATAAACACCAGCATCACCAAAACACGATCATGGACTCTGTGAGGAATCTCGCTTACTTCTTGTTGGTCTTCATTTTGCAGCCCTGCTGACCCTGAGAAGTACTTGCTCTAAATCATTAAGTAACTCCAAGTCCTCTGGGCTTGTAAGCAACCAAGCTGTATCAAGGTTGCTAACTCTTCCAATTCTGATGCTGAGTTCTTCATATTGTTACCTCAGACAAATTGGTTGGCATATAGATTAACTATTGTGAAGGACACAGCCCTGGCACACACTGACTGATCTTCAATCAAATAGATCCTCTAGGTCTATTTCAATGATGACTTCTGGGTCCATGGTCAAGTTCTACATGAGTATAATTCCCATTGTTCATAATATTACTTAAAATCTGTTGATTAACACAGTGCCAGCACTTTGTGTAGCCCATAAAACATAACTGAACATCAAAAAAATAAAGTAAGTGAGACAAAATCTCACCATCCTTATGCTAAGGAACACCCAGCCTGTACTTCTTGCAAGATAAATTTTTTCATTACTCTATACATAAATCATAAAACATGGAATTGGTAGAATGTAATGATCTGAAAGAGGAGTTAATGACCCACTATTATTCCAAGTTTCAAAGTTGATCACTTTGTGTCAGTATTAGACAACCAGGATATGTAAATATTTTAGTTTTGGAAACACATGAGAACACTTCTAATCTATCCTAAAAGATCTGTAAGGGCCAGAATAAACTCAAGAGAGTGCATTTTCAGTTGGATGTGACTTGTACCTTAGGAAACATACAATGTATCTTCAGGTGAAACACCTATTTCTTAACGCTTTCAGTTTTGTTATAGTGTTAGTCAATTTTAGTGAATAAAAACATATTATTGCCAGGTGACTTAAAATTAGCTCTTATTCATTGCAAATCTACATACAACTGATGGAAACATTGTCTGGGCTAGCATCATCCTCATATTTGCTGTTATGTTTGAGTTCATTGTTACAGTCCTGATCTTAATCTCTTTCATTGAGAGTCTTCTTCTTTCTAGTTGACCTTCTACTTTACCAGGCATGGTGCCCTTTACCAGAGATAGTTTCCCTGGATAGTATGACCAAAATGCATTAGACCAAGTTTCACTATTGTCACATCCAAGGACTATTCTGGATGTACTTCCTCTGAGACAATATTTTTTGTTGTTGTTATTCTCTTGGAAGCCTGTGACTTTTTTTCTAAAATCATTTTATTGAGGACTCATACAGCTCTAATCTCTCTATATATATGCATATATATAACAGTATTTACATCTTCCCCTCCCTTTTTCAAAAAGTAAGGTCTTGTACAACTTATCACGATCCATACATCCACCCATTGTGTCAAACACATTTGTACATTTGTTGTCATCATCATTCTCAAAACATTTGCTTTCCACTTGAGCCCCTGGTATTTCTTTTCAAGTCCTATTATTTAAATGCATCAATTCTTCTCATATAAGGAAACTGAAAATACCATGGTGTGGATCAGGCACACCTTAGTCCACAGAGTAACATCTTTACTCTTTAATACTCATTAAAATAAGTCTAGGCATATATCATTTTTTTCAATGAAATACATCCTTTGACTTCTTCACTTCTGTTTTCATAAGTTTCATTTTATTTTTTTCTCTGTCTTCTAAAAACTGATATACACAACAGTGAAGACCAATCATTATCAAGTAACTTCTTACTCTTGGTGACCTCATGTATGTCTAGGTAGACTTGTGCTCCACAGGATTTTCAATGCCTGTGACCAGTTCAAAATGATCTCCATGAATTTCTTCTCAGAAACCTTTGGGTGCACCAGTCTCCAGTCTTTTAATTAGCTGCCAAGCATTTTAACTATTTGCAAAGTCCAGGTACAACAGATATTATATAGATAGCTATTGATTGACAATCAGAGTTAATGTAGGATAGGAGATGAAAAAACTTGGGCTTACATTAGGACCTGGGGTATTTACATTTTAATGGAATGCATATTTTTAGACACAAATCAATACAAAAGTGAAATATGCAGGCGTAGAAGAAGGCAAGCTTGCATTCACCAAACCCACCATATTGACAAGGCCAGCAAGGGCCTCCCAGCCCTTCTACAGACAAGAACCATTCTAAAATCAATTTCCCATAGGGACCATATATTTGAGCTACAAGAATCTTAGATTTCACAGAAGTTATCTGGGAGCAGAACAATCTTTTAACTTTAGCAATTAATAACAATGTTCTCTTAGGTGGTAGATAGTGGAATTTGAGAAAAGACCATAAAGAATAGCTGCAATTCGGAGTCTTATAATTGTTCTTTCCAGAAAATGTTAGGTGTGGTAAGGTATAACATTTCAGCAGTATAACTCACTCCTTTGCTTATTCTCATCTTCTGACCAGAGCTGGAAAACTCATCTTTAGAAAGTAAAGAACCATCATCATTCTTTGCATTTCACCTTGGCATTCCCCTTGGAAGATTATTCTATCCTCATTTGAGTCCAGTGTTTCACAGTAAACATGGACTGCTAATGTCATTATTTTGTCACTTCAAAGGAAAGAATGCTCTATTACTTTTCATGGAATATTCAGAAAACCAAATTTATAGTTAGTGTTTCTACATGTGTGCCAGTTTTCATTTTAAACTGGAAGAAACCAAAGTAGCATTATTTCATTTTAAAAAATTAAGGTTATTTTGACAGCAGATTTACTAATATCACTTAAAGACTTTATCAGGAATTTATTTTCTCTTTTCAATAAATCATCATCTTAATTCTGCTGAGGTAAAATTTATACCAGGAGGTATCTGAAACACAGCAAAAGTTAGAATCATGTAAAATAGGATTTTTTTTTCTCCAAAACTTATTGGTTTTTAGTTATAAAATATAGGTGCCTGATAGGGTTGATTAAGCACACTTTTTTGGAGGCTGATTAGCTTAAGGACAACATTTTTAAAACAGTGGAGAAATAGTACAGCTGATTTAGTTTATAATTTTGATAAGCTTGAGAATTTACAAATCCATAGCTATGTTTCATGCTGCATGAGCAGACAGTTCTAGACACGCACATGGATTTAAATCACTGGAATTGATTACCAAGTCTCATCATCACAGGGAGTAGAGAGCCTCTCAGGAAGCTTTCTGGGAACCAGCCTTACCAGGATTTCAATAGTAATAATCTCGTCATCACAAAGAGTAGTGAGCCTCTCAGGAAGCTTTCCAGGAAGCAGCCTTACCAGGATTTCAATAGTAATAGCAGCAATGACCTGAGATCATGTGACTCGCATTAAAGGCAAAGATTCTGTGGAGACAGTTCATTTATCTTTTAATTATATAATGGGTAGCCTCTTTACAATGATAGAACTCTGTAAGTCATTGCTGTTACATGCCATTCAGTTGATTCCAACTAACAGTCCCCTGTGTACAGCAAAAGGAACATCTGCTGCATTCTGTACCATGTTCATGACTGCTCTTATATTTGAGTCCATTGTTGCGGCCAATCTGTCAATCTATCTTATCTAGAGTCTTTCTCATTTTTGCTCATGATCATGCTTTATGAATCATGAACTCCTTTTCTAGAGATTACTATCTTGTAATATCACAACTAAAACACCAGAGATGAAATCTTACCATCCTCACTTACAGGAAAGTCTCTCTGTCAAAACAAACAAACAAACAAACAAACAAATACATACTGGATAGGAACATATACTTTATAGTTTCATGAGAAGTAAATGAGTTAATGAAGATAAAGTTCCAGGCATACAGGGAAGAGTAGTAGCAGCTACTATTACAACAGGTTTAATATTTTATCTTTTTCTCTCATCCCCAATCCATAGTATCTTGAGCCACACAGCTCCGAGAAAATACGTTCTCATGTGTATGGCATGAAATAAGGCTGACAAACCCATGTTCTCTAAAGAAAGGAAGGGACAGGTGATGGGAAAAGGGAGAGGAAGAGAGAGCGGAAAGAGAGATTTGAAAAGGAATAAGATACTGCAAAATAAATTATTGGTCAATACCTAAGAAATATATATTTGGGAGAAGCAGTTTCTATTCCATTCTCAACTTTGTCTGTGGAACTCATTGTCTTGATTCATGTATTCATGCGATAAATACTGTCTAAGCTTTGACTACGTAACTGCCCATTGACTTACCTTACTCAGAGGTCAGTTTAATCGCAAAACCTGTTTCATGAGTGCAAATGGTGAATGCTTTGGTACCAATTGTTATACAAACATGATTCTTTTCCTTTATAAATATTGAGGTAGATTTTGTTTACCTACAAATTATTACATGGCATATGGCTTTATTTTTGAATGTTTTCTTCACACTTTGCTAATTAGAACCACTTAGAATCTCATAGTTAGAATCTCTTCCAAAACAGTTCTCTTGTTACTTGCATTTCAAAAGCTTAACAGGAAAATGTCTGTAAGTAATTTTTTTCCCTGTAATTTCTGTAATACTTTTTTTGTCCAGGTCTCACTCCATTTATGTTGAGGAATATGGAAACCTACAGTGCCATCAGACTGCTCCCCCTCAGAGATGGACTGTGGTACAGAGCTAAATGCAGGCTGGTCTTGTGCCGTGCTCATAGTGGTTGTTGGGTGTGGACTCATCGGAGAGTGTCTGTATGAATCCATCTCAAGACACGTCTCCTCTGGCCCTCTAGTTTATCAATCCCGATACCCTTTTTCTGGAAGTTGGTTGTTCCTCCCATTGTGCCAAAAGTAAGCAGGAATATAGTTTGCTATCCCTGTTTCCAAGGAGTATTCTAGCTGTACTTTTACATAGATGGGCTTCTTCAAATTTGGAAAAACATTCTTTTTTGAGGGCCGGGGCATCACTGCCCTCTGGTGGGAGGAGGAGGCCCAGTCTTGCTCCTGGAGAGCTGCTGTTGGATTTGAACTGCCAATCCAGTGGGCCGCAGTCCCGCACCCAACCACTACTCCACCAGGGTTCAGCCCTTGGAAATACATTTTTGTGGCTGTCCATTTTACGTCCAGTATTTCTCACCAATACCCAAATTTAAATGGTGGTATACCTTTATCATTGCCTTGGTTTTGCTTGCACATGAAGTGATTCAGAATGGTGTATGGCTTGAATCCAGTACACTATAGTCATCCAAGTGACATATTTACTTAAAAATTTTTCTAGTGCAGCAAATTTGACAAAAATTGGGACATTTTTTATTTTAAAATAGTATCTGGATACCTTTTGTATCATTCTTTAATGCCTTGGAAATGAAGTATGGTGTGTAAGATAGTCTATGAAAGAAAAGATACAAATTCAAGACCCAGATTAACCAATGATAATTTATAAAAATTATGTAATTGCTCTGAGTCTCAGTTTCTACACCCTGGAAAATAAAAAAAATAAAAATATTTACTGTCTAATGAGAGTGTTGCAAAAACTAAAATATGTTATAGAATCCTAATTAGGATAAAATAATTTGTATTGATGATTAGCTTTAAGAATAATCTGTCTGAATGAGATTAGATCACCAAACTCATCTGAGTCCAACCTTTGGAGACCAGGGTGACTTAGAACAGGCTTGATTTACTCTTAAGCCAGCAGACAATGCATAAAACACAATGGTCGGGCTGAGCCCTGGTGGTGTATGGTTGAGTGCAGGACTGCGACCCACTGGGTTGGCGGTTCAAATCCAGCAGCAGCTCTCCAGGAGCAAGGCTGGGCCTTCCACTCTCACCAGAGAGCAGTGATGCCTAAAAATAAAAATAAATAAATAAATACAATGGTCAAGGACACAGCATACGGGGGCCTGATTTTGTCATTCAGAGTGAGATGGACTGTGCTACAGACCTAGGTACAGCAGAATGTCACAGTGTGCCAAAGCAAGCTAGAATCATAGGATTCCTGCTTTTTCTATTATCTTTCACTAGAGTATAGTTATAGAGTATATTTATGAAGAGTTGTTTTCATTCACTTTCAATGTCCACTCTATTCCCATAGAAAGAAATTACTATTGTGCCACTTTTATAGACATCCACATCCCATTTCTTCCTATGTTATGAAGCCTACTTGGGATTTCAGTCAATCATATTTCAGCCTGTGACTCTGGAGGCCCCTGGTTGAAAAATGAAATGAAGACGCTGGCTTTTGTTGCAGTGTCCTTGAGGTGAATGGATGTAATCAATGGGAAAGGCAAAGCATGTAAATACCCGTCCAGCGAATATTATACATGGTACATATAGAAAAGCAGGAAATATTGGGGGATAAATTAAATTAAAGACAATTGTTAGAGACAAAAAAATGGATTCGTTTTCTCCTGTACAACAGCAATGCTTTACTCTGAGCAGACTTCCCTCAGCCCAATTTCCCACTCTATCTTCATAGATTACGTCAAAACTTATGCATACAACATAATTGAAAACATGTATGTGGAAACCTACTCATGCACTTTTCATAGCACCGTACATTCTTTAGATTTCTTTTATTCATAGGCATCCCAATATTAATGACCAGCCTAAGTACAAAATATTCCATTTCAGCTTTACAAATGGCGAGCTAATAGAATTTAGGAGAAAGATCATCTATTTCACCATCACATAGACCTGAGGATGTAGGTCGACACTGCTGCTTGTTCGTAGGGTAAGTTTGGCAAAGTAGCAAATCCCAAACTATTATGTTCTCACCAGGGGGTGGTGAATCTTATATAAGAGCCTGGTTTGAATAATGTATGTAATTTTAATTTAAATGAACATAGTAGATTTCCAATAAATTTATATCTGCTTATTTGCTGCAGTTTTTAAAATAGAAAAGTCAGGAATATTTTAAATGAACTTGCCTAATCATTGCCTGCACTTTCAAATGGAACGTGTTTAGGTAAGTTCAACTCTCTAAAAAACTTATCGTCCATAGCTTAAGGAAATTAGGTGAATTGTGAAATACTCTCATTTGCCACATTTGAGAAACAAATTCAGGGAGACTTATATGTATATAAGTGAGGACTTTATATACAGGAGCAATTGAATATTGAGAAAATATCCCAACCTCGTTCAGATCAAGTCCATAAGTCCGAAATTAGCCCACATGCCAATACCAATCTATAAAGTTCTTTACAGTCAGATTCACAAGGCACATGCAATAATGCTGAATGTAGGACGATTGGAGGTCAGTGGGTGAAAATTTTCGTGGATCCATTGGGAGTGTAAGCATTTCAGTGCTCCAGGGGTCTTCCTTTGGCTTCAGGGCTCCAGCTTAGCCCCATGCATCTTTTCAGCAAGCCTGTCTCACAGGGAGTCTACTTGGGTCCCATTTCCAGCCAGCTATTTAGCTCCTTAGTGACCCCAAATGAGCTTATCAATCTGTGACCCGACTTACGGGCTAAACTCCGCCCTTTCACTTTTCAGTCTCAGATTGACAACAGATTATTTGCCACAGACCACCCCTTGTCAATCTGACACTTTCACCCAACTCTTTTGCTGTATATAATTTTCAAACAAGCAATAATAAAATCCTATCTGTACTTAAAAAGGAAAAATAAAATGTATGCATTTCAATGTGTGCCAAAGCCACATTTAAACATAATATTCTATAGTTGAATAGCAAACGACTATTCTATGCTTAACACTTGCAGTTAAGTAACACCTACACCTTAATCCTATAATACTATGAACATATTCCTCTACTTATGAAAGTTTATAACCCAACCACTTCATGCCTTTACTCTCCCCATTTTGGATATATCGTTTCTATTCTTCCTACTTATATCAACCTAGTACTCTGAGGAGGCAATCATATTCTATGATGTGAAGAACCTTTGTTCTAGTTGGAACCTTGCAAGTCTGCATCCATAAGCAAAGTCAAATCACAACAGATGATCCATAAAGTCTGCAGCAATATGTACCAGTTCACAGGATCAAAAATCTTCTCTTAATCTGGTAGGTTTCTGGTCAACTCAACGTAGGCTTCCCCACTTAGCCTCACCAGGGTGCCCATTGGTGGGCACGGCCCCATCACAAATTTTCATGAAACCCTTCAGTTCTTGGGCAAGGTCATAAACTTCAGACCAGTCAGTCCTCTCTCATCTTCTCTAGTCTCTGTGAACCAGGTCCATGGGTGTCAGTGGCCAGACTTAACCCATTTTTTTGTTGCTGTTTCTCTCTCATTTCCACTCACAAGTGGATACAGTTGGTCACCTGGCAAGCATTACAGGCTGCCACGGGCTCCCTTTAGCATTCAGTCTTAGAGAGGAGTTTTCTTCAGAGTCCCAGATTTTTCCAGCTTCTGACAAAAACTACTAGTTCAAGCTTCAAAAATCCAAAGAGTTCCTTTATTTTTACTTTGTCAACAATCCCCTAGGCATGTCTCATTGAAGGCAAATATCCTGAGTACTCCAAAGTACTGGGTAAGGTTTATCTTTTCAGAGCTTTCCTTTGCATGCGTGTCCTAACCCATTTTAAGATTCAAATTTTAGTGGCTCAAGGCAAGTGGGATCTTGTAAGTCACTAAAGTTTGAACCTTAAAATCATTATATCAACAATAATACGCAGAAGAAATCAGTATGAACAAGTATCAGATACTAAACTCAAGTCTTAAAATAGTCAAGATCTATCCTTATCTTAATTATTATCTAAAATATTCTATTATTAAATCATTGTTATTAAAACTGTGAGATTGGGCTTCTAACAACATCCAGCCAGAGCCAGGTATTCACCATTTCACTAAGAAGCTCCGAGACATTCAAGGCTAAAAACATTCATTAATCACATTCATTTTTGCCATTTCACATAGGAATAATAAAAGACTGCAACCAATGGAAAGAATCAAAACTTATTCAATTCGTGGTACCCCCTGGTGAATGAACTGCTATAACAATTTAAGAAATTATTTTAAGCAAAATTTTATTTGTACACGGTGTGAATGAGATTGTTCAATAATGTCAGCACTCTTTTTTTTAGAGTGAGTACAATTATGGATCTCTTCCTATAAATTATCCAGGTCATTTTCTTTTAAATTCCCTGGCATAGACAAGTGACTGCTTCCAGTATTTCATTAGCCACTGAAATATTTCAATTCATATTCCACTCATTCCTAGAACTTTGTTTTTGGTTCATGTCTCCAGTAGAGCTTAGACTTCTTTCTTCAAGACCATCAGTTCATGATCATAAGCTACCTCCTGAAATGGCTGAATGGCAATCATTTCTTTTCTGCTTCAGTTACTCTGTCTTCATTCCATCTTCTTTGAGGCTCCAGCATCATTAAATATTGTTCTCATGTTGTTGTTAGCTGTCTTGGAGTTGGCTCTGCCTAAAACACTGGCTGATCCTGTGTATCCTCATACTTGTTGTTTTGTTTGAGTTCCTGATTACAGTTGCTATGTCAATCCATCTTGTTGATAATCTTTATCCTTGTCACCAACTTTCCACTCTACTAAGGATGATGTACTTTACCAGAGACTAATCTCTTGATAATATGTGTATAGTTCAGGAGACAACGTTCCACTGTTTCCACTTCTTGGAAAGCCTCTAAGTATACTTCTGTGACACATTTGTTTGTATTCTGGATGTACGTGGTGCTTTCAGTATTCTTCACCAACAACTACATTGATTCTTCAGTCTTCTTTGTCTTTAAATATTGCAATTTGAGGTTTTTTTCAGTTATTTTAGTCTCAGAAATTCAGAATATATTTTTATCTTGTGGCTTTCTAATTTGAAGTCTTTGCACACTTCATTGTAAAACTTTAAAGTCTTTTCAAGCTGTCCTACAACATTTTTCAAGCAGTTTTTCTAGTTCATTATTCACTTCATTTGCTTAAGCCAATCTACATTTCCAAGTTTTCTTTTGATATCCTCATTTCGTCTTTCATTTCTTACATGTCTTTTTATTAACTGTTTGCTTTATTCATGTGCGATATTCTTGGTGTTAGCCAGCAACTTACTTGGTCTTACACCATTAATGTTCTATAATTTTTTTTGCATCAAATATGTCAATAAATCATTTATTTGATTTAAAATAGAAGCTGTCTCTCCAATTCAGCCCACTAATTCATAAGATACCTATTTTTATCTGCTACATTTTCTTTTGACAACTTATTTTCCTAAATTCATAATCTTTTGATTACTAATAGATGTTTGCAGCATCTATTAATGAATAGATCTTTTCATTTTGAGTCATACCTCATTAGGAAATGAAAGTTCCAAATGCTGTACTCTATTTCCTAATTAAGGGACTCTACTTTGAGGGGGCAGCTATTACCTAGTCATACTTTGAGTTTCATCCAATATGAGTTCATTTTCTGCTATTGTATCCACGGCTGTGCTGCTATTCATAAGATTTCCTGTGGTTTTTCTCCAAAAGTTGATGCTTGCTTGTTCTTCCTTGTCTAAGTCTGAAAGTTCAGCTGAAAGCTCTCCACTATTGATGATTTAATAATACTTGAAGAAACCCACTGGATAGCTTCCAGTATAATAGTAGCACACCAGTCACCAGAGTATGAAAAACTGACAGATATATAGGATTTTCATTAATTAGATCTATTCAATGTTTATTATGAAGCTGAAGGTTTGAAAATTATTTAACAATTATCCAAACAACATATTGAAGGCTTGAAATACAATTTAGCCTCAAAATTTTCTGAAGATCTGCAGAGTCTAAAAAGACATGATAAATGAAAAGCTGGTACACTAAATATTGAATAAAAGGGAGAGCACACATATTAAAAATATGTAGTGATCTTAATTTATCAATTAGAAGATAATATATGAATAAATGGTTAACAATGAAAAATGACAATGACAGCAGCAAGAGTAGCAGCATAAAAAATATTTGTCCTACATCAGCATTTAAAGGTGAAAGCAATTATAGCAACATGAGCAAGTAACCTATGTTTAATCTCTGCTAAAACACAAAGAAAACGTCTTTTTGTATTTATGATCATGCCAACAAGGCATGAGAAAAGTTCATTCCAATTGTGTGAAATATCTTGAAGAAAAGTTCATGCTTCTGTGCCCTCTGTCACCTACATATTTCAAGTATCTGAAGAATCTATGATGCTTCCAAACTCAGTGTTTGTTTGGCCTTTTGTAATAATAATGGATATATTAGAAATTGACACTTCTATTCTTGGTGTGGCAGTCATGTGCTTATGTTAATTTTATAATTAAAATGTACAGGTGGAGTCTGGCCTGTTAATCAGGCCATTGAGAAAACCATTGAGTAGCTGATGAGGCCTCTGTGTGGGCATGGCTTTCACCTGAGACTCCTGGGAAATCTCGCGGTATTTCCCTCGTGAAGATGAGAAGCTATCTTCCCCAGTTGTTGGGAGTTAGTTTCAGAGACAATTAATAACGGATGAGACAAGCTGGAAGCGTTCCAGAAACTGGAGGAGCCCGTGGAAAGACTACACGGCTTTGCCCTGATGAAGACAGACCTCTGAAGCTAGAGTGGCACGCTGTTGATGGACCTGAGCGCTGGAGGCAAGGTGCCCTGCCAGCACTGGGATCTGCGCCCACTGACCTGTGACTTCATGAGTCAGAAGAAGACTTTATGGACTGACTTCAGGCATATGGGTTAATACCGAACTTATGACTTTGAACTGGACTGGGCTGGGATGCTTTCTACATGTCCCATTTCTTTTGTACATAAACCTTTTCCTTAAACCTATATGTGTGTCTCCGAAATTTGTTTCTCTAGTCTATCCGGACTAACACACTTGGTGATACAAATATTTTGTAATATGAAAAGACTATCTTGCTGTTTTGGTCCATGTGATACTTGTTAACCTGCACTATCTGAACAGTATGCCAGTTCACTGTCCCTCAGACTCTTGGAGGGCTGAACTATAGTTAAGAAAAAAACTATGAACAAATCCACTGTGGGCCTGGGATAAGTCTGCTGCTAAGCAGGACAGGCAGTGGTGGCAAAAACACACGGTGGCCATTAATTGTCCTAGGACGGCCAAATGTGGCCAAAGGCCATAGTTTGAGGGTGCCTAAAAGGCAGAGAGTTTGTGTGCGTCTTCAGAATTCAAAATATCTACTTTTTCTAAGGAATATATGCCTTTAATCTCATATAGTGAGAAAATAATGTGACTCTAGTATTGTTTGCTATCTTAATTTAGAACACTGAAATAAAATGAAATTAATTTACTTAAGGATAATTCTGAAATAGCTTTAAACTTCATTTATAGGTAGGTCATGTGATACAATAATCTTGGTTTATCTGCTACATTGAGCTGATATAAACATTCTCTTTCCAATGATGAATGTTAATTGCCAAGTTCACATGAAGACCATGCATTAGTACTACCATTAATATGAATATGTTGAGACAGTTCTATAAATATTTCATGGATGTTTATGAAAGCAAACTCTCCTATAATGTGTGTGTATTATATGCCCCTCTACTTTAATGTTGGTATAACAGTATTCTAACAGTGGCTTTGTAAGCAACAGCTTGGCTGTATCTTGTAGATTATTTGTCCATCTCTAGTGTAACCAAAAGTCCTTTATCATTTGGCTTGGGGATCAGCAATGTTTTATGATTTTTTTGGTCCTCCTTGCCTCACAAAGTACACTGGACCAATTGTTTGCTATTGTAATGTCACACATAGGAAACTGCTCATGAAAACACAGCAGGATAATTATGTCTAATTATTTTTGTTGCTTTATCTTCAAATAGAGATTTATCAGCGTAGCTTCCCCAATCCTCTTTTTGGCACTTCTGCTCTACTTCTCAAAATTGTGACTGAAAAGGAGTAAGTTTATGGTTCCCTGTCTTAAAACATAAAATATATCCACATTACATATCTTTAAATGTCTTACAAAGGATTTTGCAGATTTGTTAAATGAAACATGTCACTAGATTTTTTTAACTGCTGTTACCGTAAACATTGTGGTTGATCCAAATAAAATGAAATCCTTGAAAACTTTAGCATGTTTTTCTGCTTTATTATTATGCTATTTATTCATATAGTTGTAAGGATTTTTGTTTTCTTTACATAGATGTGTAATTCATACAGAATGTTGTATTCTTTGATCTTCATCGATAAATATTTCAAGTGCTCTTATCATTCAGAAAACAATACTAAAATCATTTGTATTTCACAGGTTGTTAATGAGATTTCCTCTAATTCAAATGCTGTGTTCTTCTTCATGTATTTAATTTTAGTGGATTATTTGCTCAGCATATAAATTGAATAAATATAATAAAATGATACAACCTTGGCACAAAATTTTCCAATTTAGAATCACCCAAAATCTCCTTTTGTTTGAATGGGTGCCTTCTGTTCAATGTACAGGTTTTATGTGAACATAATAAAGTGGTCTGGAATGTTTATTCTTCACAGTATTGTTCATCAATTCGTGTGATCCATACGGTTTAATTTAGTAACACAGGAAATTATTTCTCATATATTTTCTACTTTCTGTTAACATTTATTTAGCATCAACAATTATACCCTTCATTCTACTTCCTCCTCTTAATATGTATTGAATTTCTGCAACCCCCTCTGCATGTTACAGCAATAGCCATTTTTGAAAAAAGAAGACCAAAGAAGTGACATATTTGGATTCTAGTATTAGTGAATGTGTCAGTTACATAATCAACTGTCAACTTAAGTGAAGGGGTGGAGTCTAGCCTGTCAATTAGCAGATAGCCAAAGATGACTCTATGGCCTTTTGTGAGCATCCTGGGACCTCCTATCTTCCTTTCTGGAGGCAGGACACACATGTACTCTCCACCTTCCTTTTCCTGCTTTTGAGACACTCGGAGAGCTGGAAGAGAACCATGGAGGCCCATACCAGCATCGAGATACTTCTATTGCCACTGAATTTTCAAGACATTCTATCCCACTGGCCTATGATTTTCCTTCATTCAAAACCATTACACACTGTGTCAGTCTAAATAGGAATTTATGGACTAGTATAGGGCATATGGGATAATATCAAACTTACAGACTTGATTTGGACTGGGAGGGATGTTTTCTCAAAATGCAATTGCTCTTTTATATAAAGCTCTTTTTTTGGGGGGGGCATCACTGCCTTCAGGTGGTCGTGGGAGCTCCCAGCACTGCTCCTGAGAGTCGCTGCTGGATTTGAACCACCAAGTCCCACACTCAACCACTTACAACACCAGGGCTCACCTCTAAAGGCACATATGAGTGTCTATGAATGTTTCCTCTATTCAACCTGGACTAACACAGTGAAGAATATTAAATATACCTAGAAATGCCAGAGAATTATTAAATCTATCTTGGGAGAAATACAGTCAGTTATACCTTGTTGTTGTTTTAGGTGCTAATGGTTTAGTTCTAATTCACAGTGAACCTGTGAACAGCAGAATGAAAAACCTCTTGGGCCTGAATCTTAAGAACAGGTGTTCCTATGTTTGAGTTCATTGTTGGAGCCGCTGTGTAAAACCACTTTGTTGAGGACTGTGGTGGTCATGTATTTGATATGTCAATTTTATGATTAAGATGTAGGGGTGGAGTCTAGCCTGTTAATCTGGAGATAGCCATTGAGTTGCCAATGAGGCCTCTATGTGGGCATAGCTTTCTCCTGGGACTTCTGGGAAATCTCATGATATTTCCCTCATGGAGATGAGAAGCTATGGCCCCAGTTGTTGGGAGTTAGTCTCAGAGATGATGAATTACGGAGAAGACAAGATGGCAGCATCCGAGGAGCTGAAGGAGCCAGAGGAAAAGCCACATGGTCTTTCCCTCATGAAACCAGACTTCTGAAGCTGGCAAAGCCACGTGGAGATTCCTGCCAGCATTGAGTTACTTCTACCAATACTGGATGCTATTGATGGACCGTGAGCCCTGGAAGCAAGGAGCCATGAGGAGACCCCCGCCAGTGCCGGGACTGTGCACCCACTGGTCTGTGACTTCATGAGTTGGAAGGAGACTTTATAGACTATTATCGGGCATATGGGCTAATATTGGACTTAGGACTTTAAACTGGACTGGGTTGGGATGCTTTCTCAATGTTCCATTCCTTTTGTATATAAACCTTACCCCTATATCCATAGGTGTGTCTATGATTGTTTCTCTAGTCTACCCAGACTAGCACAAGGACCTTTTATCTTTTTACTGCCCTTTCACTTTACCAAACTTCTTAATTTTATTATGTCTTTCTCCAAAGCTCATCTGTAGACAATTGGACATCCCTCCACAAAAAGACTGCACGGAAGGGACAATTCAACCATGGTGCAGTATAGACCGATGAAACACATATCATTCCTCTAGTTCCTGAATCCTTCCATTCCTCCACTACCATGACCCAGTTCTATCTTATAAATCCAGTTAGACCAGAGTACACATATTTGTATATAGATAAGAGCTCTTGGCACGTAGCATTCAGGAGAGACAAAACCCTCTAGAACAGTAGTGGGAGTAGTGACATCATGAGAGTAAGGGAGATGGTAGATGTGAAGGGGAACCCATCACAAGGATGAATATACATATCAGAAAAGGAAAAGAAGACAACAAACTGTGTAAGACACTAAAAACAACAACAACAATAATAATATACAGTTGATTAAGGATTAACCGGGGTGGGAGCTGGGGAGTTAGGGGACAAAAGAGGAGCTGATACCAAGGGCTCATGTAGAAAGAAAATATTTTGGAAATGTTGTTATCTGCCTAAAACAATTGAATGAAGGATTGCAAATCAATAAAGTGATTTTAAAAAACCTTTTTCTGATTGAATTTAAGATAGTCTCCTAGTTAAGAAGAAGGTCCATTCCTAACCATGTCTTTAAGAATGTTCAGGTTACTCAGAACAGTGATAAATGAGGATCATTTTATCAAAAGATCCTTATTTGTTGTTATTATAAGATGACATTGAGTTGCTTCTGAATCATATAAAATAGAATGAAATACTGATCTGGCACCAGTGTCACAACAATTTTATACTTGAGCCTCTTATGTAGACACTATACTGGTCCAACTCATTGAAGGTCTTTCTCTTTTTCTCTAGTTTGCCAAGCTTGATTACTTTCATGCAAGAAGACATTCAGAATTTTTTCAATAGTTTTAAAACTGTATATGCAGCAAATGAAAATAAGTGGGATATAAAATTTCTTGCAAGGATGGGTGCGTTCAAGTAAGGGCATATTTGCGTGAGCATTAAGCAAATAGTGAGCATTAAGCAAATACTGATGTCCTATAAAAAAAAAATGGTGCCACCAGAATGCCTTTCATGTATTTTGTGCTTCATGTTTCTGTCAATAATTTAATCCATATCTAGTTTCTGAAAGGGCTTAGTAGTCTCTTCTGAGTCTCCCACACCAAGGCTTCCACCCACGTTTTAGCCTGCTACTGTTACCTTGATGAATCATTCCAATTGCAGACATTCTGACTCGCTCTTGTTTGGTCTTCCTGTCCCTGCCAACACTAGCTTGGATTGGTTCAGAACTCTAATTAAAGGGCAAGTAGGAGCCCTGGTGGCTGAGCAGATTACATGTTGAGCTGCTAACGGCACGGTCCGCAGTTGAAATCCACCAGTCCCGTGGAAGAAAGCTGCCCGTACAAAGTAGTAGTATCAGAAAATCACAGGAGAAGTTCTACCCTGATCTGCTGGGCCACTCTGCCTCTGCCTGGACTCTGTAGAATTGAAATAAGACCTTCGCTTTTATATTGTCTACAATATGCATTTTGTGTCAGAGTTTAATTCTACCCTTTACACATAATAAAATGTATGAATTGTTATACTGTCTCATGCCCTCCCGCATAAGTCCTTAATCTGATCTTTTCTGAATCTTTTAACTCTAGAATATAAACTGCAGTCACCCACTAAACCACAAAGGATACAGAAATGGGGGACACCAGAGATTATAACAAAAATCGTTCAGTCTTTTTAAACCAAATGCATGTCAGCATGTTGCAGAATGAGAAAAGTTAATAAATATTCCTTTGGAGACACAGAAGAGATTGAAACATAAATTTTCTTTTCACATTATAATAGGAGGGTGGGGTAGCAAGGGAGAACAGATTGCAAGGATCTACATATAACCATCTCTCTGGAGGATGGTCAGAAGAGAAACGTGTGAAGGGAGACATTGTATGGTATAACATATGACAAAATAACAATAATTTATAAATTATCAAGGGTTCATGGATAAGAGAGGAATGGGGAGGGAGGGGAAAAATGAGGAGCAGATACCAGAGACTCAAGTAGCAAGCAAGTTGTGTTAGTGTGGGTAGACTAGAGGAACAAATTTCATAGCCACACATATGGATATAAGGAAAAGGTTTATATACAAGAGGAAGGGGAATTGAGAAAGCATCCCAGCCCAGTCCAGTTCAATGTTATAAGTCTGATATTAATCCATATGCCTGATATCAGTCTATAAAATCTCCTTCCAACTCATGAAGTCACAGGCCAGTGGGTACAGAGTCCCGGCACCTATAGGGGTCTCCCCATGGCTCCTCCCTTCCAGAGCTCAGGGTCCATCAACAGCATTCTGTGGTGGCAGAAGCAACTCATCGCTGGCAGGGCTCCCCTCAAGGCCTCTCCAGCTTCAGAGGTCTGGTTCTATCAGGGCAAGACCATGTGGCTTCTCCTCTGGTTTCTGCAGCAGTTTGGCCACTGCCAACTTGTCTTGTCTGTAATTCTTTGCCTCTGAGACTAACTCCCAACAACTGGGGACATAGATTCTCATCTTCATGAGGAAAATATCGCGAGACTTCCCAGACATATCAGGAAAAAGCCAGGCCCACACAGAGGGCTCATTGGCTACTCAACGGCTATCTCCAGATTAATAGGCTAGACTCCACCCCTACATCTCAATCATGAAATTAACATAAGCACATGACCACCACACAGTATTTTGAGAACGATAAGGGAAACAAATGTACAAAAGTGCTTGACACAATGGAGCACACAAAAGTGCTCCACACAAATGTATGTGTGGATTATGTTAAGAGTTGTATATGCCCCCAATAAAATTATTTTAAAAATCAATCATTTAAAATAAAAATGATAGTATAATTGGGGTACCAATTAGTACTCATATGTGTTTGGAAACTTTACAAATACTATTTTAAAGTCTAATAATATATTAACAGGTGTGTCAGAGAGGATACTCTAAAGAAACAAAACCAGGGCACTATTAATTTCTTTATATAATCATATATAGGGAAGGGTATATAAGATAAGAAAGAAACAGTTAACTAATCTATAAAGCATTACAAATTGCTTGGTGCAACTTACTTGCTTGAGACAACTAGAAGACTGGCAGTCCTTCAAGTCTTGAGGACCGCTGAGTTGTCCTCTGTAGAGCAATTCAGGCTATCTGGTCACAGGCAGCAAACAGCAAAGCAGGTCACTAACAGTAAGCCAGATAACAGAGTCCGACAGTCCCCAGCTCAAGAGATGTATATCCCAGGAGCGTGGCTAAGTGGGGCTTGAAGGAACCTCAACTCACAGTTCCACAGTTCACAATGAGGTGTCCCACAGGTAGTTTTGCTTAGAAGTCGAGGCACAGGATAAACAAGGCAGCTGTCTGGTTTGAAGATCCAAAAGCAAGAGAGAGGGTGGGACTCGCTGAGCCCTTCCTATCTCTGCCCTTCAATTCATCCCGCGTGTTCATTGGCTGTGCTGTCACAACAGATCTACCAATCTTCTGTGGCCATGTTGGCATAACAAACCTACCCATCACAATCCACCCCTTGCCAACATGGCACCTGTACACAATTCTTTACCCATATAAAATTTCCAGACATCAATGAAATCAAGCTTATACTTAACATCAAACATCTATCATACATATAAATGAGAACACACTGAGTCCAATTGTAGCTGATATACGTGAGCAAAGGAAAGATTCAATAAGCTCATAAACAGAAAATACATGAATAATCACAAACCTTGCTTCTGCAATTGATCACGTGGTAGTAACTGGTAGGTAGAACTACCTTCTTCTACTATCCATTCTGTATTACCTTTGCCCTCAGCAATCACTTCAGCTGGTTGTGGTTTTTTTGCCTGGTGGGGTGGCCCAGACCTTCATTCCTGAGGGGTCTAGGTCATTAGATGTCCTGTCATGATGGGGTTGCTGTAATTTGCCATTTACTTTTATCAAAGGGCATGGTAGCACTAAGAGTCGGCCTATGGGATCTCCTGGATTCCAGACATATTCCTCTTTACCCCCATTATGTAACACTAGTCCAATTTCTTCTTGATAATCTGGGTCAATCACACCACTCAGTACAGTGACACCCTTCCTGATCTGTTGATCCAAAGGCATGAGAAGCCCAAAGTAGCCAGGGGGCATTCTCAACTGCCCGTTCAGTGGAATCTGTGCTGTGTTTGCAGGTGGGAGAGGAGTTCCTTTAGGACCAGGACCTCCAGTCCCGAAGAACATAGGGTTGCTGGGACAGGAAGAAAAAATGCTGCAAGTGGGTCAATAGGAGTAATAGTGAGTGGTGCCACTCCAGTTTCTACCCCTTGGTTCCTGGACCCATGAATCCTGGCTATTGGAGACACAGCACCATATATTGGCCGCTGGTTTAAAGCATGTACAGCTCTGTGGAGAACACTGCCCCAGTCTCGCAAGTTGCTGCCATGTAGACTGTATTGCAGCTGTGTCTTCAGGAGCCCATTCCATCATTCTATCAAGCCAGCTGCTTCAGGATGATGAGGAACAAAATATGACAAGTGGATTCCATGGGCATGGGCCCATTGCCACACTGAATTTGCAGTAAAATGAGTTCCTTGATCTGAAGTAATGCTATGTGGGATGCCATGCTGGTAGATGAGACATTCTGCAAGTCCACAAATCGTGGTGAGGGTAGAAGCATTGTGTCCAGGGAAGACAAATCCATATCCAGAATAGGTGTCTATTCCAGTCAGAAGAAAACGCTGCCCCTTCCATGATTGGGAGTGGTCCTATATAATCAACTTACCACCAAGTTGCCAGGTGATCTCCCCGGTGAATGGTTCTGTACCTTGGACATAACCTTGGTTTCTGGTGCTGAAAAATAAGGCACTCAGCAGTGGCTGTGACCAAGTAAGCCTCGGTGAGTGGAAGTCCATATTGCTGCGCCCATGCATAACCTTCATCCCTGCCACCATGTCCACTTTGTTCTGTGCCCATTGGGCAATAACAGGAGTGGCAGAGGAGAGGAGGGCCAGTCTCCACAGTGTGTGTCATCTTATCCACTTGGTTGTTAAAGTCCTCCTCTTCAGAGGTAACTCTTTGGTGAGCATTCACATAAGACACGATTACCTTAACTTTTTTGGTCCATTCAGAGATATCTATCCACATACGTCTTCCCCACATCTCCTTGTCACCAATCTTCCAATCATGTTCCTTCCAAGTCCCTGACCATGCACCCAAGCCATTAGCCACAGCCCATGAATCAGTATACAATCTCACAGCTGTCCACTTTTCCTTGTAGTCAAACTGAACGGCCATGTGCACTGCTCGAAGTTCTGCCCATTGGGAGGATTTTCTTTCACCACTATTTTTGAGGGAGATCCCAGAAAGGGGCTGTAGCGCTGCTGCTGTCCACTTATGAGTGGCACCTGCATATCATGCAGAGCCATCTGTGAACCAAGCATGACTTTTCTGTTATTCAGTTAAATTATCATAAGGAACTCCCCAGGAAGCCCTAGGTGTAGATTCAGAAAGAGAAGGTAACGTGACTAGAGTGGGGACTGTGGGCTTTTGGGCCACTTCATGTATCTTACTTGTACCTTCAGGTCCTGGTCTTGCCTGAATCCTGTATGTACCACTTCCATTTAACAATGGAGTGTTGCTGCGCATGTCCAACTTTATGACTCTGTAGGTCAGACAGTACCCAAATCATGATGGGTAGTTTAACCTCATGGTGACTTGGTGGCCCATCATGAGGTGTTCAAGTCCCAATAATAGGTCAATAGCTGTTTTTCAAAGGGGAGTAGTTGTCTGCAGAGGATGGCAGGACTTTACTCCAAAATCCCAATGGTCTATGCTGTGATTCACCAATAGGGGTTTGCCAAAGACTCCACACTGAATCTTTACCAACAACTGACACCTCTAGCACCATAGGGTCAGCTGGGTCATATGGTCCCACTGGCAAAGCAGCTTGCACAGCAGCCTGAACCTGTTGCAGACCCTTTTCTTGTTCCAGGCCCCACTCAAAATTGGAGGCCTTTCGTGTCACCTGATAAATAGGTCAAAGTAGAACACCCAAGTGAGGGATATGTTGCCTCCAAAATCCAAAGAGGCCCACTAGTCGTTGTGCCTCCTGTTTCGTTGTTGGGGGAGCCAGATGTAATAGTTTGCTCTTCACTTTAGTGGGAATATCTCAACATGCTCCACACCACTGGACCCCTAGAAACTTTACCGAGGTGGAGGGTGCTTGAATCTTTGTTGGGTTAATTTCCCAACCTCTTATACGCAGATGCTGTGCTAATGAACCTATAGTCTTTGACACATCCTACTTAGTGGGTCCAGTCAGCATAATGTCATCGATATAATGGACTCGTGTGACATTTTGTGGAATAGACAGGTAATCAAGGTCCCTTTGGACTAAATTATGGCACAGGGCAGAAGAGTTGATATACCCCTGGGTGAGAGTTGTGAAAGTGTACTGTTGCCCCTGCCAGCTGAAAGCAAACTGCTTTTGGTGGTCCTTTGAGATTGGTATTGAAAAGAAAGCATTGGCCAGATCAATAGCTGCATACCAAGTACCAGGAGAAGTATTAATTTGCTCAAGCAATGAGGTCACATCTGGAACTGCAGCTGCAATTGGAGTCACCACCTGGTTAAGCTTATAATAATCCACTGTCATTCTCTAGGATCCATCTGTCTTCTTTACAGGCCAATTAGGTGAGTTAAATGGATATGTGGTAGGAATCACCACCCCTGCATCTTTCAAGTCTTTGATGGTGGCACTGATCTCTGCAATCCCTTCAGAAATGCACTATTGCTTTTGGTTTATTATTTTCCTAGGAAATGGCAATTCTAATGGTTTCTATTTGGCCTTTCCAACTATGATATCCCTTATTCCACATTTTAGGGATCCAATGTGGGGATTCTGCCAGTTACTAAGTATGTCTATTCCAATGATGCATTCTGGAACTGGGGAAATAACCACAGATGGGTTCAGGGACCCACCGGACCCACAGTGAGGCATACCTGAGCCTAAACTCCATTAGTAACTTGACCTCCATAAGCTCCCACTCTAACTGGCGGGCCGTTGAAACACTTTGGGTCCCCTGGAATTAGTGTCAGTTCAGAGCCAGTGTCCAGTAATCCCTGTAAAGTTTGATGATTTCCTTTCCCCCAATGAACAGTAACTCGTGAAAGACCACAGGTCCCTTTGGGGAAGGCTAGAAGAAAGACTCACAGCATACACCTTCGGTGATGTAGCAGGGTCCTCCTTCTGAGGGATCTGGCCTTCCAGGCATTCAAGGGTTTGTGGGCCTGAAAAATGGCTCAGGTCTGGAAATTGGTTGAGTGACTGTGACTGTCTGTCCTGCTGTTCACTTGATCCAGCATTCTTTTGCTTCTATAGGTCACATAAATATTTAGTAGGTTCCCATGTATTTCACTTCTAGGGACACCATGACTAAATAACAAATGCCATATTTCCACACGAGACATGTTGCTTTGATTACTACAAAACCTTATTGTCTATTATAACCATGTCCAACCTGTCTCTGTTGATTCAGTGCTGACACCTTCCCTCTATCACCAGGGAGTCTAATCAGCCCCAACGTGGGCAAAAGCCGGAGTTCACTTAAGGCAGTTCCCACAGTTAATCCTGGTGCACACAAAATAGCAATTATAGAAGTCTTCAGAGATGCTAGGTCCCACCTCACAAACTTGTTCCTTATGGTTGTGGTGAAGGGTATGTCCTGAGGACACCCCCCTTTGGGATCTATGGGAATATCCTGATATAGCCATTCCACCATGCCAATTTCCCAAATCTTGCGCTTGCCTTCTTCTACAGTTTACCAAGATAGGTCAGGCACTTCAAGTTGGTCTAATCTAGGCCATCTGGCAGCCCATGCCTCAGTGAACCAACCAAATAAGGAGTTGGATCCTCGCTTCGTCTCTCTCACTGAGACATTGAAAGAAGAGTCTGTGCTTAGGGATCCCATATCCAGAAACTCAGACTGATCTAATATTACATTTCTTGCACCGGTACCCTCAGTAACCATTCCAAAGGATATTCCCCAGGCTTCTGCTTATATGTATTTGAAAGCTCAAGCAGTTCTTTGTGAGTATAGCGGACTTCTCTAGTAATCATCTTGACCTCACCCTTAGGAGCTTTCCTTGCCTTAATTTTAGTAACAGGTCTAGAAGAAAATCAATGGTGAGGGTGTTTCCTGGGTGTTCTCAGCACTGTCTTGTAAGGCATCTCCCTCAGGCAATGGTAGAGATGCAGACCCACCTGGCGTTTCACCTTGAATAAGTTGGTTGATCTCCTCAGGTGTGGGTTGTTTTATTGATGATAGACTACTATCTTCAGCTGGGAGGGGTGGATGTATTGACTGGGCTGGTTCAATTATTTCTATAGGTGGCACAATAGCCTCTTCTTCTGAATCATCAGCCTATATATTCCCATCCATGTTTCAGGGTTCCAATTTTTTCCTATCAATGCCCTCACTTTGGCTTTGGACACTGCTCTAGATCTGCCGTTCAGCTGACTTTGTAATTCAGCCACTTATAATGAGATTTGGACCTGTTTCTCAGCAATATTAGCTTTTTTACTACAGACAAGAAGCCTTCATGTCTGTGAGTCAGCACTTAGGCATGCTATTAAGTCCCGGAGGCTATCCCTTTCCTTAATCACATAGTCCATTGTAAGGAGGACCAATCAATCAGCTTCCCTATTCTTGACATCTTGACAAAACTGCTGGAAAATATCAAACATAGGATCTCCCAGAACCTCTACTTTAACTAGCATCCCATCCATTGGTGCTCCTACTTTAGTTATTAGCTATTAGTTATTTGCTATTTCACACCATGGACTAGTAGGACTGGCAGAATCACCCATGACTTTAGGTCTAGAATTATCATCACCAGTACTCCTAAGACTAATCAGATTGGAGAATCAGTCAAAGAAACCCATATTTATGATTTTATTTCTCTAGAAGCACTCCTGTACCACTTGTGTCAGAGAGGGTTCTCTAGAGAAATAAAACCAGGACACTAGTAATTCTAGTAATTCTCTTTATGTATTTATATAGAGAGAAGGGTATATAAGATAAGAAAGAAACAGTTAACTAATCTGTAGAGCAGTACAAATTGCTTGGTGTCATGCACTTGTGTGAGACAGCTAAAAGACCGGCAGTCCTTCAAGTCTTGAGGGCCACTGAGTTGTCCTCTGTAGAGCAATCCAGGCTATCTGGTCACAGGCAGCAAACAGCAGAGCAGGTCACCAACAGTCAGCCAGATGACAGAGTCCAACAGTCCCCAGCTCAAGAGATGTATATCCCAGGAGCGTGGCGAAGTGGGACTTGAAGGAACCTCAACTCACAGTTCCACAGCCTACAATTAGGTATCCCACGGACAGTGTTGCTTGGAGGTCAAGGCACGGGACAAACAAAGCAGCTAGCTGGTCCCAAGATCCAAAAGGAAGAGAGAGGGCGGGACTGGTTGAGCCCTTCCTATCTCTGCTCTTCAATTCATCCCGAGTGTTCATTGGCTGTGCCGTCACAACAGACCTACCAATCTTCTGTGGCCATGTTGGCATAAGAAACCTACCCATCACACAGGTAGGTCCATGCAGATATTCTAATTTAAAAACCTTGGTTTCAAAAAAGGTTAACTAATTCAATAAGCCTGGTAAATAAAAATCAAACTTTTGGGCATTAAGTTGATTCTGCCTCCCTGTGATACTACAGAACAAAGTAGAACCATCCGTAAGATTTCCAAGGCTGTCATCATTATGGAAGCAGATGGCAGTGACTTTCTGGCCTGGAGAGACTTGTGGGTTAGAATGACGAACTTTTGGTGAGCAGCTGAGCCTGATGGGACAGTTGTTCAGCAAGCAGATGCAGCATTGGGATTTACCTCTTCATCCTAACTGAAGACCATACTTTTCTTCTGAACTACATTGAGGACATATGTGCTATGAGAAATAAATAGAGAAATATGCAGAAGAATACAAGCTGAGAGGAACATGTGGCTTTAAGGTTCATCAGAGTATAAAGTGGTTATATATTTCTAAACTTGGCTTTGTTTTGTTCATCCCAATGCTTTCCTTCTTTGGAATACTGGTAAATATAAAGATCTGCACATATGCTCGAAATGCATTATTTAAAAATTTAGAATTTATAAATGGGGCTTTATTTCTATAGTGACTTATAACTTGCACTGGGCTTATTTCTCCAATTTTCCAAATTGTGAATTGAGCAGGCGAAATTGAATTTTCTATCTCAAACAGCAGGTGGTGGTGCTGGGTTATTCTAACAAGTATAAGTATTTAATGAGAGAGCCTGCTGTCGTTTGGGGAAGGAACATAAAAGCTATACTTTGTTTCAGAGTCATTTACATGATGAAGTTAAGATTTAAATCATAAAATAACCCACTCACAAAGGTTTTATATTATTTCAAGAAAACCACATACTTATAGATCTTTCAGAAGAAAGAAAATGATTGTGTATGTACCCAGGATGGGTCCTTTAAAGTCATGAAGTAATACAGTATTAAATATACTTGTTAAGTTATTTTTATTTTTGTAATTAAATGCAACTTAATATTGGGAGTTAAGTGTTTATATCAATTGAACTTTAAATTTTTTTATTAAATCATTTTATTGATGGCTTGTACATCGCTTTTCACAATACATATAAACATACTGTGCCAGGCACTTTCCCATATCCACTGCTATTATTGTTCTCCAATCATCTGCCTTTTCCCTCGAGCCCCTAGTATTGACTTTTCCATCCCTTCCCCTCTTCCCCTGCTCTCTCCTTCCCACCAACCCTCCATACCCCATAAATTATTATTGTTCTGTCATATCTCACACTGCCCGACATCTGCCCCAACCCACCTCCTTGATGCCCATCCTTCAAATAGGAACCTATGTGTATATCCTTGCAGTTGGTTTCGTCTCTCCCCCACCCTCTCTCTACCCTTCCAGCAGCCCCAATCTAACCACTGGCCTAAAGGGGCTTATCCATCCTGGTTTCCCCGTATCTCCAGCTCCCCTCTCCACCAGTGTACCTTCTCCAGTCCACCTGGATTTGTAAGGTAGAGTTGGGAACATGATGGTTGGGGAGAAGGAAGGCTTTAGGAACTAGAGGAAATATGTATGCATCATCACTGCCCAGCTGCCCCTTGACTGGTCTGTCTCCTCCTTGTGACTGCTCTGTAAAGGGGTGACCATTTACCCACCAGTGGGTCTTAGGTCCCCAACCTGCTCTCCCCCTCATTCGTAATGATGTGTTTCTTGTTCTTTGATGCTCGATACCTGCTCCCTTCGGCCCCTCTTGCTCACACATGCTGGTGTGCTTCTTCCATGTGGGCTTTGCTGTTTCTGCGATGAATGGTGACTCAATTATCTTCAAGTCTTCGAGATTCCAGACATTCAATCATTTGGTAGCTGGGCACCATTGTTTCTTCTACTCTGTTTGCCTCTGTATCCATTTGTCTTCAGCGATATCGGGAGTCAATTGGTCCACTGATTTTGATTTTTTGTTCTTTGATGTCTGATACCTGATTGTTTCAGCACCTCATGATTGCACAGGCAAGTGAGCCTTTTTTATGGTGGGTTTTGTTGCTCCTGAGCTGGATGGCTGCTTGCTTATGCTCATGCCTTTAAGACTCCAGATGCTATACTTTTGATAGCTGGGCACCATCTGCTTTCTTCACCACTCTTGCTCATGTTCCCACATGTCCTCAGTGGGCACACAGTGATATGTTTCTCCCCCTCCCCCCCATTTGATGTCTCTTGGCTAGACCTTTCATCACCATGTGGCCACGCTGGCTATTGTGCTTTTTCTGTGTGGGTGTGGTTTCTTCTCAAGTAAATGGTCTATTGTTTATCTTCAGGCTTTTAAGATCCCAGATATATCCTTTGATGGCTGGGCCCCATCAGCTTTCTTCACCACATTTGCTTGTGCACCCATTTTACTTCAGTGATCATGTTGGGCCAGTGATCCTTGAGGAATACCAGATTCATAGAACAAAGTGTTCTTGCATTAAGGGAGCACCAGGGAGAAGGCCCAAGGTCCACTTGCTACCATAGTATTGGCCTATAGATATGTTCTTAAGTTTATTCCTACCTTATAATAGTTGTATTTATGTATGGACATACCTATGTTTAGACCTCTGCAAGTGCCCTTTGCCTTCTAGCTCTTTCCTCTATTTCCTTCCATCTCCCTCCTGTCCTACCATCATGTTCCACCTTCATTGGCATTTCAGTGTTTCCTCACAGAATCATTGTCCTTGCTTAATCCTGACCAGGTCTCCCATACCCTCCTTTCCATCAATTCCAGACCACTTGTTGCTCCCCCTCTCCTGTCCATGTGTTTGTCCACACCCCCTTCTCCTCTCCTCTCTTGTGCCCCCAGAAATTGCTGTTTGCCAGGTCCTTTCTGTGGTGCATTGGGTCTCCAGAGGGATGTATTCCTCTGAGCATCATATGTCAGTGTGGAGCTTGGACCAACTTTCTTCCTCTTCCTTCCTTTGTCCTTGTGGGTGTGGGATGCTGGCCCCTCCCACAACCTGTTCTCTGTCATGCCCACTTCTAGGGATGGAGTCTCTCTGATTCTGGTAGCATCCGACTCTGTAGCTCTCTCTTTTCTTGCGTCCTTCCATGCGTCCACACTGTCCTTATGGTTGGGTACTTCGTGGTAAGAACTCGTCCATTGCAGTTTCTGTGGAGACAAGACCAGTACTACCCCTCTAGGTATGTTAGTGCCCCGGTCCCTCTGTTATCCTTCCACTTTTGAACTCCCTTTTATCTCCTTATCTCCTCCACTCCCTCATCCTTCTCCCATTACTGTGTTTCACCCAGCATGTACCTCCCTGGGTTTGGTCCTCCCTCCTCCCCTTACCCTACATCTTGGACCAACTGTTATGGTATAGATGTCTTCTCTTTTATACTCACCATACTGTTTCTACATACCTCAGGGGGCTCCTGCAGTACTTATCCTTTTGTGATTGATTGGCTTTACTTAGCATAATTCCCTCCAGTTCTTCCCACGCAGAGATGTGTATCATGTGCTCATCAGAGCTTTTGAGTGAAGCATAGTACTCCATTGTGTGTATGTGCTAGAGTTTGTTGATTCATTCATCTACTGATGGAAATTTACATTGCTTCCAACTCTTTGTGATTGGGAATTGTGTTGTAATGAACACTGGCATACATGCCACTGGCTGTGGTTTATTTCTTGTCTCTTCTGAGTATATACCCAATAGTGGGATAGCTGGATCATAGGGTAGCTCATCTTCCATTTTCACTAAGTATTGCCAGACTGCTTTCCAAAGCGGCTGTTCATATTGACACGACCACCAGCAATGTAGAAGTGTTCCTATTTCGCCACATCCCCTCCAACATTTGTTGCACTCTGATTTTCTGATCTGGGTTAGCCTCAAGGGTGTTAGATGATATCTCATGGTTGTTTTGATCTGCATTTCTCTGATGGCTAGTGAGCGGGAGCATTTTCTCATATGTTTATTGGCCATATGGATCTCCTTCCTAGTGAAACTTCTTTTCAGTTCTTTTTCCTATTTCTTCCAAAGGTTATCTGTTTTCATCTTCTTGCAGGAAACGAGGGAATTGTAGATTTTTGTAATAAACCCTTTGTCTGTTGTATTGTTGCTAAAAATCCTCTCCCAGTCTGTGGGTTGCCAAGATACCCTCTTAGTAAAGTCCTTTGATGCACACATGTTTTATTCTTAGTAAGTTTCATTTGTCAATTTCAGGTTCCCCTGCATATGTACCCTGTCCTATTGCCGTTAGCCTTTGTGTTCCCTGGGTCAAGGACCTTAGAGTTTCACCAATTCTCTTGCTAATGGTCCTGATGGTTTGTGGTTTTGCTTCTAGGTCCGTGATCCACCTCGAGTTTGTTTTTGTGCATGGGGTGAGGTAGAGATCCTGTTCCATTGTTCTACATGTGGATTTCCATTGTCTCCAGCACCATTTGTTAAATAGGGCATCACCCTCCCACTTGATGCTTTTGGGGCCCTTGTTGAAAATCAGTTGTCTATATGCTAATGATTTTATTTCTGGGTTTTCTATTCTTTTCCATTGATCTGTGTATCTGTCATTATGCCAATACCATGCTGTTTTGACCACTGTGACTTTGTAGTAAGTGTGAAAGTTAGGTAAAGCCAGTCCTCCGACTGGTTTTATACTTGAGGAGATCCCTGCTAATTCTAGGCTTTTCCCCTCTCCATATGAAGTTGGTGGTCAGTTTTTACAGTTCTCTGAAGAAGGTTGTTGGTATTTGGATCGGGGTAGCATTGAACTTATAAAGTGCCCTGTAAAGTATAGAAATCTTTACTATATTGAGTCTCCCAGTCCATGAGCATGGGATATTCCTCCACTTGTGGAGGTTACTTTTCATTTCCTGTAGTAGGGTTTTGTAGCTTTATTTGTATAGGTCTTTTGTTTTTTTGGTTAGATATATCCCTAGATACTTCAATTTATTCTTGGCTATTGTGAATGGCACTACCTTTTTGGTCTTCTCGTCTGCGGTCTTGTCAGTTGTGTAGAGCAGACTAACTGACTTCTGTTTGTTGATCTTGTATCCTGCCACTTTTCCATATTCTTCTGTCACTGTTAGTACTCTGGTTGTGGACGTCTTGGGATTCGCGAGGTATATGATGTATAAAATTGATGGATTTATGTATGTTAAACCATCCCTGCATCTGTAGGATGAATCCTACCTGATCTTGATGGATTATGCTTTTTATATATTTTTGTATTCAATTGGCCAATATCTTGTTGAAGATTTTTGCATTTATGTTCATTAGAGATATTGGTCTATAGTTCTCTACTCCGGTGGGATCCCTTCCCTGTTTGGGTATCAAAGTTATACTGGCTTCATAAAATGATTTGGGAAATTTTCCATCCTTTGCTATACTCTGGAAAACTTTGTGGAGGATTGGTGCCAGTTCCTCCCTGCAAGCCATATAGAATTCCCCAGTGAAGCCATCTGTCCCAGGAGCTCTTTTTGTTGGTTTATTCTTGATACCCATATTTATCTCTTCTCTTGTTATGGGTTTAGCTCCTTGACTTCTATCTGGGACAGTCTAGGGAGGGATTGTTTTTCCAAGTATTTGTCCATGTCTTACAAATTGTTGAACTTGTTGGAGTATAGATTTTCATAGGACTTTGTGATAATCCTTTTAATTTCATTAGGGTCTGTTGTGATTTCCCCCATTTCATGCCTCATCCTGTCTATTGTTGCTTGTTCTTTCTTTTCTTTGGTCAGGTTTGCCAGTGCCCTGTCAATTTTATTGATCCTTTCAAAGAACCAACTTTTTGCTGCATTAATCTTTTGCATTTTTTTTTTGTCTTCACAGTGGTTCAACTCTGCCCTAATTTTTATTATTTCTTTTCTTTTACTGTTGGAGGGATTATTCTGCTGACTCTATTCTAGTTGTTGGAGTTTTGTGAAAGTGTGTCTGCCATAAGACTCTCTTCTTTTTTCATATATGCTCCTATCACAATCAGGCTACCTCTGATAACTTCCTTCTTCCTTCACAGTATCCCAGAGGTTTTGATATGAAGTATTCTCATTCTCATTAATTTCTAGAAATGTTCTGATCTCCCTTCTAATCTGGGTCATTACTAATTCATGCCGCAGAAGTTCGTTATCCGTTCTCCAACTGCTTGCCCTTTTTTTTACTACTGGTCCTTTTACTAATCTCCAGATTTATGGCAGGACGTTTGTATGATGTCTATGTGTTTGAATTTACTTATGCTTGGCTTGTATCCCAGCATGTGGTCAATTTTTGAAAATGTGCCATGTGGACTCGAGAAGAATATGTATTTTTTTGCATTTTGATGGAAGTACCTGAATATGTCTATCAAATCTAGTCGTCCTATTGTGGTATTTAGTTTTATAGCCTCTTTGCTGAGCTTCTTTCCCAAAGATCTGTCTTTCTCTGATAGTGGCGTGTTAAAATCTGCCACTATAATTGTTGAGTCTGTAACATCTTTCATGCTCTGAATAGTCTGTTTGACAGATATCGCGGGTCTCTCATTTGGCACGCATATGTTTATTATGCTCACTGGTTCCTGGTGAAGTGTTCCCTTGAGCATTATAAAGTGTCCCTCCTTGTCTCTTTTTATGGCTTGAATCTTGAGGTCTGTTTTATCTGAGATTAGGATTGCGACCCCTGTTTTTTTTTTTTTTTTGATTCACTATTAGCTCTTCCAGCCTTTTATTCTTAGTTTATTCTTGTCTGCTAGTTTAAGATGTGTTTCCTTTAGGCAACAGATTGATGCATTATGTTTTCCAAGCCAGTCAGCTAATCTTTTTATTTTATGAAGGAGTTCAGGCCATTAACATTTAGAGTTATTATCCCAATCTGTGGGTTCATTGCTGGCCTTTTGTGTTTTTTGGTGTGTGTGTTTTCTTATTCCCCTTTTCATAGTTCTGTTGTGTTTTCATTGGGGCCTTCTTTATTGCTATGTTTTCTACCTGTGGCTGTATATTCTTGGTGATTGGGGTTAGTCTGTTGGCTCCTGGGTGAGTTTGGAATACAGGACGTTCTCCTGTTTGTACTTGTTGGGTGTTGGTCTTCTGGATCTAGTGAGTCAGCAAGGATTTTCCTTAGGGTTGAGTGTCTCATGGCATATTCTTTAAGTTTTTCTTTATCTCAGAGGATCCTTATTTCCCCATCTATCTTGATAGATAGCATTGCATGGTAAAGAATTCTAGGGGAGGCGCTGTTTTCCTTAAACTTCTGGAAGATATTGGTCCACTCTCTTCTCCTCTTCATGGTTTCTGTTGATAGGTTTGCACATATTCTTACCTGAGAGCCCTTATATGTGACCATCCTCTTTTCTCTTGCTGCTCTCAGAATTTTCCCTTTTTCCTCGAAGTTGGATAGTTTAACTGTTATATACCTTGGTGAGTTCTTCCTGGGGTCTAGTCTACTCGGTGTACTCTCTGCTTCCTGTTTGATAGACTGGTTCTCATTCATTAGGTTGGGGAAATTTTCTTTCAGAAATCCCCTTGTTAAATTAGCTGTTCTTCACCATGTCTTGTCCTGGTAGTCCAATGATTAGGATGTTGTTCCTTTTCATAGCATCACTCATTGATCTCAGGTTTATCTCTGCCTCTTTTATTACCTTTTTTGATTGTCTTTCATGTTTGTTGAGATCAACCTGATTGTCTTCAAGATCACTGATACGAGTCTCAGCCTTATCCAATCTGTTTGTGAGATCAGCAACCCTGCGCGCAGCTTCTCCTATTTCACCTGTTAACTCCTGTATTTCCCTCTGATGATTGATCCTCATTCCTTCTATTGTGGACATCTTCCCTTCTATTGTGGCCTTCATTCGCTCTATCGTTGCATCCTTTGTCTGTGTAGCTTCCTCCATCTCTTTTATTTCTCCAGTCAATCATCTAAGAATTTCTTTTTGTGGCAGATCCACATCAGATTCTTCTATGGGTGTAATGAGATCTGTTGCTGTGGTTTGTCTTTCTTGTTTACTTATTAGCATTGATGTGGTATTCTGTCATTTACGTGATGCTTTTGAAGAGGTTGGTGCCATGTTCCTCAGTTACCAAAGATTCTTGTGTACTTTCAGAGTGATTAGTGTTGATGTTTTCACAGGGTGCCTGTGTTTTACTGTGGAGATTGGTCCAGTTGGATGATCCTTCCGTGATCTGGTAGCACTGAGTTTCTCCTTCAGACACTTTCCACGGGCTGATCCCATGCTGGTTGCCCCTTGTGTGTGTCACACAGTCACCATCTTCTGTACTTAAATTTTTATAATTATTGTGAAAACAGTAGTGTCTAAAAATAGGCACTAGTAATGGTAAATTGTTGACATTTATAAAAGGCCAATTCAAAAAGATAGCTCTTCTCTCTCATTCAATCAATTACTGGCTGGATATTTAAGATTATGTTTAATTATTTCCCACAGAGTCTATAATGCATTATGTATTTTTTTTACTCCTCAATCTATATTCCATCTCCTTATTTGGAATATTTCTGAATAATTGATCTTAAGTCTTAGTTACATTTCAACTCTTAATTGATACCTTTGAATTAAGAACTTATTTTGGTGGATGGTATGAGAGAGAAAGAGAGAGAGAGAGACAATGCAGGATGTTGCACTGTTCAGAGGGCAATTGCTCTAACCTATAAATATGTGAATATTGTAACCCTACAAACCATGACAATTATTATTATATAAATCATGTAAGTTCATTTCCTGGTGCTTCCAGTCACACAATGCAAAGGTAATATGCATAATCTCAAATTATATACAGGCAATGCAAAGCAGTAGATGGCATATTTAGAGATTTTTAATAATTGTTTTACAGGCCCTCTTTATGAGAGATGCTTGAGGGAGTGGAGAGGCAGGTGGATGGGAATGGATGAAATGAGGTAGAGATAGTTGATTGGTCAGAACGAGGGACCTTGGTGGAAGTAACAGAGGCTAAATTTGAGACAGGATGTAAAGGGGAAGGGGAAGAGTTATGAGGACGACTAAAATGCCTTTATGTCAGGATTCATAAAGTAGGGATATGGGAACCATTTACTTTTTAATTGACTTCAATCTAGATAACTTAAACTTTTGTTTTTACTGCAGTGAAATGGGAATTGAAGTCTAGTGGCAAAGTCATTACCAAATTCTTCAAATGATGAGCTGTGTCTTTTCATAGCAAAGTCCATATAATCAATTGTCCTAAACATCTGTAAAGGCCACTTTTAAAAGAAAAAACCTAACCAAATTGAGCCCACTGTACCCTTTACCTTGACTACTCTTAGCTTTTGGATTGTCAGCATATTAAATTAGAAATGCACCTCATGGTGTGGCAAAACCTAAAACATATATTAAAATGGAGAATGACACAAGCAGAAATGTTTTCAGACTCCTTTCAGTTAGGAAAAACCTTGACTATTTGCTATTCAGTGTGTCATCCAAAGACACATTGTAGACTCAGATATAACTTGGATACATAAACCATAAATATGTATAGATAGGATATGTGAATATGTCATATCGATAGTTCTTACAGACAACAGAAATACATATACATACATGTATATATGTATGCACACACTCATACTTATATATGTATATCCAAACAGATAGACTTTGAGAACAGAGAATACCAGAAAGGTTTTTAATTGTATTTCATTGCATACACAAAGGCATTTCCCTGTGAGATTCATAACATATTGCAGATAACATTGCTCAAAGAAGGAGAACTTTAGAACAATTCATTGTGCTTAGTGTGTGAAACCTATAAATAGATATGTAGGCAGTTGTTTGAATATAACAAGGACACACCTAGTGATTTAAAAGCAGGAAAGGTATACATAAGGTTGTATTCACTCATTATCTTCACATATTTACTCATTGTCTACAATTACCAAATAAACGAAGAAGCAGGCTTATATGAAGATAAAAGTAGCGTGAGTATTGTAGGAATTCTCATTAACAATGTTGGATATGCAGATGACACAATCTTGGTTGGTGAAAGCAAAGAATACTTGAAACACAGATCAAGATCAAATTGGTCTGTTATATTTATATGTAAATGAAATTTAAAATGTTACAACTACATCATTAAAGAACATCATAATAAATGGAGAAAAGATTGTAATTGTCAATAATTTCATTTGACGTGGATCCCAAATCAATGCTTATAAAAAGTACACAAGAATTCAGAAGACATATTGCATTGAACAAACCTGTTGCACAAGACCTCTTTACAGAGGTAAAGGGTAAAGCCATCACTTAGAAGAATAAGGTACATCTGACCAAAGTCATAGTATTCTCAGTTACTTTATATACATGTAAAAGGTAGACGGTGAATAAAGAAGACCCACACCAGAATCAATGCCTTTGAATTACTGTATGTGTAAAGAAGGCTGATCAATCCTATAGGGTTCCCAAAGAATACCCAAACCTGTCTTGGAAGTAAAGCCCTCATGTCCCTTAGATCCAAAGTGTTTGTTTCAAATGTTTTGTTCATTGTTTCATCTTGCTTGGCAAAGTAGAGTGTCAGCAAAAAGGAGAAAGAGCCTCCATTAGATGGATGAACATGGTGGCTACAACAACAGTTAAAATATTGCACTAGCTGTGAAGATGGCACATGGACAGATAGTGTTTCATTGTATTGTTCATGAGCTCACTAGGCCTCGGAACTTACTTGAGTGTTTATGATTTTACTTCATAATGATTCTGTGGGAGGAGGGTGTATCTACATATAGAATTAATTCATACATATGCAAGGGATTTCTATGCATACATATGTGTGTGCATGTATATTCACAAATAGTAAATGGGTTATGCCAACAGGTAACACTAACAAAAATGTCAGTCAACCAAAAGTTGAAGATTTGAATCCATCTATAGACACTTTGAAAGAAAGGCCTGGTGATCAACTGTTGTCAACTCTGTGGTGCACAGTTCTATTATGATGCACATGGAGTCACGAAATCACAAGTACAAATTTGGGTACTTTGCCTTTGGCATTGACCTACCTTTGTGGTGTAACACTAAGACCAACATCATTTCTTACAATGTTCATCTTCTGAGCCTTCTGATTTGAGAATAACTTCCTCATCGGGAGACCAAGAACAAATAGAGCTAAAAATTCTTTTTAAACAGTGAAACATACAGGCGGGGGAGGGGGGATTTTTAACCCCAAAGTTCATATGCACTAGTGGTAAAAGACTGATGAAAGCTGGTCCAGATGATGAGATATTAATCAGTGTGAGTATACATCATTATAGGCTTGATTCTTCAGTTTCTTCACATTCAACCGTTGCAATATGTGCTACATAAGTGACACATGGAATGAATGACGGAGGTATAAATGAATGCATACATAAAAGTATACTCAAGTTCCAAATGCTGATATAAAAAAAATCTCAGTCAGACATAATCTCAGAAGTGAGGTGCTCTTTTGAGAATCTACTTGAGTTAACTGCATGCTGGAATCAATATAAGTAAGGTGTTTAATGGAGGTCACCTCTAAAGACCTCTTAGCAGAAGCACTTTGGAGAAATCTTTATAAGGGTGGAGGATATATGAAAAGCAATATTAAAGACTTTCTAAAAGGTATTTCTCTATTTCCATTGTAACCATAGTGTACCAATCATGCCCATCCAGCATTTATATCAATGTGGTTTTAGTGATAAGTACTTAAAGTTCTCAACATAATTTTATTTTTACTAAATACCTTTTGGGGAAAAAGCAGGGAGTATGTATGGCATCCATGAGATTGTATGTCTTGGAGCCACATATTATTTTCACAATAACTCTGTGTGTTCAAGAAAGTGGATTGGTGTTTTGTTTTTGAGGCTAAAAATCTGTAGTTTCAGAAACTTATTGACTATCCCAAGACACTAACTAGTAGATGTGGGAAATAGGTTTCCTGCTCCCAACTCTCTGACTGAATGTCCTTGTTCTCTTACTGCTTCATTTTAAGAAACAAAAAACTCTTTTTAAAGTTTTGTGAAAATTAGAGTCAACAAAGAATCTCTGTAGTTTAGATATTTTCCCTTTGAGAGGAAAGACAATTTTAAATTGTATGCATTGACTTTATTTATTGCTTTCAAAATTCCATACATTTCTTAACAATGGTTATCGGTCTGTTTCTAAATCCAACCCATACCTTATACATTGTGGCAAAATGTGAAGAACACAAATAGCACACACCCAACTACACAGCATGCATGTGCACATATGCACATATGCAGGCTACACATGTACATATAAAGCCATTTGCCTTGAGTCCATGCAAACTCATGAAGACTCCAAGAATGTCAGAGTAGAATGATCCCCCAAAGGTTCTCATGGGACTAATTTTTTAGAAGTGGACTGCTAGACTTTCTTTTTTTTTCCCTCCCAAAGGGTCACTGGGTGCATTAACCATTCATGCCATGGAATTAACAGAAATATTTCAGATGACATAATGGGAATGACTGCTTATTATAATAATTAAACAAATGTAGAAAAAACAAACAAACAAGTCCATTCCCATCAAGTTGATTCCTACTCACAAAACCCTGTGAATCAGCTCCACAAGGTTTTTCTCGCTGTCATTTTTAAGGAGCAGATTGCTCTATCTTCTGTCTGCATGCACGCTAAAGTCCTTAAAACTTAACTACCATATGTAAACTGAGTTGAAAAAAAAGCAAGAAACAAATTGGTTATATAAATTCCATGGAAAATTCTACTGAATGTGTGTTTTGTTATATGTCTGAGTTTTAATGAAACCTATATCAGGGAAAATATGGATTCAGTTTAAGTTCTGATAGAGAAAAGATGAAATTTTTAAATTATTATAAACAAATTATTATCATTCTTATTTTAGTTCAGCTCACCTTCATAGTACTGCCATCCTGAGGGTCTTGTCTAAGGATTGTTTATGTCCAAGAGTGCTTTGCTGTGCATAGACAGGTCTGAAGACATGGAATGATGATTTCTATGACCCACCTATTTTTTTCACCCTCAAAAACTCAGTGTAAGTTATCTTGGTCACACTCTAGAAATGTTTTTTATCTTCCTTTCTTCTCCCCACTCATTCCTTCGGTTCATACTGACCACGAAGCTGAACTGAAGAACTAGCGTTTCAGATACATCGGGTTGCTGATTGTTTTAGGTCCCAAATGAATGCAAGAGAGCAAGCTCAAATGGAACGGGCATGGGACCACATACCCCTCAAGAGGCACTTGACACAGGGATATATGTAGGAAAATACCATTGTGTTGCCTCTGGGGTCCAGAAGCTCAGTCAACATATTACATTCCCACAGAAGTCCTCTGTAATTCTTTTGTTTAAGGTTTCAAAATTGCTTGTGTAAAAAAAGCTCTAAGCGATACCTTTAAAATGTCAGCATTTATGTCAGTTCCAGGAGTGTAGATTTATAGTAGTGGTTTGATTCCCAGTGTCTGTTGGATGTCCTGTGAAGAAAATATGCAGAAAAATCCAGACCCGAAAGTGCCCATTAGTCCACCCTGCGCATGCCAAGTTGTCAAATGATATTATGGTTGTGATTGCTAAAGTCTGAAAAATCAAAATCTGGGTAATGTTGTGGACAATAAAAAAAGCTGGTTTCATGACTTTTTGTCTGTGCCAAGGATATTGTCCAACAGAAAGCACGCTGGTAGGCCTCATTATTTTTCCACATGTGGTACATGGCACTATAAGCTATTTTGAGAGTTTCAGAAAGAGGGAGTTACAAGTGACAACCTCAGAGGGCTAGGTTGCGGGATTTTTAACTCCAACTCTACTGCTCATGTTGCAATGACTGGAATATACAAGACTGTGTCATTCATTGCTCTTGCACGTATCGACTCCAATGGCGAGTCATTTTTGTGCCAGTGGAAGAGAGCAGGAAAGGAATTAGAACATACAGCTTACTTGCTGCCCCCAAGCCATGCTGACTCCTTGTGGTCCCCTGTGGATTTCCCACACTGTCACTGGGGAGGGGAGTGGAAAGCCCAGGCTTTGTCCCCAAATACACAGAGTTGGTGTGATTTAAAACCAAACCACATACCTCGCCTCGGTGGGAAGTCCGGCTCATATTGACTCTATGTGACAGAGAACCGCTGCCCCTAAGGCCTCAAGGTGTCATTTAAGGAAAACATTCTGCCACGTGATTCTCTCAGGGAAGAGTCGACCCACCTTTCATCTTTAGCAGTTGATGCTTTACTCAATGCACAGCCAAGTCCCCTTCAAGTGGCACCTTACTATGCTCGATGAATGTCTTCTTACAAGTATCTTAACCTCTCCAGTGTGTGTTTTACTTCAGACAACAAACCATCGCAGATTTTATACTTTATTTATGGGATTAGGTGAGATTTGGTCTAAAATTTAAATGCTGAAAAATGTCCACTTTAATTTTTGCACATGTAAATTGTGTTGGGATAGTGAAACTGGGAAAGCATGGGGACAATTAGTCATTTACCAGATTTGCCCATATCCATAATTTTAGTTATCATTTTAGGGGACAAAATCTGAGAGACGAAAAAAAAGCACACTCATTACGTCAGACTATAGCTTTCTTAATATGACTTAAAATAAATTTTGACACCTGAAAACAACCCCGATGCCAAAGCATTTGAAACGCTTTCAGTGAACACTGTGCGGGTTCATGTGAAAGCTGCAGAACCTTTTATTCATCGATCATATACATATGAAGAAAAAACCGAACAACTCCGTGCCATCACATCCTTGCTGACACCTGGTGCCCTCTGGGACAGGGCAGAACTGTGCTGGTTTTCGGAGGTTGTTTGCTGGGTTTTCTCAGAAGTGGAAAGCTCCGTCGTTCTCCAGCAAAGCTGCTGACGGTTTCAAACTACTGACCGTGCAGCTCACAGCCCGATGCATACCCGCTAAGGCTTCTCAAAATATGCAGGGTGTGCTCTGATGCCAAGGACATGGATAAAATGCTGACCTACATTATTCCACTTCCTTATTATTTTGACAGGCTAAACCCAATTTTGTAGGATCTCAAAAGCATTTGACTTTTCACCTCCAAGAAAACTGAGTGGGCATCAGATACCACTGTCTAAATAAAGTCAATGAAAATGCTCTTCTCTAAAGTAAAGAGAATGTCCTTCCACTCTATCTGCTCAGGAATAGGACACTCTACTTGAAGTAGGGGGTTATCATCATCAGATTGGAGCAATTCAGCTAGGTGCCATGGAGTCAAGTCCACTGTATATTGTTGTGAGGTGCCCTTGATCCATTTCTGACTCCTAGCGACCCCATTGACAACAGAACACAGCAGAGCCTGGCCCTGCACTATCTCCACAACCGTTTCTATGGGTGAACCCCTTGTTTCGGCCACTGAGTCAATCCCTCTTGTTGAGGGCCTTCTTCTGCTACACGTCCTTCTCCAGGTACGGGTTTCTCTTGACAATATTGCCAAAGTACTTCTCACCATCCTTCCTGCTCAGGAGGATTTGTTTGCATGTGTTCCAAGACAGAGCTATTTACTCGTTTGTCGCTTTTCTTACAAATGCCAGCAGGGTCACCCAGAGTGAACAAGTTTCAGCAGATTTTCAAGACTAGACACCAGCAACACAGGAGGAACTGGCTGCCCATTTCAGAGGAAGGAGCCAAGGAATGTTAACCTGCACAGCATAGGAACATTGTCACACGCTGAAGGCTGGAAGTATAATATACCAGAAATACACGTATTTACTTTTTTTTTTGACCACATAAAATTATTCAATTGTGTAAATAGTAAACTGTGGATAGCACGGGAAATTTGGACACAATTGTGTTCATGTCAGACATCTAAATAGTATAAAATCAAAGCCTTATTATGTATCCTTCTTCTTCGTAGAATACTTAATGGAACCCTGAGGGCACAGACAATTATGAGTTGGGTTGCTAATCTCAGGATTGGCAGTTTGAAACCAACAGGTGTGTCTGTCTACTCTGACAAAGAGTTCTCAAAGTCAAACCATACTCACTCTGAAACCCACAGGGCCAGTTTTGCTTTGCCTCGCAAGGTCACTATTAGTGAGAATTGACTAGATGGCAGGAGTGAATGAAACTTATGAATTCTTTGAAGCTATTGCTATGTTCTCCAAAAGGTGGCGCTTGTGTAATACTTTGCTTTCTCAGGGTGCGGGGAACCAGGGGAGCCAGAGGGACCAGAGAGAAGTTTCAGATTTGTTTTTCTTCAAGAACTCCAGGTGGCAAGCCAGAAATATGCACTGAGGGGCCTGCAATGACTATGTACTCAGAGTCTTTAAACAAGGATGATTCTAATATCATGAAAGAACACCATATTTCCCATGTTCGTAAACACAGGGGTTCTTTATCTCAAGTTTATTTTGTAATGTTCATCTTCTCTTCTGATCTTTGAATACAGTTTGAATTCCTTTTAAGATAAATTTACTCCATTTGGCGTTGTCCTTCTTAATTAGAATGCGTAAGCAACACATAGGGATGTCTGGACTCTGTCTAAACAAACCGATTTGACAGCATAAACCCCAAAGGATAAATCACTCAGACAAGAGAAGAGTCTTTTGAACTGTGGACAGACAAGAATGAGAGGCAAAGAGGGTACTGAAAACATGTCGGAGAAACTCCCGTGATGAGGCAGGAATGAACAGAATGAGACAACACCAGACGCCCAGGTTATTCTCGGCAAATCACAGACATTTCTTCCCATTCCCTACAGATGGAAAGAATGTTAAGCATGATCTAATGAAAGTTAGCCCTTCATTTTACAGATGAGGAAACTGACATATGGAAAAAAGGAACGAGTCTATTTGATGACCCTCTAGTGAGTTCTGTTTTTCACTTCTGCTGAGAGGATGCAAGGGGCTTTCATAGATATGTTAAGCTACATGTTGAAGAAATAGAAACAAAAATTCTGGTGATTTGTAAATTGGAATCTGTTGACAATGGTTTCTTTTTGGGGTGTCATAGTCTGTTGGGCCACTCTATTGTCTGAGGAGCCCTATTGGCATAATGGATATGCATTGGACGGCTTACTGCCAGGGCAGAAGCTGGAGAGACAAGGCTTTTTGACTCCCTGTAAGGAGTCCCGGTCGTAGAAACGCAGAGCAGTGGTTCTATGCTGTCTTGTAGGGCTGCTGCGAATCAACATTGCTGGGCTGCAGTGAGTTTGATTTCATAAGCCGTCTTATCAACCTCACTGTGCTCCAAAGACAAAGGTGGGACTGTTCACTCACTCCCGGGAGTCGGTCCCTGAGGACAGTGCTATTGAACTGCTGGATCCCCGGTTGTCACTAATCTTTTGGGAAGCTGATGACCAGGCCTGCAAGGCTACTTGGTTCTAGTCTGAAAGCTATGCAGAAACCTGTTCTGCATCCTCACCACACAGACTCCACTGGGAGAAAAGTGATGGCTGTGCTTGAGAGTGGACAGAAAATGAACTGGGGTCTCTATTAGGGAAGGGCAGACATGTTCTCGTCGACGATGAAAGTGATTCATCTGTGCTGCCTGACACAGAAGCCACTATTCACATGTAGTTATTCAAATTTAAAATCATTCAAATTGGATATCATTAAAATTTAGTTCCTCAGTTTCACTGGCTATGTTCAGGTGTTCAATACGTATATGTGGGCACTGGCTACTTTCCTGGACAGAGCACATCACATCTCGAGAACAGTCTACCGCTGCCAGCAGTATATTTCGATAACATTATTTTAGATAACTACATGCAGGGAATATGAAGCAATCACATAAGCTCAGCCATGTACTTCAGTGGATATAATAGACTTGGATTTATAATCTAATGGACACCACTAATTGTCTCTCAGTATGTCATACATTAGTGGCTTGTAGGTTGCTGTGGTGCTGGAATAAATGCTACCAGTATTTCAGAAAGAAGCAGGGTCCTGCATGGTGAATGGATTTCAGCAGAGTTTCCAGATAAAAATAGTTGGGGAGGGAAGAGAAGGCTGTTTGTTTTTGAGGGGTCACCCAATGAAACACAAGAATATTAGCAGAATATTGTCTGGTCTCGTAAGAGAAGATTAGAAGGGCCTCAAACTATGACTAGAAGAGAACTTCTTCCTCAAAGCAAATGATATTTTCCTGATTTGGATAGAGCAAATCACTGAGTACCCTTTATGCCCATGAAGCACAACTTAAATGGAAAGGGAACAGCAAGAAACATCCCTTAATAACTGAAACATGGAGTGGTTGTAGCAGAAAAAATAGAAGTGACTAAAAACAAAATGGAAGACATAACATAAAAATCAATATCCTAGCCATGAGTGATTACAAAGTAGACTGGCCCTTGTGAAACTTTGTCTCATATGCTTTGGATAAGTTATGAGGAGAGACCCGTCCATGGAGAAGGACAGTATGCTTGGTTAAGTAGTGGGACAGCAGAAACAAGGAAGGCCCTCGAGGAGATGGATTGACACAGCGGTGGCAGCAAAGGGCTCAAGCATCAGAACCGTGGTGAGGATGGCGCATGACCAGGTGACGTTTCACTCCGTAGGTAGGGTCGCTCTGTGAATAGGAACCCACTGGCTTGCAATTCATGACAGCAAGGCGTCAGGATGGGCGTGATGGCAGTGGTCGTGGGTCTGAGTGAAAAGCAGATCTAGGCAGAGAAAAACACTTGGCCCCAGACCCTAAGGAGTGAGTTCCTTGAAACATTGAGGGAAGCAAAATAAATATGATTATCATAATCAGAAATAGTAAGTCATGGAAGTTTAGGGACTTAGGCAACCTGTTCAGAATAATTTAGTTCAATTTTACAAAGGTATGTTAATACTAACCTTTTAGTTTTTCATGTCAAATCCAGTACATATCCCATCTGGCTGTTCAGTGGCTCACTCACTCCAACCCAGAGAAGCGATTGCCCTGTGCCTGCTTCTATACTTTGCTGACCTTTGCACAGGTATCGCCAAGTAAATTATGCCCTGCAGACTCTTATTTTGAGTCCAATTTTGAGAATCTCTTTCAATATAGAGTTATAATTATGCTTTTACATCAGCTTCCCTTAAAACGCTAGGCAAATTTATAGGAAACCCTGTGGTGTACTGATCTGTGTATGGCATTTTATCAGGGCTTGGAATGCTTACAAGTTGATGAAACTAAAGTCCAAATAAAGTAAATACTCTTTATATAAAAATAATAGATATAATTCATATCAGTTGGAAGATGAATACAATTTTACCATTAGAGGCAGGAAGGACAACTTCAGAAGCAAGTTGTTTCTCATCTTTCCCACTTCCCATCTCTTTCTGCATGGTTTATAAAGCTAGAGATGGATAAGCAGCTGTAGTATGTCAGCTCAGACTCACGTCAGCCTTGTGGCAACAGAACAAATTGTGATAACTGTGCTGTGTCATTCTCACGATCACCAACATGGCCAAGTCCATTGGTGTGCCAGACCATCACGCTTACCCTCTTTGGCCCTCCATTTCACCATGCATAATGTTTTCTTTTATGACTAATTGCTCCTGATAATGAATCTTTTTAAAAAAAAGTGAGACAGAAAATATTCTGCTGTGATTCATAAGGTTTTCAATGGCTAGTTTTGGAACAAGATGATCAGGTATTTCTTCCTAATCATTCTTTGTCTGGAAGTGCCATTGAAGCTTGTTTATCATGGGTGACCTTGCTGGTATTTGAAATATTAGTCACATAACTTTTAGCATAAAATACCATAGTAAAACCAGTCAAAAGGTGTGGGTGATTCATTAAGGACATCTAAAGTCTGTTCCATCTATACTCTAACAGGGGTCCTCAAACTATTTAAACAGGGGGCCAGTTCACTGTCCCTCAGACCATTGCAGGGCTGGACTATAATTAACAAAACAAAACAAAACTACGAGCAAATTCACTGAGGGCTCAAGATGAGTTGGTTGCTAAGCAGGATAGCAGCGGCGGCAAAAACACCTGTCAGGCCAGAGAAATGTCGTCAGTAGGGATGCATGTGGCCCATGGGCCATCGCTTGAGGACCCCCGCTCTAGATTCTACAGGTTTTCTCTTTCTAGGCATCCTGCCTCAAAGGTTGTCACCATCATTTCGTCAATTAAGTAGGAACCATCTGAATAAGAGGTGTAACCTGCTTTGGATACAAAAAGGACAAGGAGAATTCAACTTCTCACCAATGCCAGGGTGAATACCACAAAAGACAGGTAGCCTCCACCTTCTTTCCTTTATCTTGTTTTGACACCAACCCTTGCCAGGCACTTCATTCTCTGGTGGGTTTTAATAACTCATAGCCACAGCCCAGAAAGAACCCACGGACAACATTCTTGACTAAGAGAATTAGGAAGGAAATGAACAGCTTACAAAATGGTATGGATAATTGTTTTTTGTCTGCAATGTTTTTTCTTATCCATGATGGCAGACATTTCTCTCTTTCTGGTCCCTGATCCCTCCACCATGTGGACTCATGGCCTCTGCATTGTTTTGTGGGCCGGAGAGTCCCACTGCTCTGCCTTAAGGCCTCAGTGTTGCTCCACTGCTCAGCCTCATGATCTTGGTGACACAGTCCTGGTGTCTCTGCTGCCTCTGCCTGTTCAGACAGGGCTCTCCTACAAGCTTCGTTGTTGGCTTTTCTTTATCAATGATTCTCCTTGCTTCTGAGTTGCCTTTCCTTTGCTCAGAGAAATGGAAAAACTAACTATCCCTTCCATTGGTATTTCACAGGTCACCCAATTTTTTGGGGTGAATTCGAAAGGAAAGTAAGTTAGTATGGCCTAAAACAAAATTTCATCCCAACCCAATGTCTCTACTTTATATTATCTGTAAGTATGCACCCAGTTCATGTACAACTCAGTAAGACCTCTTAAGAATGATGATAAAAATTCCCCATACATAAAAGTTATAGTCAAATTAATTTTGGGGGGGATGGGGGCATCACTGCCCTCTGGTGTGAGTGAGAGGTCCAGTCTTGCTCCTGTAGAGCTGTTGTTGGATTTGAACCACCAATCCAGTGGGCGGCAGTCTCACACTCAACCACTATGCCATCAGGGCTCAGCCCAAATTTATTTTTTTTATATTTCTAGAGGATATGAGATATGTTGTTTTACTTGCAGTTCTTTTCATTAGAAGTTGTAAGATGGCTTTTCTTTCATCTCCCAACTCTACCTTACAAATCCAGATGGACTGGAGAAGGACACTGCTGGACAGGGGACCTGGAGATATGGGGAAACCAGGATGGATGAGCCCCTTCGGGCAGTGATTAGATTGGAGTGGTAGAGAGGAGGTGGGGTGGAGGGACAGAGCCAACTGTAAGGATAAACACATAAGCTCCTATTTGAAGGATGGGCATCAGGGGAGTGGGTTGGGGAGAGGTCGGGCGGTGTAAGATATGGCAGAACAATAACAGTTTATAGACTTTTGAGGGTTGGTGGGAAGGAGAGAGCAGGGAAAGGGGGAAGGGATGGAAAAGCTGATACTAGGGGCTCAGGGGAAAAGGTGGATAACTGGAGAATGATGATGGCAGTGGATGTGTGAAGGTGCCTGCCACAGTATGTTTATTTATGTATTGTGAAAAGCGATGTATGAGCCCCCAATAAAATGATTTAATTAAAAAAAGGCCCATGTGGGAGAGAGGGAAAAAATTAGATCCATCTAGAAGTTGCTCTCCCTCTATAGATATTTCTAATCTGTCATTTAAGAAACTATTCATCATATTTCCCATGTGCAATTTAACCTGATAGAAATTTTTGGAAACTTTTTTCTAAAAACTTGTTCAAGGTGTTCAAGCAGCACTGGCCTATTTCCAACATCGTTTCACTTTGCTACATTCTCATGCTAAAACAGACAAAAGACAGACAAAAGCTTTCATTATGACTCCTGATACACGGAGTAGTTATTGGACCCACTTACCTTTCAATTTATGCATTTTATTTCATATGACTTTCAACTGACCAAAAAATCATTTGTTCCTTCAGGCTTAAGCAGAAAGAAAATGTTTTGAGAAGGATGATGGCAACAAATGTACAAAGGTGTTTTGCAAACAATGGATGTATGTTTCAATTGTAGTAAGAGTTGTATGCGCCCACAATGGAGTGATTAAAAAAAAGTTTCCTAGTCCCTTAGAATTTAAACATTTTCCTAATGAAAAGAACTATTCATGTGTTTCAAATATATTATTCACGCATAATAAAACTATATTCATATATCAAGTTATATATAGATCCCATTATAATTAAATAAACTAACCTATTATTAATAAGTCAGTGGTCAGTTTGAACCAATAATTTTATCATTCTTGCTTCTAATGTTCTCATCTGCAAATTAAAAAAGAAGAAATAATTTAAAATATATGTGTATCTAAATAATAAGTAAATAAACACAAAGAAAATATTTTAAAACTGATTGTGGGGGTGATTGTAGAACCTTCTTGATGAGATTGAACTATCCAATTGTATGATATGTGAATTGGACTATCCAATTGTATGGTATGTGAAAATACAAGTAAAATTATATTTTAAAGTGGAAAAAATACCTTAAAAAGAAAACCAGGGTGTGCAATAATTTCCCCCTCTACAGATTATGTGACAAAAAGAAATTAAAACATTTCTGTCTAGAATATGTTATCTCTAGTGGAAATGAATTAGGGAAACAAACAAAACTTTGGATGAAAGATAACATTGGCTAATTTCTTGAGCATTTTTATAGTCCTCTGCTACCAAGACTAGGTTTGGAAAGATTGGAAAGCAAATTATGATATTAGTGCTAAAGTCATTTTAACACAAAATAAGAGTTAAAATTTCTTCCCTGGGTAAAGGAATGAATAAACATTGAACATATGAGAATGTACAGGCAACAACAACTTTTCCCAGGCTTAGAATTTAGTGTTTTCCCATAAAGAAACAAGAGGGGGGTCTGAGCTAACAGTATTTATCAGTAGGAGTTAGCAACACTTACTCAACTAAGATAAGCTAGCTTGGTATTCCCAAAATGAAAGAAGTGCTAAATGTGATGAACCAACCAAAGCAAAGGGCAAATTACTCATCTAAGCTTTAAAAGGGTTTTTATAGTAACTGTGCAAAGTAGAACCCCATTATTTTTCAAATGCGAATCCAGAATGATTTCTCACTTACTAAACCCTGTAAACACTAATGGATCCATTGATCAAATTTGATTTTCAGTACTCATTCCAAATAAAAAAAAATGTTTAATATGTTTAGCTGAAAACTGAATGTGCACTTTGAATTCCCAATTGGAATTACATAACATTAAAAATTCATCATATGCTTAAATAAGCCTCACTTGGCAATAGGATGAATATAAAATGACATTTGTATGTGTTTCAACTGGAACCATTTGTATTTGTTCAGTGGCTTGGGAACCTCTTCATAGAGTGAAAGTGCACAGCACCGATTTTTCTCTACACTCAGCTGCTAACACATACCTCTTTCTTATAAACCAAAATCACATATTTTAGCTAGCAGACTTCATTTTTTTAACAGAGCATATCCGTTGTTCATATTGAGATTTGCTGCCCTCAATATTAAATAAAAGTAAGCTCTGTGTCTAATAGAAACTTACAAAGTCTGAGTTATTACTGTAAACATATATTAGAATCCCAAATAACTGAGCCATCACTTCAGAGATTTTCTCCTCAATACAAGTTACTCAAACTATGGCCTGTGGGCCACATGCGGCCCACTGAGGACACTTATCTGGCCCAGTGGGTGTTTTTGCCACCACTGCCTGTCATGCTTAGCATCCCAGGCCCATAGTGAATTTATTCATTGTTTGGTTGTTTGATCTTTAACTATATTCTGGCCCTCCAATGGTCTGAGGTACATTCTGGCACCTTATTTAAAAAGTTGCGGAACCCTGAAGTCAACAGTCTGCCAGAGGTTTTCTCACTGGGTGCCTGGAAAGATTACACACTTACTCCTTACCTAAGGATTGCAGGTTCTAATCCATCAGAAGTGTCTTGGAGTGAAGTCTGAAACTATATACTTCTGAAAGATCACAATCTGGAAAAACCCTAAAGTACACAGTTTTACTGTAAAGCACATAGAATTTCCATGAGTAGAATCAACCAAACAGCAACTGCTTTGTTTGCTTGGTTGTTTTACATGCTGGAAAAGTCCAGCTTGCTGCTGAGGCAAAATCAGTCTCAGGAATTCAGGAAGCTTTGCTGGATATACAAATTCATTTTACTCACTATTGAGAGCACATGTTAATTTTTTTATAGTATCTGTTTTGCTTCTTTACTTATCTCTTTAATATAGAGAGTAGTCGCTATAAAGAATGTAAGCTCCTTAAAACATGATGTAGGTCTGAAGCTTCTTTGACAACCAGACATATCAACCAGTCTATAATAATTCTCTCTGGAATATGTTTCATCATGTTACTTTGGACAAGAGTTACTTTAGAAATATTATCCGAACAAAGGGTGAAATAAAAAGAAAGACACAGATGACCTAGAATAGGAAAGCATTCACATACACTATCTTTACTTAAATTACGTTTTACCGCAGGGCTGTGCGAGCATGTGGTAGCTGCTGCTGTTCGGTGAGAACAAGTCCATTTTCACTCATACTCACCCCATGTACAATAGCTCAAATGGCCTCCTCCTGAGGCATCACCACATTTCTTCTAGCGGAGCTTCGGGGTATCGTCACTTGTAACACATCCCACTGAGGGAGTTCCTCTTTTTGTCTCAAGCATGAGGTCACTTTCCAGATACTGGCTGTTCCTGAAAGCAAGCTCAATGTATGTGAGAAATCTTCACAATCTGCTTTCTAGGGAGCATTCTGGTTGTCCATGCTCCTAGAGAGACTGCTGAAGAGCGATCAGTGACCGGCTACACGGTTGCCCCTGTCCTTCTTCTGCCTGATGAATTGAGCTTTTTCATCATTTCTTACCGCAAATGTAATCAATTTGACTTCAGTATATTGCACCTGGGGATACCCACATGTATAATACTCATTTAGGCTTTTGGAAAATGATAACTGTAATAAAGAAGTCATTGATGTGTCAATGCTAGCTCCAGTTTCTATTTCCAAGGCCATATTTTCTAATTATTAATCTTTCTGCTTTACTTACAATTTTCACATTCCAATTGTCAATTATTATCAGTGCATTTTGATTACATGTTTGGTGGATTTTACATTGAAATAGTGCGACAGTCCAATTTCTTCTCTATTAGCTCTGGTGATTGATGTGTAAATATGAATAAAATTTGGATTAACTAGATTTTCTTGTAGATATTTAGGAATAATATCAAAGACTTCATAGTTCTTCAAGCTGGCTCAGGAATATACAATATATATATGCTTAAAATAATACTCAGACTTGGAAAGTTTCTCATGTACTTTGGACTTGTTATCAGGAACAAATAAATATATTTGATGATGAGTGCAACATCACTTCTCTTAAATTTTTCCACCCACGTATAGTAAACTATATGATTATTCACCTCAAAATTCCCAATACCAGTCCATTTTATCTCATTAATACCTAGGATATTGATCTTATGGGTTCTATTTATTTTTTATGACTTCCATCTATTTAGGTTCATGCTCTATGCATTTGACATTCTGACTACTAATGAGTGTTTGCAGCTGTTTATTCTCATTTTGATTTGCACCCCATCAATAAATAAAGTTACTGAAGAAAACTTTACTCACTCTATTTCATTAATGTCAACTCTTGCTTTGAGGAAACAGCTCTTACCCAATTGTAAGATGGGTGCATTTTGAAGTGAGCATGTCATCTGCTGGCACCTCATCTGACAGTGTTTTACTGTCGTTTAAAGGTTGTTCAGTAAATAATCCCTTTGAAGTAGAGGGGTAAGTGAGTACTGAGTTTGTAATGTCCACTGAAATCTGTTACCTATTGCCAACTCTGGTGGTATTTGAAATACCAGGAACATAGATTCCAGTATCACAATAACGTGTATGCCAATACAGTATGACACATTTACAGAAACGTGTTGGAATTGGGACATGATAACTGTTGACTAATTTTCATTCAGAAAACCCTTGCCCTTCTATAATTTTATATTTGGAAAAATAAAATGAATGACTACTATCCCTTAAAGAGAGTAGCATGTCAATTTAAAACAAAGATGTGAGTGTGTGTGTGTGTGTGTGAAACGTAATTCTCAACTGAAAATGAAATGTCATGTACACTAGGTTATCATTTTATTGCAAAGTGACTGTAAATAGTGAATATTTGCATTTACAGACAGTATTTGCTAATCTGTGTATAATAGCCAGAAATGTAGAAAAGTGATTAGCTGATATGTAGTGAAGTATCATAGATTTTTGTGATGTCTTACTTTATATTTAGGAGCATGGAGTCATCTTAAGACATGCATTCTCAACAAAATCATAGGAAATTAATGGGAAATTGGAAAATCCAATGATTGCTATAGTCTGAATTTGTCCAGATGAAGGAGTAAACAAAGTTTCTTTACACATAATTTCTCTGGGTAAAATCCAGAAGTACACTGTGCAATGTCAGATCCAAGGAGCAAGCTGTGTTTGTGCTTACTTATTTAAAGTGTAGTACATAATTTCACTTTTCTTTAACTTGTTACCACATCAATGGCTCTGCTTTTAGAAATATTTAGCATCTACTTCTCTCCTAGACCACAGCACCTTCCTACAGAATCAAAAATCTCTTTTCAATGTTATAATTGCCGAGAGGGGTGGGGTACCTGATGAGCAAGCAAAGCAGTGACTTACATGTGTTTTCTTACTAATTTAGAGTAAATAATCTCTTGAATACTGGGTCCTCTGTCCTGGATTGTTCCAGGCCCTCCACATCCCCTACAAAATATAGAAAGTGGCTTTTATAGAGAAAAATTGTTTGTTTCATTGAACAATATTTTTAGTATCTTGCTATGATTCCAATTTCACTTATCTCAAGTTTTAAAATATCCTGGTCTCATAATAAAACACAAAGTTTTTTTAAAAAAAATTTAGAACAAACAAATGAAAATATCCTTGACATTACTTAAAAATCCTGGTGATTGAAGACTTTTGTACCACAGTCAGAGTTCAATTAAATACCAAATCACAAGCAAAGGTTGGATAGATAAATTGACATTGGCCATTTCTTTTATTTATAAACATTAAAATAAATACAAAAGCATTGCCTTTTGAGTTAGTCTGGATAGACTAGCGGAACAAATTTCAGAGACATGCACATAGGTATAAAGAAAGGGTTTATATACAAAAGAAATGTGACCCTAAGAAGGCATCCCAATCCAGTCCAGTGCAAAGTCATAAGTCCAATAATAATCCATATGCCCAAAATCAGTCTATAAAGTCTGCTTCCAACTCAGGAAGTCACAGGTCAGTGGGTGCAGAATTCTGGCGCTGGCAGGGGTCTCCCCATGGCGCCTTGCTTCCAGGGCTCAGGTCCATCAACAGCATGCCACTCCAGCTTCAGAGGTCTGTCTTGATCAGGGCAAAGCTGTGTGGTCTCTCCACTGGCTACTCCAGCTTCCCAGCTGCCGCCAGTCTGTGTTGCCTGTGGTTAATCATCTTTCTAACTAACTCTCAACAACTGGGGAAGATAGCTTCTCCTCTTCACGAGGGAAATATCACGAGATTTCCCTGGAGTCTCAGGTGAAAGCCATGCCCACATAGAGGCCTCATTCGCTACTCAATGGCTATCTCCAGATTAACAGGTTAGACTCCACCCCTACATTTCAATCACAAAATTAACATAAGAACATTACTGCCAGACCTTTATCTCAGAATATTTATACCTTTAGAATAAAATGAAGTCAAGAAGACATGCCCATCTGTTTATTTTTTAAAACCCATGGTGTCAACAGTTTAGAGGTTTCCAGTAAAATCTAGGAATGTAGACATTCTTGTGGGAGGTAGTCAATTTAAGAAATTCTGTCCAAATCTTGGAGGTAAACAAACTCTTTAATGTTATTTTCCAGAGCAGTTTGGATTAAACATTTATTTTTCTATATAATTTACAAACACTCCTTCAACTGATTTACAACAGTGGTGAAACTAGAAGCAAAAAAGCTTCTAGTTGGTGTTTGTAAGAAACTTGATGAAGCATGACTCAGATATTGATTGTGCCAATTGCATGTGAGGGAAGCATTAACAACAAGAAAATCTCTGTTATGTGGATATTATTTATGAGTCCCTGAGCTGTAAAGAGAGTTGGAAGTTTGAATTCACACAGATTTATCAAGAGAAAGGTCTGATGAACTTATTCATAAATGACACAGCCTTATATCATGGGGCAATATTAGTATGACACCACACAGGATATCATAAGTCAGAATTGACTAGAAGGCAACTGGGTTTGGGGGTTGTTTTTTTTGTGTGTGTGTGTTTTGTTGTTTTGTTTTGTTTTGTATTATTTACTGGAACCTGATTAGGATCATCTTGCTAAGGAATTACAAAATGTGCTTGGTCTTTTCTCTTTTCCTAAGCAGCCTATGCTCCATGCTCCTCTGCCCCATCTGAGATTTTGGAGGCTAATTTCTGCAGACTGCCTCATCCTGCCTCCTATCCCACCTGTTCTCTCTTTAGATTATTATCCACATTGCTCACATGCTGACATAGGAATTGAGGAGAGAAAAGTGTATTTATATAGCTATTCCTCCTTTTATCTGAACTCCATCACTGGTAATAGCTGTGCTCCTCCACCCCATCAAGAAGCTGTTCCTTTGCAATTCCAATGCCTACTGAAACATCATTTCTTCTTTTTAACCCACCCATCCTGCAGATGTGCAGAGTAATAAACCACTTAACGTGAATCCTCTAGCCACCATCTTTGTAACTCCCATCATATGTACACATGCATGAGATGTATGGGACTCTAACTGAGGGGACTGGTCAGTATTTCCATCCTGCCGGAATGAAAATCTCAGAGGGAGGACCTCACCACCCTCCAGAAACAGGAGTCAGGAATGGCGACATCCTGAGACTCCTGTACTGAGTCTCCTGAGCCCCAATGAGAGAGAGGACTGTGGCACCAGAGAAGCGGCAAAAGAACAGAGCCGGCAGATGAGCAACAGCCTCAGAACCAAGAAGGAAGGCAGAATGGTGGCCTCTCAGACCACAGGAATCCTGCAACTGAGTGCCTCTGGCCTGGAGACTTCCTCAGGGACGGGAGGCTGCATCCAGGCACTTAAAGGGAGGCTGCTAAGTGTGCTAACCCCCAGAGCTAGAGCTTAGCCTTTTGAGGCTGACTCTTTTGGTGGAATGGTGTGCTATTTGGACATCTATATGCAGCACTAAAAAGGTTTTGTTGAACTTGCTTGACTAGAGGCCAAAGGACCATGTGGTTGAGAGACCAAGGGTCAGAAAGATGCCAGGAGGGTGAAGGGAAGGTGAAGTAGAAAGGGGGAGCCTATTGTAGGGATCTACGTATGACCACCTCTCTGGGGGACAGACAATGGGGAAGTAGGGGAAGGGACACGACGGACAGTGCATGATGACAAAATAATGACAATTTATAACTTGTTAAGGGTTCATGGGGAAGGACGAGGGGTAGGGGAAATATGGAGAACTGGTACTGGGGGCCTAGGTAGAAGGAGGATGTTTCGAGAATGATGATGGCAACAAATGTGGACTGCATAAAGTTGATGTATCTATTCATCACGATAGGAGCTGTATGAACCCCCAATGAAATGATTTTATTAAAAAAAACATAGTGAAGAAAAAAAAAAGAATAAAGGCTGCCAAGATAGTTAACAGAAGATTCCATGGTATATATTCATCCCACCAAGGGAGCTCTGTTTAACTTAGATTTTCATTTTTAATTTTATTCCAATAGCCAGTAATTTAATGTACAGTTTAGAATTTTTCATCATTTCAGTATCCTAAAAAAAATAAGAAGAAAAGGAAAAAAAAAGACATGGAAAACAGAGGTTCCTTAGTGAAAGAAGTGTGTTCCTAGCTTTTCTGATCTTGAGTTGTAACCTATTAACTTCCCCAACAGACCTCCTAACTGTGACTATTGTTTTGTAAGTTTTATGTGGTCATCTCAGTGAATGCTTTGACCCATCAACATTGAAAAGAAAGCTGAAGAGTGGAGGGATGTGTGAAATCAAAGGAAGTTAGAAACTTCCTGACTATATTCTTAGAGGGCAGCAAAAAACCTTTATGCTGATTTTAGTTTCTGGAATCCCTAGGAACATAACCAACATGTGTTCTGTGCACGTGGTCACACGTTAGGAAGAACTTTACACTATTGTACTTTAACCACAGGGAGTGAGACATGGTCCTAGTTATGGAAAGATAATTATTAAGTCACCCTTCCATAGTTTCCCCTGTCTGAAAGTAGAACATGTCCATGAAACCTTTCTTAAGCCAAAATGCCATAAGACAAAGGGGGAGATTACCATTAATTTATATGGGAACTTAAAAAAAAATCTTTCTCAGTCCCCCAAATAACCTACCAATCACAGTAAATAGCACATAAAACTAAAATAGAAAAAAAAAGAGATCATGAGTGGGAATTCTAAGATAAATATGTGTATATTATATAAAGTAAAAATAATTTACCAAGGGGGTTTCAAAAAGTTCATGGAAAGATTCTACTATCACACATTTATCCACCAACATTTTGAAGCCCCCTCCTATGCCCATTGTTTCCCTAGCAAAGGCCGCTCAGGGAAGCTACTGTCTCTGCTCACTGCAAAACAAGCACGAACGCTGGTGCCCCTCCCCCCCAACCTCTCTTTTGTAAAAGTGAAAATCCTATTCAGATCTTAACATAAGCCTTGTGGAGAAGAAAACTGATACAAGTGAACATTTAGACCAAAGTGAATACATCAGAGCAAAGATAAAGAAATTGTGAGTCGGAGCAGGAGTCTTCATCGTCCAGGGGACTGTATTGGACTACTGCTAACCACAGCATCAGCAGTTCAACCCATCAGCTGCTCGAGGGAGGAAGAGGAGACTGTCCGCTCTGCTAAAGAATTATAGCCTGAGAAACCCTGAGAAAGGGACAATTCCATCTCACATTAGGGTCACCATAACTCTGTATTAATTTGATGGCAGTAAGTTTGGGTTTTAAGAGGCACAGTAAGGTTAATGCCAATGGATTTGGACTGAATAATTGTAATAATGCATAATTTATTGCAAAACATAAATAGAAACTATTAACCTTATAGATTGAACACAATGTTTTATCTGCATCTCTTTGAAGTAAACTATTGCCCCATTTTAAATATTAAAAACCAAGGTCTTAAGGGATGAAAAGACTTGCTTAAAGCTACAGAATACTCTGTTGTGATTTATAAGATTTCCCCGGACTCATTTTTGGAAGTATATCAACTCACTTAAGAAGACTTTCTTCCTAAATTGTCTTACTCTGAAAGTTTTGCTTAAACTCTTCTACTAGTGGTGACACTGGTTGTGGTTGAATACCTGTGGCAGTTTCCAGCACCATAGTAATATGTCAGCCACCATAGGCTGCATGATAAACTGACAGTTGGCCAGGATAATGACCTGAATGTTGGACCATGACTAGAAAGATTGATCTTGGAAACCTCATCAGAGAAGACTCAGAAAACAAACGAACTCACTGCCACAGAGGTGATTCTGACACATAAGAAAGACAAAACTGTTAAAAAACAACAACAACAACATATTTGATTAAAAATACTGCCAGTAGATAAACAGGGATACTCTATGAAATCGAATGACTAAGAGCCACCACAGTGGATTCAAACACAGTTATAATCATGAACACATCCCAGGAGCAGAAAATATTTTGTTATACCACTACGAGTTGAACTGAATCAATGGCAATCAAAACAAGAAAGGACAGCCAGATCATCAAAGATTAAGGCAGAGTTTGAACTCAGAATATCTTTCAAGCCGCTCTTCTTAACCACTATGCTCTGTGACCTTTAGAAAAGCAAGCAGGAAGTGAAAGACACTAACATGTAGTGAGCACTTACAATGCACCAATCACTCACCAGATCACTTACCTAAGTTGCCTTATTTGTTCTTCTTCCAGCAACAGTTGATCTAGTCATGCAATCTCTGTTTTGAGCAATGGTCTCCTTCTAGAGTTCAATGACAGTCAGGTTTCTCTGGCTTTTCTCTCTTTTCTAGTCCACTTCTCTCATTCTTTTTTGCTGTCTTCTTTTTATCTAATCCACCTCCAATGGTTTGAATATTATGAGTCGCCTTTTTCTGTTGTCTCCAGTTGAGTTCACCCTATCTAATGCATTTAAATGACCAACTTCAGGTTTATTATACCTGGAACTCTGATAGCATTGTGGGTTCCTTAGCCTCAGGGTCAGCGGTTTCAAATCACTGCTGGATGAAAATGAAGTGTTCTATTCCTCCCAGTCTCAGAAACCCACGACGGTGATTCTCTTCTCTCCTGTAGGGCTGCTGTGAGTTAGACATGACTCTACAGCAGAAAATTATGCTGATTACTCTGAGGTGTTTATTTTTAATTCTACCCCGCTTCTAATTTTACTTCAACTCTAAGGATGGGTTCTTTGGGATATCTTTCTTTATATTCATATGGTCATGATCATACTTTCTTAAGAAAGAATATAATTTCATATAAAATTGCTTTGATGAACACTAGGAGAAAAGACCACACAATATTGTGTTAAAATTTAGCACAAGGACAGATAGCAACCTGGTAACCAGCTTCTCCTCATTGGATGCAGAGTCCTCAGGATGCTGTAGGAACTCTGTTCATGCCGGCAGGACGCGCCCTGGAGTTTTCACTTAGAACCATGATGCTCTCAAGTTGCCAGAATTTAGTTTACCGCAGAACTTTGACTTTGACAATGGTGAGTGATTAATATTATCCCAAGTTAACAGATTGCAAAACCATTTCCCTTTCATGGCCCAGAAAATCTTAAAGGAAATGATTGTTCTGTTTATTTCAAAGAAGTTATGAATCACACATTATCTTTTCTTGCCTTGTAAAGCTATTACCAGATGAAAGCACTACAATATGAAGTTGGGGAATTTGGACGTTAAAGCCACTCATACTAAAAGCTATGTCCAATGTGTCTAAGGTTTTTATTACAACCACTTACGTTAGTCACCTCATGTATATACTCAGGTGTTCTTTGAACATTAAGGATTCTTTTCCAGAGGGCAGTAATGTCAAAATAAATAAATAAAAAATAAGGATTCTTTGTTTTCTGTTTTTAAAAATAGATATTCAGATGCTAAGGTGGAAATATGCAAATATCCAAGTGATGACTATATTTTATGGGAATAATTTTCTAGCATGATTTATAGACTGATCCTGATGAAATTTCCAAGGAAATGTTTCAAAGATGTCTTAAGAAATAGTCACATCATTGTACACTATCTTCTTTGATGAAAGGCCTTGGATATTTCCACAGGCACATCCTGCCAATTAAGGAAAAATCAAACCCAAAATTGCTAATTTTGCCTTATGCTTTAACCATGGTAGCCATTATACTTTTGATCCACTTCTCTGCCTTTCTCAAATATTTCATGAATTACATTTTCAAGAATTCCTAATGATTTAAGTGACTGTTTACTTGTGAGTAATTACTCCTCCTCACTGATAAATTCCAGAGTAGATTTGAGATTAGTGGATAATGGTAGGATTGAATATGGACGAAATACAATCGGAAGCTAGAGTCTTATAACACTGGCTCTCATAGAGAATTGATATTTAAAACATTCCCAGCAGCTGATCCAAAAGCTAAACTCACTACCATGGAGCAGTGCTGACTCATGGCGACGCCACTTGCTTTCTGAGCCTGTAACTGTTTAGGGGAGTCGCAAACCCGCTCTTTCTCCTGCAGGCCTGCTGGTGGTTTCCAACTGCCGAACTTATGGGCTGCAACCCAATGCATAACGACTGATACCATCCCAGGCCAGCTTACCTTAAAAATGACATCATCTCTGTAAACATTTATGGGCTTTATCTGTTTCTGGATAAGATGTGATAGAAACTTCAATTAATCATTGGTCTTATTGCTCAAGTTCATTTTATGGGATGTTCTAATCAGTCATTTACCAGGAAAACCTTGAAGAAAAATAAGGGCCTTAGTATTTAGTTAGCAATTTTTAAAATTAAAAAGAATGTTTGATCTAATGTGAGATAATGAGGCCCAGCGTCAGTAAAATTGGCATAGTCAACAAACGTGGAAATGAGTCTCTGATGCAAATGTCCTTTGAAAGATGATGAGTTAATTAATAACAAATGACTGAGCACAGCGTTGGTGATAGAAATGAAGCTGGCTATCAGATCATAGAATTTTACAACCAATGACTTGTTCTTTGCGAATATCTTTCTTCAGCAAGAACAAAAAGCACAAATATATTCATGGGTTTCTCTAGAGGGAATACACAGAAAAAAATTGACTATATCTGTGAAAAGAGACAAAAGATAAATAGTATCAACAGAAAAAAACAATCTAGGGAGCTGAGCCCCATTTACGTAGGTGGTTGAGTGTGGGACTGGGGCCTGCAGGCATGGCAGTTCAAATCCCATGGCAGCTCTCAGGAGCAGCGCTTGGGTAGCCCACATGACCATCAGAGGGTAGTGATGCCCCTCCCCCAAAAACCAAACAAAACAAAATCACATGACTGTCAAATCACAGCTGTTAATGTGTTAAAAAAAATAACAATCTAGCGGCTGACTGTGGAACAGATCACCAATTGCTCTATGTAAAATCAAGATAAAGCTGAATAAAATTAATACACCATAGTCAACATATGATCATGAGCATATCCCATCTAAATTATAAGAACATCTAATGAACAGATATGATGTATTGAACATTAATGACAGAAGACTTGCTGAGTTGTGGGATGAAATCTACAACATCATAAAAGAAAGAGAACATCATAAAAGAAAGGAGGAGGAGGGTGTCAACAAACCCAGGGACAAGGGAAAGATAAGTGATCTAAAATTGATGGCAAGAAGGGCATAGGATGTTGGGGGGGGGGTGCTAAATCAAGGACAAGGTAGTTGAGAGGAATTACTAAATCTGGGATGAAGTCTGAATATGATCATGGGATGGGAGGAAAGTAAAAGGAAACAGAGGACAGAACTTAGAGGCATAGGATATTTATAGAGGTCTAAATACAGGTGTGCATATATGTAAACACATTTATAGATAATGGCAGGCAAATAGAGCTATGTACATATATTTATGATGTATTACAGTAGCAGATGGACATTGGGCCTCCACTTAAATACTCCCTCAATGCAAGAACTATTTGTTCTACTAACAGGGCACTCTGTGATGTTCACCTCCCTGACAGGATCATTGAAGACAAAACGGGTACATAAGCAAATGTGGTGAAGAAAGATGATAGTGCCCAGCTATCAAAAGATATAGCTTTGGGGGTATTAAAAACTTGAAGATAAATAAGCAGCTATATTACTGAGAAGCAACAAAGCCCACCAGGATGAAGCACACCAGTCTGAGTGACCAGGAGGTGTCAATGGGATAAGGTATTAGGCATCAAAGACACAAAACAAAAGAAACCAACAAAAAGCATATAAATGGATATGAGGGGTAGAGCAGAGTGGAGACCCAAAACCCATCAATAATCAATTGGAGACCTCCTGTCAGAACGGTCACAATGAAGAGAAGAGCCTGTCGGTGTGCAGCATAGCACTGATGAAACACACACCTTCCTCTATTTCTTTTATGCTACACCCTACTACCATGACCCCAATTCTATTTTACAAATCTAGATAGACCAGAACATGTGCACTGGCACAGATCAGAACTTGCTACACTAGAAATCCAGAGCAGATAAAAACCTCGGGACCAATGAGGGGAGCAAGGATATTAGGAGGATGAGGGAGTAGGAGTAAATGGGAACCAATCACAATGACATAATTATCGGTGTATGACAACCCCCACCCCCCGCAACGCCAGGGATATGGACAGCAGAAAAGCGACTGAAATGACACAGTGTTTAGTGTAAGACATGGGGACAAGGAGAATAATTGATAAATTATCAAAGGGGCATGGGGGAGGGAGGGTTAAGGAGGGAGGAGGGAAAGGAGCTGATCAGTTCATGCGAAAAGAAAATGTTTGGAAAAAGATGAAAAAATGTGCACAGGTATGTTTGACGAAATGGATATATGTTTGGTTTATAAGAAGAGCGGTAAGAGCCCACAATAAAATTTTAAAAATAAGTTTTAAAATACAGGAAAGAAAAGAAAGATCAAAATGGAAGATCAGAGGAGACTCTGAAACATGCTCTTAATTATAGTGTAGCTAAAGCAGACTGAAGAAGTGATGAAGTCAAAGAGACAAATAGAAAAATTCAAAAGGTAGCTCTATATTTCAAAGTAAACAACTATGATGAAATATGCAAAGATCTCCATTTGGAAAACCAAAAGGGAATAGCATGCTAAGCATACCTTATAGGGAAACTACTGAAAGATCCATTCAAGCTCCAATTGCAAAATCGAAAGATTCTGTGGCAAAAATATTGAATGATATAGGAAGCATCAAAATAAAATGGAGAATGCAGAGAAACATTATATCAAAAACAAAACTCATGAGTTAATAAGAAACCATTTCAAGAAGTAGCATATGAAGAAGAACCAGTTATACTGAAGGACGAAGAACAAGATACACAAAAAGCATTAGCCAGTAAGAAGAAAGGCCATAGGAATTGGTATAATACCAGTTGAAATGTTTCAACAAGCTGATGAAGCAATGGGACCACTCACACATCTATGCTAGGAATACTTGAAGACAGTTATTTGGTTACCTGACTGTAAACTGGAAATCCATGTTTACATCCAGGGCTACGAAAGGTGACCCAATAGAATGCTTGACTTATAGAACAATATCACTAATATCACATGCAAATTAAATTTTACTGAAGGTCAACCAACACTGGTTGTAGCAGTACATTGACAGGGAGCCACCAGAGGTCCAGACTATGTTCAAAAGAAGCCATGAAACAATATCAGCTGGATGTTGGCTAAATGCAGAGGATATGAGAAACATTTTCTATGTTTCATTGACTATGCCAAGGCATTTGATTGTGTGGACCTTAACAAACTCTCAATAGCCTTAAGATGAATGGGAATCCCCAAGCATGACATTGTCCTCGTGCAGAACTGGTATATAAATCAAGAAGTACTTGAGAGAAGAGAACTAGAACAAACTGCATGGGGTAAATCAGGAAAGGTGTTTATTAAGGTTGTAGACTTTTAAAACTATTATTCAATTTTTATGCTGAGCAAATAAGCAGAGAAAGTGGGTTTTATGTAGAAGAATGTTGAATCAGGATTTGAGGAATGCTTGCTAAAAATCTACAATTTATAGATGACACAATTTTGCTTGCTGACAGTGAGAAGAACTAGAAACATTTGCTGAAATAGGCAAAATAAAAATAAACAGAGAAATGAAGTTACCAAAGATTTTAGCTGGCTTGAGTCCATAATCAATGCCCATGAAAACTGCAGTTAAGAGATAAAAGAATTCATCATTTATTCATCATAAATTCACTGGACCTCTTAAACAAGCTTTTGAAAAGCAAGGATGTCACTTTGAGGATGACATTTTCAAATGTCTCATAGTCTCATATGCATGTGAAAGTTGCACATTTGAAAGGAACACTGAAAAAAAAAGAGATGCATTTGAATTATGGTGCTGGTTAAGGATATTAAAAATACCACGGACTTTCAAAATAACAAACAAATCTGTCTTGGAATAAGTACAACTAGAATGTTCCTTAGAGGCCAGCCAGGGTAAACTTTGTCTCACATATTCTGGACAGATTTTCTGGAGAAGCCAGTCCCTAGACAAGACCATCGAGCTTGGCAAAGGAGAGGAGCAGTGAACCAGAGACTGGCCTTCAAAAGGATCGCCACACAGCTGCACAGTGAGGATGCCACAGGTCTGGGTAGTGAGTCTTCCTGTTATGCATAAGGCTGCTCTGAGTCAGAACTGACACAAGGACAATTAACAACAAAGCAGCAAAACACATTGGAAAATGAGAAACAAACAAAAGCGAGAGGAAAGTCTCCTGATTCTCCCTATGTTAAGAGTAACGTACACTCAAATGTGCCCCCAATGTGCTGGGTCATTTAAAAACAATCGCTTTTATTACTTCCACCCAAGGGCCTTCATTTTCCTGATGCATGTAGACAAGCAGGTGGGGGATAATACTGATTGGATTACAGTTCAGCTGTCAATAATTATTAACAGGGCACATTGTCATTGCCACTCCCCTAGGTACAAAATGAGCCATCTCAGAAGCAGGAAGCGGGATTTCACTACTAGCAAGGCAGAAGAATCAAATGTGGAATGTGTCATTTGGGGCCTTGAAATGCCTGCCTCGTGACCCTGCTTGATCCAGGAGGACTTTGTGACAGGAGCAGACATAGCAGAATCAGTAACCTGAAAAAAAAAAAAAAGAGAGAGAGAGATTGTTGGCTGAGGCCAGGTGGCGTAAGTAGTGGAATGCAGGATTGTGGCCCACAGTCAGGAGCAGCGCTGGGTAGCTCCCATGACCACCAGACAGCAGTGATGCCCTCCACCCCCACCCAAAAAGAGAGATTGTTGGACTTCCCAATCCACGGAGCAAGTAAAGCTTTTGGCAGGAGAGGAGTGCCTCTGAGCACTTAGTTGAGGGGGTGGCTATTCAGACCCAGGAGCTAGAGTAGAGTGCCTTTGACTTGGGGCTTAGAGTGCATGCCTTTTGGCACCCCTAAAAGAATTTTGCCAGAGTAGGTTCCAGGCCAGGACAAGAAACTTAGAGCCAGAGAGACGCCTGCCAGTGGGTACGATCTGTCCTGATTGAACAATTGTATCCTGAGTGTATGTCACCTGAATTGTAGCATGTTAAATTCCCTGGTAAACGTCACAATCATGAGTATCATCTGAGAATTTTGTGTGGCCATTGCAATGAATTCTAGAGAGACTGCCTACAATTAGAGATTGCTGTGGGAGGGAAGGGTGGTGTTGGAATCAGTAAGAAGGGGGTGAGAGTGACCATTCATCTGACTTACCTGTGGCTAGCGGCCTGGGAGCTGTGGCCTCCACATCATTTCCTTTTCTACGGTACCAGAGATGAGTGGAGAGGAGCCCTAGTGGCATAGTGGGCATGCACTGAGCTACTCAGCACAAGAGCAGCGAGCAGTTCAAAATCACTCATCACTCCATAAGAGAAAGATGCGGTTTTCTACTGAAGAGATTTACTTCTCTCAGAAATCCACAGGAACAGTTCTTCCCTGTTCTGTAAGGTTACTCTAAATCAGAATCCATATGATGTCAATGAGTTGAGTGGAAACTCCTCAATTCTCTCAGACGAACAGCGTTTTTGTTTTTATATCTGCAGACTCCTCCCCCTACCCCGCTCTTTTCCTTGTAGCATGTTTTGTTAATCTGTTTAGACTACATTTTCTTTCACCATATTATTTTCATTTTTCTTTCCACTTTTTAAAGACAATTCATTGTTGGGCTACAATCTCTCAACTGAATTTAATAAGTTACAAAATCTGAGTTATTATCCTCTTTTGCCTTTCTACCAATAAGTCCATGGAAACAATTAACTGTGGGATTTTAACTTGCAATTTACTTTTGGAGTGACTACTTGTCTTTCGGTTTTGAGTCATTTCACTATTGGCTTTTTACATTTCTTCGGCAACTTAAGATCTCTTCCCCCTGGGTGGACTTTGCCTGTTGCTATAGTTCGATCACAGCAGGCCAGGAGCTTTCTTGACTCATCCATGTTGTAGTAAACATCAGAACTTTCTCTGCATGGATAAATAATATTCCAATGCGCAGATATACCACATTTTATTTACCCCCTCATTTGTTGATGGGTAATTAGGCTATGTCCAAATCTTGAAAACATTGTGCCCAGTGTACTAAACCAGATAGAAAAGAGAAAATTTTATCTGATTCTATTTATTTGCAATAACTATATCTATTTCCATCAAGTCAAGCTGGCCTCAGAGGTTCTCAAACCTAATCCTTAGGCAAACAGTGCAGCATCTTTCTCACATGAAGTACTACTGGGATCGAACCACCACCCATTTCAATGAACACCCCAGAACTTGACCACTCTACCATCAGGGAGACTTTTAGGCACTATCTAGAGAGAATAAATTCATAGATATGGGAAGTTGATTAAAGATCACTAAGGACTTATAGATATAAGGAAATGGATAGTTACTGCTCAATGCAGAGTTTTGGCGAGGGATGGTGGACATTTTTGCAAATAATGGTGGCCAAGCAATATTGTAATATCATTAACACCCCTGAATTGTTCTACTATAATCATGACAATGACAGCAGGAATTATATTTAATGATAATGAGAGTGTCATCTCATTTTCCGTATTCTCTACTCCTGTTTCTGTTTTCATTAAGGTGGGGGTAATTTCTTCTTCAGAGTGCTCTTCTTAGCAATGGCTACCTTCATGTAAAGATGGCTAGCTGGATTCCAAAGAGTCTATCTCCCTTTCCCTTTTTAGTTTGTCAGCATCTGAAAAACATCTTTACTTTCTTTTTATAAAATTCTTTATATTTTGTCCCATCTCCTAATAATTCTAGAGTCTCCCCTACATTGTACAGATGTTATCACTCAATTGTTCATTTCCCCTTTTCCCGAGGCCTGGAAAGTGACACAGCTGTGTCTGTCTCCATTCATTTTGATCTATTGTGGAGAAATTCAATCAGATTTTTTCATCCTCCACACATATGCACTACTTTGTCTGTCTTGTTATGTTTTCCCCTTTCTTTTCGAAAACCAGATTTCTTCTGTGTTTTACATATGCAAAAATTTGTTCAACTATAAATGCTCTAAAATTTTTAATGATCTATTCTTGGCCATCGCTCATGGCCCCCACACCAGCCCTGTTACCCTGGCATTAAAATGATAGCTTAAATTCACATTCCCAATCTGACTTTTAGTAATATTCCTCAAAACAAAATGAAACTTAAAAAATCACAGAATCATCTAGTCAATGCTGACCCACAGCAATCCTAGAAGACAGAGTAGAATTGCCCCAGTGGGTTTCTGAGATGGTAACTCTTTTTTTTTGGAGGGGGCACCACTGCTCTGGCGGAAGTGGAAGGCCCAGCCTTGCTCCTGAAGAGCTGCTGCTGGATTTGAACCGCCAACCCTGTGGGCCGCAGTCCTGCACACAACCATTATGCCACCGGGACTCAGCCCCAAGACTGTAATTCTTTAATGGAGTTGAAAATCTCAATTTTCTCCAACAGAGCACCCCGGGGGTTCCAATTGCTGTGGTTAACAACCAAGTACGTAAGCTACTCCATACTGCAGTAACTTTCAGAACTCACCTGACTGCCAGCAAGTCGATGCCTTCTCTCAGTAACTTTGTAAGACAGGGTAGAATGGACTCTGGGTTTCCAAGAGTGAAACTCTTTATGGGAGTAGAAAGCTCCCTCTTTTTTGTCCTGGGAAACCCTGGTGGTTTCATACTTCTCACCTTGTGATTAGCAGCCCAACATGTAATCACTCCCACCAAGGCTCCCCATCATCAGGACTCCTTACATAAGGAAAAAAGAGCAACAGCAATGGCTTATGATAAAGTCCTCTAAGAGTAATACCTATGCAAGGATCCCAAGAGAAACTTAGAGGCTTAAGACATTGAATCGATATAAATGAAAAAAAAAAATGCTTGAGTCCACCTACTCAGTGATTATCACTTCTCGTCATGTTTGAGAACAGTTAGAGCATATTGCTGCTTTTACACTTCCTTGTGTAAGCCTGCCCAGTATTTGAGGTGTGGTTATTGGAGTGTTTGCCTTTCTGGCTTCCAGGTGGCACTAACCACTTGTCTAGGAATCATACTTCATCAATGGTAGAGAATTGATTTTCTGCCAAAGGCCATTTGGAATTTTAAAACTTCATTTGATAGGCAAATTGGTGAAACCTCTAAGTCATCTGACATGATGACCACAACTGCTTCTCTTTGGTGAGGCATGTGATATTAGCTAGCATTGATGATTTCACAGGTCACGGGGCCAGATTCCCCCCACTCCTGCACTAAAATACTAATAAAGATGCTCTTTGTTTCTAGACTTTGAGGATGTATGATAGTGAGTAGGTAGCCCTATTACATGGACAAGAAACCATTTCAGCATACTTAACATTCTACCGACAGAAGCACTGGTACTACACAGGCGCAGTTCTATCCTGTCCCTATGGTCACTATGGGTTGCAACCTCCTCTAAGGCAGTCAATTGTAGTGGCCTAAGCATTAAGCTGTGTTAACTACAAGGTCAGAGGCTCACACATACCAGCCAATCTGTGGGGAAAAGCTGAGTCTGCTCCAATAAAAATGTTCAGTCTCAGATTCCCTGCAGAGCAGCCATGATGACCTGGAATAGACTAGATGATAATGATTTTTGTTGCCCCTTACCAGAGGGCCTCATGTTGATACAGAGTAGTGGCTCTCACCCTTCCTAATGCCGGACCCTTTAATACAGTTCTTCATGTTGTTGTGACGCCCAATAGTAAAATTATTTTCATTGCAACTCCATAGCTGTAATTTTGCTACTGTTCTGAATTGGATCACCTCTGTGAAAAGGCTGTTCGACCCCCATAGGGGTTGTTACCTAGAGCTTGAGAACTGCTGACATACACTAAAGCCTTTTGATGCCCCCAGAGAAAAGTAAATCAAATTGTTTCTCATATTATTGTTGGAAAAAAATAGATCGCATAGTTTTCTCAGGCAATTTCTCATCCAAGTACTTAAGTAATAGTAGCGTGAAAGCAAGTATTTATAACTCTAAAACCTTTGTTCTAACATTTGCTGCATTACTTATTGTTTCTTAGACAAATGCACAATATTATAGATCTTGTTTTTGTGTGGAATTTTCCATTTCTCTCAACAGTTTCTTAGAAGAGGACACTTAAGTTCAACATCCTTTTCAGATACTTTTGAAAATCTCATCTTATCTTTATTATTATCTCATGTACCAGACCTTGGGGGAAGGTGAGTAAAAGAAATCACAGCTTTCTAAATTATTTTCAAGAAAGGATTGCCATAGTCCCTTCAAATATTCTAAGGTTGATGATGACATTTCACAAAATTTTCCCACCCACATATATTTTAGGGGGTTGTCACTAGAATTGTTATGTGTGATAGATACCATTATACTTCACATTTATTTACATACTAAATTTTCTTATATATTTCCCTATGACCCCACCAACAGTTTGTTATCATTTAATAAAATCAAGGTAAGTGCTATCATTTATCCTCTTCTACACATAATTATAAAATCAACAAAATTTATATTGTAGGGGCATGATTTTGGAGAAAGTATGCAGACACACTGAGGGTAGTGAAAGCTTCGTGAACATAAACAGTTAAGAATTATTTTCACAGTGAAGAGTGGTATCCAAATGTGAAAGCCACAATAAATACTATATAACATAAATAAGAACATTTAAATATTAGCACTATGAAAAATATATATTACATAGTATTAATGTTTCATTTTTTTCTCTCTTCTTTCTTTTGACATGGATAAGGTATGCTCTTAATAACTTCATATTTTCTAATGAACATTAGCACCATGATGGAAGCAATCACATTCTGGGAGGTAGACTTTAGCTTCTATGTTGCTTGTTGTCATTACATGAATGTTCTGCCATTTGTGCCTTTTGTTTATTTGATTCCACTAAATGATATAAGTTATATAAGAACATATTTTAAGAATTCTCACAACCTAATACAGAGGTGTATTGGCAACTAGGATATTTAAGGTTGTCAAGTGCAAATTCTTAGAATGTGAGTGAAAAAGATAGCAACAAAAGGTCTATCTGTCTTCAATACAGCAACATAAGGTCTATCTGTCTTCAATACAGTATAGTATATACAATATATAGTATAGTACAACTCAAAAAACATATCCTCTAAGTTGACTTCTGCTATATAATACAAAGTGGAACTACCTCACAGGGTTTTCCAAATGGTAACTAAAAAATTGTAGTTTAGATAAAAGTTTATAGAACACAGTTTCTCATTCAATAATTGGTGTATGTATGTTTCTATCAACCCTCTGAGTGCCATTCATTCTTCTTTTATGATGTTACCTGCCTTCTGAATTTAGGGAGGGGTAAATATTATCCTTTTATAATATAGTTGATTACTCCGGGGTACATGCCTATAAGTGGTATTGAGCACATTATAGACCTGATAATTCTTTGGTAGAAAATATATCCCCAGAGGTGGGCTCAATTTTAAGTTTTAGGGAATCAAAGGATCATGGTTTCAGGGCATTCCCCAGGCACTTTCAGACCAATAAGTCTGGTCTTTTTTATGTTTTCAATTTCTTTTCAAACATTTTCCTCCTCTGTTGAGGATCTTCTGTTGGGATTCCTCTCAGAGGGATAAGGATAGTGTGGGCAATGACTTAGTACACTAATCCTTTGATCTAATTATTTTCTAGAACAGTTTTCTTTTTACTATTCTCTGCTCCAAATGGAAAAAGACTAATAGTTGTAGCTTAACTGGCCGCTCATAAGCTTTTAGGAACCCAGTAACTGCTCAGTGATGGAGGATGTAGAACATTATCTTTGTCATCAAGTTGGTTCCAACCCAGAGCGACCCGATATACAACGGAATGAAACCATGTACAGCCCCACATCCTCCTCACAATTGTCCTAAGCCTGAGCCCATTGAGGCAGTCACTCTGTAAATGCATCTCCTCAAGGACCTTTCTCTTTTTCACTGCCCCTCCACTTTACCAAATGTAACAGCCTTCCCCAGGGACTGGTCTCTCATGAAGACATGTCCATAGAGTGAAAGATGAAGTCTTAGCGCCCTTGCCTTAAGGTAGCACTCTGATCTTCCTTCTTCCAATACAGACCGATTTGTCCTTTGAGAAGTCTATGGTACATTCAATCTTCTTCTCTGGCACCATAATTCAAATACATCTGTTCTCCTTCTGTGAGGCACTGGAAAATACTATGACTTGGGTCAGTTAAAGTCCTCAAAATAATGTATTTGTTCAACAGTACTCTAAAGAGTATTTCCTAATGCAATACATCTTGTCATCTCTTGAGCGCCACTTCCAAAACATTGATTGTGGACCCAAGTAAGACAATTTACTTGACGACTTCAATCTTTTTTCCACTTAATATGATGCTGCCTATTGGCCTGGTTGTGAGGATTTAGTCTTCCTTACATTAAATTGTAATGCATAGGGAAGGCTGAAATCTTTGTTCTTCATCAGGAAGTGCTTCAATGTGTCCTAATTTTCAGCAAGCAAGGTGATGACATGTACATGGTGCAGGTTGTTAATAAGCCATCCTCCAGGGGCTGAGCTCTGGTGGTGTAGTGGTTGAGTGCGGGACTGTGGCCCATGGGCTTGGCGGTTCAAATCCAGCAGCGGCTCTCCAGGAGCAAGGCTGGGTAGCTCCCACAACCACCAGAGGGCAGTGATGCCCTCCCCAAAAAAGCCATCCTCCAATCATGATGCTGCATTCATATGATCAGCTTCTCCATTGATTTGCTCAACATATAAGTTGAACAAGCATATTGGGAAGATGCAACCCTGACACTGTTTTTTCACAACATGCAACATCACCTTATTGTGTTTGCCCAATTGCTTTTTGATTCATGTACAAATATCAAATGATAACAAAATGAAGTTCTGGAATTCAGTTTCTTCTCAAGGTTTTCCTCAATTTATTGAAGTCCACACTGTCAAATGCCTTTGCATAGTCAATGAAACACAAATACACATCTTTCTGATATTTTCTGCCTCGGACGAAGATCTACCTGACACCAGCAATTAAATCCCTTGTTCCACATTGACTTCTGAATCTGACTTGAACTTCTGTCAGTTCCCTGTTGTTGGGGGATCTTAACCCAAATTTTGCTTGTGTGCAATAATAGTGATATACTTCTAAAATGATGATGCTTTTACATTTTGTTTGATCATTTTTCTTTGAAGTGGACACAAGTATGGATATCTTCCAATCAATTATCCAGGTTTTTTACATTTCCTGGCAGAGATAACTGAATGCTTCCAGTGTTTCTTCAGCTTGCTGAAACATTTCAATGGGTATTCTGTTAATTCCTGGACCCTTGTTTTTGGTTAGTTCATTCAGTGTCATTTGACATTCTTCCTTCAGCAGCATTAGTTTTTTTCTCATATGCTGCCTCCTGAAATAGTGGAGTATGGATATGTTCTTTTGGGTGCAATGACTTTAAGTATACTTTCCATTCTCTCTGGATGCTTCCTGGATTATTCAATACTTTGTCAACAGAATATCTAAAAATTTTATTTGAGTTTCAGTTATTTTTTCTTTAGTTTTTTGATTTTGAGGTATGATGAGAATATTCTTTTCATTCACTTTCAGGTATGATGAGAATATTATTTTCTTTCTTTCTTTTAATTCTAGGGCCTTGCACAGTCCATAATAATGTCTTTGTCTTCTCGCACTACTCTTTGGAATTTTCTATTCAGCTACTTGATTTCATTTTTGCCTTCCGTTTGCTTTACCTACACTATTATGATGAGTAAGTTTTAGACTCTCTTCTGACATAAACTTTGGTTTTTCCTTTCTTTCCTGTCTTCTTAGTGGCCTTTTGCTTTCTCATAAATGATGATATTGTTGTCTTCTCACAGCTCATTCAATCTTCAGTCATTAGTGTTCATGTGTCAAATCCTTTCTTGAGACATATTGTCAAAATTCATGTGGGATAAACACAAGTTTGTAGTTTGACTCCAGTGGATTTGATTAATTATCTTCAGCTTTAGCCTGAACTTACATTTGAGCAGTTGATGGTCTTTTCTATAGTCAGTCTCTGGTCCGGTTTTAACTGCTGATATTTAACTTCTCTGTCATGCTTTCCCACAGATGCAGTTAACTTGATTTCTGTGTATTGCATCTGAGGGAGTTCATGTGAAGCCTTTATTTGTTGATGAAATTGGGTATTTGCTATGAATGTGTCCTTGATTTAGCAAAATTGTGTTATCTGATCTCCAGCTTCATTTCTATCAAAAAGTCGATATTTATAACTATTGCTCCTTCTTTTTTGTGTCCAACTTTTGTATTCCAATAACCAATAACTGTTAATGTATCCTGATTGTATGTTTGATCAATTTCTTACAGAAGTCATTGGTATAATTCTTCAGTTTCTTCATCACTAGCTTTTATGATTGGTGCATAAAGTCAAATAATAGCTGTAGTAATTGGATTTCCTTGAAGGCAGTTAGATATAATATGATCACAGATGGCACCGTAATTCATGATGGATTTAACAAGATCTTTTCTGACAGTGCACTATTCCTCTAGGTTGAATTATTCGCAGCATAGTAAGTCATGTAGTGTTCTAATTAAAGATGCCTAATTCCAGTCTATTTCAGCTCACTAATACCAAGGTTACTGATCTTCATGCATTCCATTTCATAGACATGCACAACGTGGATGCATTCATATCTTGGTAGGATCTTGTAGACTAGATATCAGATTTGGGTCGAGACTGAGCTTGTGGCCTCGTTGTGTGTATGTGTGTGTGTGTGTGTGTGTATGTGTGTGACCTTGAATAAGTAATAAAATAACCAGGTTCTCCCAATTTCCTCAGAATTTTCCCTGATATTGAAACTAACTGCCCTGTATCAAGAGCTCTTTCATCTTAGAGACCCAAGGCTTGGTTGTTGACCCAAATATGAATATGCAGATTAGATTTTCTAAGCATTGGATACCTTACCTGCAAACTGTACTTTCCAGACTTATTTGAGATTTAATTCTCCTTTTATACTTCTCTCTCTATGTATACAAATATCTTCTACTATACAACCTAGAAAGTTAATCTTTAGCAAGATGTGCCACGGAAGTACTAGAAAAATCATACCTGTGGAGTGTGGTATTAACCAGCGAGGGCAAGGATAAAATACAGCAGCAGGCTTAAAGATATGAATTTAAATTCACTATTACTAATGATTTCCTAAGAGCTCCTAGAGTGAGAATAAACTGACAATATGGTTTGGTAATAGTTAAAAAATGTCAAGGTTTTGAGACCTCTGAAACAAAATGGTCAGCTTTTATTCATTTATTTTCCTTTTTAAGAAAAATAATCTTGTTATTTGGGGGCTCCTAAAGCTCTTATCACAATCCATCCATCATTGTGTCAATCTCATTTTTACATATGTTGCCATCATACTTAAAAAAATTCTTTCTACTTGAGCCCATGGTATCAGCTCATTTCTCCTCTCCCCACTCCCTCTCTCATGGACCCTTGATAATTTGCAAATTATTGTTATTTTCATGTCTTATACTGCTCTACTTCTCTCTTCATCCACTTTTCTATTCTCTGTCTCCCTGGGAGGGGGTTATATGTTAATCATTGTGATCCATTCCCCTTTACTCCTCTGCCATCCCCTTCTCCTTCTGGTATCACTATTCTCATAATTGGTCTTCAGGGGTTGATCTGTCTTTGATTCTCTATGTTTCCAGCTCCTATTTGTACCCATGTATATTCTCAGCTCTAGCCAGCTTTGAAAGGTAGAATTGGGGTAATAATTGTGGTGGGAAGGAAGCATTAAAGATCTATAGAAAAGTTGTATGCTTTGTTGGTGCTATAGTGCAGTCTGACTGGCTCATCTCTTCTTTGTAATCCTTCTATAAAGGTATGTCCAATTTTCTACAGATGGGCTTTGGGTTTCCCACTCCATGTGTCCCCTCATTCATCTAGATATACTTTTTTGTTCTGGGGTTTTGATACCTGATACCTGATCCCATTGACACCTCATGATCACAGAGGCTGGTATGCTTCTTTCATGCGGTCTTTGATGCTTCCCAGTTAGATGGCCCCTTGTTTTTATTCAACTATTTATGACCCCAGGCACTGTATCTTTTGATGGGCACCATCAGATTTCTTCCCCATATTTGCTTATGTGTCCCTTTTGTCCTTAGTGATAATGTTGGGAAGGTGAGCATCACAAAATACTAGGTTATTAGAATAAACTTCCTGCATCTAGCGGTATTTGAATACAGACCCAATGTCAGTACCTTATGTACCCAATGTACCCTAATACTTAACACATAAATATATGTACATAGATCTATTTCCCTATCATTATATATAAATATATTTCACATGTGAATGCCTGTATTTAGACCTCTCTATATGCCCCTTTGCCTCCTAGTTATGTTTTCTATTTCCTTTTACTTTCCTCTTATCCTACTATCATTTACAGTCAGTCTTCATTCTGATGGGTTTCAGTAATTCCTCTCAATTACATTGACCTCTTTCAAGTCCTACCAGGCATCCTATACCTTCCTCGCCATCAATTTTGGATGACTTGTTTCCTCGTCCCTTTATGAATATCTGCTCCCTCCCCCTCTCCAGTGTGCCCCTGGAACACTCAGTCCATTGTTTTCTCCTCTAGATTGTTTATTCCACCTATCTTATCTAGATAGACATGCAGAGACAATAACAAGCACAAAAACCAGACAGAGCATAAAAAAAAACAAAAAAAATGACAAAGAAGAAAGAAAGAAAAGTCTATAAAGAATTTGTTGAAAATGGTCAGTTTTTAGCAATTGAATGCTCTGGCAATATATTTTAGGTCATCAAAATGTGTGAAGTAGCTGACATTTTTCCACTGGACCTTCACAGAGGCTTATAGGAGATTTTCTCTAAATAACTTAGCAGAGGCATCACTCAAGTTAATTTCCCGATCTTGGTAAAAGTTTAACAAGAGCTTTTATGGAATATTGAGATTTCTGAGTCCCATGGAGGGTGGGGAGGTGGAAGGAGACACATTTATTTATTCATTGTTTTCAAAGATGCAGATACCATGCTCATTTTTCTACATCAGTATCTGCATCAGACATTGCGGATATAAGGTTATCCCTATCCTTAAGGGTCTATGATTCAGGAGGCAAGGAAAGTCATACTATTGACAGTCATATGGCTAGAGTATAATAATCTGGTATTCACTAAAACAGATTGCCAAATAGAACTAGGAGATAAAAATGACACATAATTGTTTGCCTAAGGCATTTAGGAATGTTTTTATAGTGAAATCTTTGAGAAGGAGTTAAAACTCTTCAGGGAAAATAGGAAAGTTATTCACATGCAAGGAGGCACAACAGCCTGCAGTCTTTGATGAAGAGTAACAACAACAGATTATCAATACTTAAAACAGAGATGTGGATGGAAGAGTTTTTGGAAATACTTTGAAATAACCGATTATGAGATTTTTTTTCCCTATTTGTATTGAAGAGGCATTGAAATTCTATAAGAAGTGAAGTGATAAATGAGTTCTAAGTTAAAAATCAAATCAACAAAACACAATGAAGAGTGACAGGAGAGTGTGGTGGGGAGTCAAATGCATTCAAATTTCCCCATTGGGTTTACAAAATTTTGATCTTTATGGAAGCAGATTGCAATATTTTCCTCCTAAAGAAAGTCTGGTGGGTTTGTACCTCTGATTTCTTGACTAACAGACAATCCCTCTAACCACAGTGCTACCAGGACTCATTGTGGTTAGGAATGCTGGCAAGTACAAATAAGAAATAAAAAATCAGTAAAAGATAACTGTGTTTTAATTAGGAGAGGCGTGGTAAAACAAAGAAAGGTTAATGGTCTTTGAGAAGGGGAGAGCGGGGTTTGAATTAAAGACTTGTTTTTCTTTACAAGAAGGTTTAAACCCTCGACTTTTGGGGAGATTTGTTTTGGAAACTTGTAATTCATTTTAATGGCATTTTGCTAGGTTAAATCTCTGCAGTATTTAGAGACCCACTAAAGGGGTTATGTCATTATTATTCAAGCTACTTGGGATCATTGCCCATTGGAAAAGGTGACATTTTAAATAAGACTGTTTATTACAGAGAGAGAGAGAGAGAGAGAGAGAGAGAGAGAGAGAGAGAGAGAGAATCTCAGAGTCTGTTTTATGCTTTGATTCCCAGAGGAAAAGAACTGATTGAAAAAGAATAGGATTTAGGTTGTCAAGTGAGCCCAGGGTGTACAAATCTTTGGGCGATAGAATACACGAATGGAGAATTCGATTTGGAAGTTCAAACAGGCTGCCTTTTCACGTTAAGGTAAGGCCAGTCTGTCAGAGTGCCTAATACTTTCCAGGACCCCAAGCAATCTTCAACATTTATCTTGGGTTGAATCTAGAGTCTTTGTAATTTAATAAAAGAATTGTCTCTTAGAGAATCAAGCCAGTCCATAGTACTATGGAAACTGGAATGCATCAAAACTAAAGTGTGCCTCAGGGAGCTGGCAAAGCACAAAGAACTGAGATGAAATCTTTTCGTAAACAAAAGTCGAGCAATGAAGTATAGCAAATTAATAGATGAAAGTTGTAAATGGAAGGGATTTATCAGAATCCCCTTTTAAATTTGCCCTGCAGAGCCATTTGGCACACTGTAAATGCATATAGTACTTACATAACTATTATAATACAAGAAAAGTTAACAAAGCTATACCACTTTCAAGGGAAGCTAATGATGCACAAGAGATAACTAGTATTGAGGATATTTTAAATGGATGAAGCTAAAAGTTTGTGTTTATATGGCAAGGAAAGAAATATACGATACATCAGATACTTGAAGAAAACACTTTTCTTTTAAAATATCCTCAGGTTTTTGTTTTTCAAGTTAGTATACATGCGCTGTAACATAGGAAATAATATAAACTTGAAAAAATCTCTCCTACTGAGCCTCAACCTCTCCCACTCCCACATTTCTGAGAATGACAAATTAACCGTGTCTCTTAAAAACTATTATACAGAAAAATTGAATTTGTTTGGTCATATTTTTGCAGAATGAAGACATCACTGTATTTCTTCTGCAACTTTCTTTTTTCACCTAGTAATTTATTATGGATAGTCCTTGAAATAAATAGGCGAACTTTCCCACAAATAATGGATGCTCAAATTGCTTTTATTTTTTGCTGTTGTTGTCATGATAAGCCATGGTGAGAATAGCAGCAAAACTCTTGTACATTTGTCTTTACTATATGTTATAGATGTGCATATATATGGAGATCACAGTACCCTCAGAGGTTTTATGAAAGTTTATCTGCAACAGATATTGCCAAATTTCTTAAGAAAAACTTTAGATACCCATTCTCTCATCAGCTCGGTGGCTAAGAAAAATTTCCATTTCTTCACATTCTTACTATACCTGAATGTTAAAGATATTTTGTAAAAAACTTTAAATAACTTTAGTTATTTATGGTATATTCTTATCTTCCATTATTTCTATTAAGTGGGTCAGCGAGTGTACATAGAGAAAAGTACAAGAAAATGTAAGGATACATTTCAATCAACACTAAGAAGAAACTCAACTCCCCATCTCTGACTTGAGAACTACATCACTGCTGGTTTCCACTTACTCTATTTCCAAGCTCCATCTCCTCTTGGATCCCCCAAAATAACCACTTTCCCAAACTCGTCACTCAAGTTCTATTTTTTAATGACACAATATGAAAAAGAAGCAATACCAATCTAATTGTTTCTAGATATTTGGAGAAATAATTATTCTTTTAGATTGAGACAGATTGCATGTATCTAGTTACTTCATTTGAATGTCTCTATCCTACTATGGATAAATTTAATATTGTTCTTAGATTTATACTTTTATAAAGACATTAATCTCCCTCCTAACTTCAAAAATCCCTTCCTATAAAGCACACATGTGAAAATACCAATAGAAAGCCTATTTCCCATGATCATAAGTGAAATGTATATAATATGCTATATATCAGTTTCAAACACATAATCAGTTTCTAAAATCTCAAATTGATTGTAATCAACATACAATGCTAGAATTAAAATGCTCAGACAATAGCTTTTGCATCAACAAATAAGCAATATATTGTCATCAAAGGGTGGTTTTGTGGGCAATAATGTCTATCAATGTGATTCTATTTAACTGCCTGCATTATTTTTTCCCATGATTTTTATCAACATCTCATTAATTAGAAGAGATTCATTGTATATTACAGGGTTCAAATTAGAGACACTGTGTAAGCATGCCCAGAAAAGGCGACCCATGGCAAATAAAAAAAAAAAATAGAAGAATACCAGAAAGAGAAAGGAGGTTGGTGGTAGCTGTGGAAGTATGCTGTCTATCCTCTGATACCTCCCAACACCTACCCATTGGAGCAGTACACTGCTTCCATTTTAAACAGCCGCCACATGACTTGTTTCTACCAAATTTATTTAGACTGTAACTTCAGGCTCTCTGAAATCATAGCTTTTTTCATTTTAAGGAAGTAGTTACAGGTTTGCATTATATTGCATTATATTTGCATTATATTGCATCTATATTGCATTAAACAAAAAGTGTTTTAATAAAATGAACATTAATTTTATGTTTGTCCTGGGATCACAGGAGCTGTGGTGCAGTACTACCTTGAACACTTGCAGGCCTGTCTCCTCACGTCCACAGATCTGTTGTCTAATGTGGGATCTGAGGATCTGCTCATGTCTTGCTGAGAGTTGGGATCGTTTCATCTTCCTGAAAACACCATGGACACTTTGCGATGTTTCTCATTTCTCACCCCTGCACAGCATGGATACTGATATAGCAAGGTGCTTTTATATGTCATTTCTGCATTACTAAAGATGATATTCATATCGTTTTTGTTTGATTTATAATGTTTTGTAGTGTTTTTTTTTACATTCTCTTTTCTGAGAGATTGATGTCTATTTTAAATAATTTTTAGCACGTTCTTCTCCCTTTAACATGAAATCCCTACATTTTTTCATGAATTTTGAAATTATTCATGGATGGCATTCATAGTTATTGTTTCTTGGACAATATATTCCTAATTATAATATAGTTCACCCCCCACCCTCACCTCATGCCATGTTTTCCCTAAAGAAAGTAGTCTTCCCTACCCCAGAATCCCTGAGTGGTACAAATGGCTTGTGTTCTTCTACCAACTTAAACATTTTGGTTCAAACCTGTTCAGTGATACCATGGCTGAAAATCATGCTCCCAAAAGGATTTTAATAAAATAAGCTTTATGGACCTATTCTACTCTTAAATATATGATATCACCATGGGATGGAATTAATAGCACAGTTTGGTTTGGGGTTTTGAAATCCCACCCCAAGCACATTGAAAATTTTATCTGTTGTTAGGAGGCTTTAGCAATTTATTTTTAAGATTGTGGAAATACTTTCTTTTAGAAGAATTCATATGAGATTAGTCCCAAGGAGGTGGAGATTAAAGATGTCTCAAATGTCCAACTCTCCCAAGATGTTATATTGCTCCATTCCCCCCCAAATCCTCTCCTTTGTGAATTTTCTCATGCCCCATGGTTTTGCAATCACTGTAACTTCTCACTGAAAATCATGAGATTTAAAGGAATGTCTCTTGTGCTTATTATGGATGCTGTCAAGCCCAAATATGAAGGTCAGACAAACAAAATACAGGGTTCAGAGTCAGAAGCAAAGTATGTCTGAAAGTTAAGCAGGTCTTCTTGCTTCTATAATGTTCAACTTAATTTGGAGGTCAGAAGAAATGAAGGCATTCATGGAAAGACAGTGTGATATTTTATCTTTCAGCCAACCTTATGTCTCAAAGAAAACTTATCATAAGTCATATCCTCTACTAGGGTTGAGAATAACACCTCCCACCTTACTTGTGTAATAGAGAACTTCCTCCAAAATGGGATTATAACCAGAGGCATAGAGACTAGAATTGGCATTGCATCACAAAGGGGATTAAGATGAAAGAAAAAGCTTACTATCTTGGAGGGACATGTTAAGTAAATGACTACATTTCAAAGGTCTTAAAGCCACCCAGACTGATTTTAGGATTTTATTTAGAATCAAGTGGATACATACTCAGCTAATCACCATTTATAAAAAATATAGCTTTGCCTGATTTTGCATTGTCATCTTTTTCATAAACCAACTACTTATACATACATCTGAAATGTCAAGTCTGTTCATTTTGTAAATATGTTTTTTCTCATAATGCATTTATAGCATGCTAATTATGGTGCTTTGACAAAAAATGTTGACCTACTTAAGCATAAATCTTCATGCCTTTTTTATTCTTCAAGAATAGAGGTTATATATGTTGCTTTGTTTCCATATGTGTTTTAAAATCAGATTTTAAAATTATATATGTACACACAAACACATTTGCTGAATTCCTATTTAAATGTATAGATGTTTGTGATTAAAATCTTAGAACAATAAGTTTTTTCGTTCATAACTAAGATTTATTCCTATATTTATTTTAGTTTTATAAATTTATCTGAGTACTATTTAACTATTTTCTTTGAAATCTTTATGAACACTTAGGTAAAATTCTCCTAGGTTTTCTATATATTTAATGTTATTGTCAGGGCAGGATTAAAGCATGAAAGAGTCTTGAACCCAAATGAACTGTTTCTTCTTCTGATTATTCACATATTCTAATGGATATATGCTCTTTATCGAAGGATTTCATTAAGAGAGTAAAAAGAGAGCCCACCAATTGGTAAAAGAGATTTAGTAAGGCAAGAACAGACAAAGGACTAATTTCTAAAATCTACAGTATCTTACAAATCCACAAGAAAAATATGAGCAATTCTCTAAAATGGTGGGCGAAAGACCTAAACAGAGAGTTCGTGAAGACAGGCATTTGAATGACTTTTAAACACATGAGGAAATGTTCCCGTTCACTAGTCACCCAGGAAATGCAAGTCAAAACAGCCATCATGTGCCATCATACATCCATAACCATAGCCAAAATTTTTTAAAACTGAAAACAACACATGCAGAGAGAGTGAGGTGAGGTTGGAACTCTTATCCACTGCTCGTGGTCTGGTAGATATGTGTAACACTGTGGGAGGAGACATGGTGCTACCTAAAACAGATGACTATTGAAATGCCACATGATCCAGCAATACCACGACTGGACAAATGCTCAAAGGAAATAAGAAACAGATGACAAACAGACATGTGCCTCCCCACGTTCGGCACAGCACAGTTCCTGATAGAAGGAGCAGGAAGCAACCTAAATCTCTATCCATAGATGCTGGGATAAAGAAACACTGGTACATACACACAATGGAGTATTATGCATTCCATAAAATAGCCATGGGTCCAAGAAACACCGCCACACGTGGAAGGAGCTGGACATCACTATGCTGAGTAGAATTAGCGAAGCACAAAAGAACAAGTGCGGTGTGAGTCAACTGCTGGAGAATTAAACAGCAAAATGGACACAAGTCCAGGCTCACATAGCATCAAGGCAATTGACTGAGTTACTAGTGCCAAGAAACCATACTCCATCTGCTCCAGGAAACATTTTAAGTATTTGCTTAAATACTTATATACACAGATATGTGTGTATGTGTGTGTATATGTGTGTGTGTGTGTGTGTGTGTATATATATATATATATGTGAGTTCCCCCCAGACAGGAAATCAGTCCTATCAGAAGAAGGAAGAATACAGAAAGGAATAGCAATGCAGAAGAGGTGAAATGCGTCGATTACGTCTGGGGTGACACAGTGGCATATCTGTTGGTAGGAAGGACTGACTTCCAGATCTGGAGAAGAATGACAAAAAATGCTTTTGGAGACACTAGATGGGGGTTTCCTTTGGGGGCATAGGATTGGATGGACCACCTTGACCAGGTTTCTGATTGCATCCTGGGGAGTTTGGATCCTGGACCTTCAAGGCACACAGCACACCCCAGAGGCTGCACCAATGAGATCCCATGTGGGAATTTCACTGGTGATTTCTCCTTTACTTCAGAAGCACCTAGAATTTGAGGACTTAGGCAGAAATACAAGGTGTTTGAGGAAGCAAAGGACAGTTCTATCAAGTTTATTTAGAGACTCAAACATTCTTTTGATTTTCTGTGTTGTTTGTTGTTACTATTTAATTTTATACACATCTAAAATTATACTGCTTCTTTAACTTTGCTGTAGTTTACCACATACATTTGGATAAATTACTAAATAGAATTTATTGAATGATCAAATTTTATCAAATAAAGTTTGCATTTGCATTTTGGCACAAGAAAAATTATATCTGAAACTTAATAAATAAACATTAATTTGGTACATATAATTTTGATCTTCAGTTTTTTGTTTGTTGAGTTCAGCACCTCCCTTCTTAAAAATACTGACACAACTTCAGAAGAAAAGCAAGCATATGACATTGATACAATGTCTGCATTTCTTGCCAAAGTCAATAAAGTGGAATTTTGCTTTGAAGTTGCTTCCATTCATGAAGAAACGCCTGGATACTGGGATGAGGAGTCTCCATCCGTTTTCATGTCATCACTGGGCCTACATAACCCTCTGTCTTCTCTCCGTTTGATCTCAAAGGAATATATCTGTGTTGTTCTCCCTTTCTGAGTGCCCAGGAAATGTGTATAACTTTGAAGTTGGTAATTATCACAAATGCCTAACAACAAACACAGATACTTAACAGCTAGCCACCATTATTGAGTGGTGTTTTTTAAAAAGAGAGCAAATGTAACAAAAAAAATTAACTTCAGATTTGTAAATTAAAGAACTGTTTATGTACCTCTCATTGTGAGTCAGAAGTGACTTCAAGCTATCCACACTTCTCACTTACTGATTTGGTTCAGTTCCAAAGATCTTGTTATTATACAAATGTCAGCATTTTGCAAAAATGTAGATTTTTAAAATTCTGTTTTCAGACCATCCACTCATCTGATTTTTTGGTTTTAATTTTAGTATATGTGCTGCTGAAGTGAGCACTGTTTTAATTTTAAAAACAGGAATATAGTAAAAATAACAGCTACGATTTCCTTTCACTAAACTCATTGCTATTCAGATGATGCCAATTCACAATGACCCTATAGGACAGGGTATAATTGCACTTTTGAGTTTCTGAGACTGCGACTGTTTATAAGAATATAAATCCCCATCTTTCTTCTGAGAAGTGGTTGGTGCTTTTGAACATCTGACCATTTGAATTATTGTCCAACATAGACCACTATATCCAATGTAGCAGTGGCTTGAAATGCTCAATTGCTGATGTGCTCCACTCCATGGTGAGATCAGTTATGAGTTGTTTATTCTTCTGCAGAGAAGGAGGTTTGAGAAAACAAAGGTGAATTGTGAGACAATATTGATTCCAGTTCTTATCTCACAATAAGAGCAGGTTTGAAAGGGCATGGTATGCAACCAGAAAACTTAAAGAAATACAAAGGGATAACCAAAATTGAGGTGTGGGAGTCCCTGAAGTATTTAAGGCAGATTTATATACACTTCCAGCATGTATCCTGCAACAAATTGCAGGTTTGCACAAAGGCATTAACAACTTCTCTGAAGGCATACAAAGAAGCATCCATACATCAAACAAGTTGTTCACAAGAGGGGAGGTCAAGGTCTGGAACATAAAGTAACCAAACATTTGCAGACTGTTGCCTTCTGCAGCTTTTGGGAGGGAGCAGGAAGCAAAGTGTCCATTTGGTCTTAGTCAGAGAGACAGGCAGGCATCTGCCTTCTCAGCTCCTGGTTTGAAGCCACAGTATGCCCCCAGAGCAGTCAATCCTGGAAAGTGGTGATCCTGTCCTGTTGGCCTAAGGTGCAAGCACCATTTTTCCCCCCACAGTGAAGGAACTCAGGTGGGCCTATCACTAAACACACCTTCCTTCTGTTCTGGGTCAAGGTTTCCTTGGAGCAGTCAACTTCCTCTGGGGGTTCGTTTGCATCCTTGTTCACCCTGCCTACCTTCAGGATCCTGCACCCAGGAAGCTGTTCTGCCTCCAGGTACTCTGGGAGCCACATAAACTGGTCATGTAGCAGAACCAACTAGGGCAGAAGTGATAGCCCCAATCCTTCCCATGATGGACTATCATAAAACTCACATACATTTCTTACAAATACTCTCCAGTTCCTCTTTATGCTGTCCTGTCCCACCACGAATTTTAGCTATAGGATCTCAGTCTGAGATGAATATTCAGAACAAGCTCAATCTCTGTTTTTGTGATGTTCAGAGATTGTGTCCATGGAGATGATCAGCTATGAATGTCATCTGAATATGGTACTGCACTGGAAGGAGGGAGCAGAGGGCACAGAGAGGCACCAGCATAGCTTCCTGGAGGCCTACTGGACACCTTTTATTTTGAGAAAGGGACACTTTTACTGATGTTGCTACCATGCTTTCTGAATAGTTAATATCCAAAATAGTCAGTAGATATTATTACTTTGTCATAAATGTGAAATGTTGGACAAAAAGATAATTAGTAAATGAAGAGTAGGCTTTTTTGGAAAAACTGAAGAATCCTACCAACATCTTCAGTCTCAACTTGATAAAAATATTAAAATATATTGATACATATTAGTGAATGGAATGCAAAAGTTGTTATGAAAAAATGAAGGAGCAGTAGTTGAAAAATATTATCTGGATGATAGAAATAAAAGAGAAGCTCACACAATAAAATTTTGCCAAACCAAGCAACTTCTTTCCTGATATACCTTTTCTCAATAACACAAAGTGTTGTTGGAAATAACATGTAAACTTTTCCAGGTAGAATACACAGAAATCAAATTCACTACATCTGTGGGAAGAGATGGTAGAAAAACTCAATATCAAAAGCAACAGTTAAAAACAGAGAAGTGGGAAAAACACAGAGGCACTGTGCCAGAAAGATGTTGTGGACAGTTTACCATTTCAAGAGTTAGCATACAAGCACGAATTAATAGTGCCAAAGGAAGAAGTCCAAGTTGCCCTGAAGCAGTAGCAAAAAACAAGGGTCCAGGAATTAACAGAATACCTATTGAAATGCTTCAGAAAACTGAAGAAACACCGAAAGCACCGACTCATCTATGCCAAGAAAATGGGCCAACTAAGTGGAAGACAGCCATATTTGTAATCATTCCGAGAAAAGCATGACCCAACAGTATGCTCAAACTATAGAACGATATTGTTGACAGCACACACAAAAAATATTTCACTTAAGATCACCCACCAATGGTTACAGCAGCATATTGACAGGGAACTGCCAGAAGTTCATGCCAGATTCAGAAAAGGACTTGGAAAAGGGATTGAATTGCTGATGTCAGATGTTCGTTCAAAGTGTAGACTAGATGAAAGATGTGTATTTCTGTTCCATGGACTATTAAAAGGCAATTGTCTGTGTGGATTATAATAATCTGTGGAGAACCTTGAGAGAAATGGGAACTCTGGAACACTTAATTGTGCTCATTTGAAACTTGTCTGTGGATCAAAAGATAGTTGCACTTACAAAACAAGGGAATACTGCATGGTCTAAAATACAGAAAGTTGTGCATGAAAGTAGTCTCCTCACTGGGTACTTATGCAATCTGTATCCTGAGCAAAACACCAGGAAAACTGGATTCTTTGAAGAAGAGTAAATCTTCAGAATTGGAGGATAACGACGACTTATTAATAGCCTGTAGCACGCAGATGACACAACTTTGCTTGCTGAAAGTGAGGAAGAATTGAAGCATTTATTGACGTAGATCAAGAATTGTCACCTTCAGTGTGGACTGCTGCTCAATTTAAAGAAGACCATAATCCTCACAACTAGACCCATAGGTAAACTCCTGAAAAATGGAGAAAAGTTTGAAGTGGTCAAGGATTTTGTCTTGTTTAGATTCACAATCAATGTTCATGGAAGCAGCGGTTAAGAGAGCAACAGATGTCTTGCATGAAGTAAATCTGCTGCACAAGGCCTCTTTTGTGTATTGATGGGCAAGGATGAGGTGCCTGACCCCAGTCATAGTATCATCCATTGCTTCACATGTATGTGAAACCTGGACCTTGAATAAGGACTACCGTAGAAGAATAAATGTATTTAAATTGTGGTGCTGGAGAAGAATATTGAAAGTACCATGCCTAGAGAAACAAATCCAAGGACATTTGTATCAAAGAGAAATTGTATATTGAGAAAACATCCCAGCCCTATCCAGATCATGTCCATAAGCCCTATATTAGCCCATATTAACTCATGTATCTAATACTAGTCCATAAAGCCCTCTTCAGACTCACATAGTATATGCAATGATGCCGAATGCATTTAGTTCATAGGCTGGTGGGTGAAAAACCCTGTGGATCCAGTGTCAGTGGAAACATCTCCAACAACATGTCTCTTTGTGGCTTGTCATCAGGAAAGTGAAGCAGAGAGAGGATGTGGTCCACCTCAGGGGGAAAAGAGAGGAAGTTCCCAGAATCCTCATGAGAAGACTATGCCCACAAGGAAGCATCATCACACGGTGATCTGATTGACAGTCTAGACTCCATTCCTAGAATTATTTAAAAAGTTGACATGGAATTATGTAACTATACAAGAACAAACAGATCTGTATCAGAAGAAGTAAAGCCAGAGTGCTCATGAGTAACAAGAATGATAAGGTTTCATTTTATATATTTGGAAATATTGTCAGGAGAGACCAGTCCCTGGAGAAAGGCATTGTGTTTGGTAAAGGAGTGGGGCAGTGAGACAGAAGAAGTCCCTCCAAGAGATGGATTTACACAGTGGCGGCATCAATGGGCTCAGGCACAGTGACACTTTTGAGAATGGTGCAGGGCAATGCAGTGTTTCATTCTATTGTATGTAGGGCTGCTATGGGTTGCAGTTGCCTCGATGGCAATTAACAATAACATCAACGACAAAAATAGACCAGGACTGACTTTGGAACAGGCCATTATTTGTTCATATACACATTCAGGTTGATGCTGAAGACAATGAACCAAGTCTGCAAGAACAACAATATGGCCTTGAGTATCTCATCTGAACTTCATAAATATCTCAAGAACAAATTGAGGACATCAAACGCCATGATAGAAGACTTGCAGAGGTGTGAGATGATGTAAAGAGCATCATACATGATGAGAGTGAAAGGTCATTCAAACGATAGGTGAGAAATAAAAAATAAGCATGAATGTCAAGGGAAGCTCTGAAACTCTGATACTTTCTCTGAAGGGTTTGAAATGAGGAAATTTTTATCTCAGAGTTGTATACCCTCACCATACTTATACAGTCTGTTTTCAAAGCAACAGACTCAGTTACACTACCAAGTTGGGAATGAGCAAAAAGAAAAACAAAGACCCTTTGGGAGATTGTTGTTCCAGTGCCTGAACAGTGGGCTCAAAGGTAACAATTTCTTTGGTCTGTAAGAAAAGATGGTGATTTGGAACAAAATCCTGGCAATAATGATAGAGGAAATTGGTACTGCATGTGGTAGAAATGGTGGATAAAAATAGGAAAATGAGATACTTTGTTTAAAATAAATTTGAGTTAAATATCCAAAATGGTTATCTAACATTAATCCATAAGATCAAAATTAACAATTCCACCTTCAATTTGACCTACTTTTGTTGTTTCATGATTGTTAAAAAATTGGGAAAAATTGGATTTAATAACCAATTTTTTAAATATACTCCTAACTCCTAAATTTTGTTTCCATGGATTCTCATATTCACCTTCTTAAAATATATTTCCCATTACAAGCTAGTAAAATAATCTTACTATAGTGTCAATAACCCTTTAAATATTGGCACTTTCTAACTTTATCAGAATCATTTTATATGGGACAAGAAGAAAGTAAAAGGAAACAGAAAAAAAAAAACAAGGAGACAAAGGACATTTACAGAGCTTTAAATACAGGAATGTGCATATGTAAATGTATTCTATATAATAGGGAAATAGATCTATGTTCATATATTTATATGTTAAGGTTTAAGCAAGCATATGGACATTGGGGTTCTACTCAAATCCAGCCTTAATGCAGAACACTTTGTTCTAATAACCTGGCATTTTGTGATGCTCATCTTCCTGACACTACCACTGAAGAGAAAAATGCACTCATAAGCAAATGTGCATTTGCTTAAGAAAGCTCATGGTGCTCAGTTATCAAAAGATATAGCACCTGGGGTCTTAAAGGCTTGAATATAAACAGGTGGCCATCTAGCTCAGAAGCAACAAAGTTCCCATGGAGGAAGCACACAGTTTGTGTGATCATGAGGTGTTGATGGGATCAGATATCAGGTATCAAAGCCCCCGGAATGAAAAATCATATCAAGGTGATTCAGGTGGTATGGAGAGGGAGATTCTAAGTCCATCTGTAGACAATTGGACATCCCCTTACAGAAGGGTCATAAGGAAGAGAAGCAGGGTGCAGTTTAACGCTGATAAAGCATATAGTTTTCCTCTAGTTATCCTTCCACCATCACTGTCATGACCAAATTCTACCTAAAAATTTGGCTAGATCAGAGTATGTACACTGAACAGATAAGAGCTGGGGACACAGGAAATGTAGGACAGATAAACCTCTCTGGATCAATAATAAGAGTAGTAATACCAGGAGAAGAAGGGAAATGTAAGAGGAGAAAAGGGGAATAAATCTGCAAATAACCCACACCCAGGGGGGTGGACAACAAAAAAGTGTATGAAGGGAGACATCTGTCAGTGTGAGACATGAAAAAAATATATTTTCAAGGGTTCATGAGGAAAGGAGGGGGAAAATGAGAATCTGATACTAAGGGCTCAAGTAGAAAGAAAATGTTTTGAAAATAATTATGGCAACATATGTACAAATGTGCTTAACACAATGGATATGATAACAGCTTTAGAGCCCCCAATAAAATGATTAAAGAGTGAAACATTCTATAAACAAACAAGCAACCTACAACCATTGAGTCAATTCTGACTCACAGTATCCATAATAGGAATGAGTATATCTGCCCTTGTGCATGTCTGAGACAACAATCCTTTATGGGAGTAGATAACCTTATCTTTCTTCTGTGAAGTAGCTGGCAGTTTTGATCTTGTGATCTGTTGGTTAACAGCTCAATGTGTAATTCATTATGCTACCAGGACTCCTTTCAAAAATCATTAAATTTCTTTGTCTTTTTTCATTAAATTATTTTTTTGTTTTTCTGTAGTTATTTCTCCCTTGTCACTTTTGTCAATTTTGCCTACACTTTTTTCCTGACCTTTAAATACTGAGTTAGTCACAGCTCATTCCTAGACCCTTCCGTGTTCTCACTCTATACTTGATTCCCATGCCATGGTTTCCAGGACTAAGGATCTCAAACTTATAACTCCATTCTATATGACTACTCTGAATTCCAGATTCACATGTAACTGCACATGTAAAATCTTCATTGTCATTCTTTATAACAACCTCAAATTCAAGAGGACCGTTACCAGGCATGTTTTAAGTAAGATCCAGGTGGCATTTTTCCAGGAGTAGAACCCTTCTTCTTCTTCTTGGTGCATTAGAACTGACCTTATGATCAGCAGTCCAATACACAGTCCATTATATCACCATGTCTCTTTCAGAGAAAATAGGAAGGCAATAATAACTGGTAGCAAGCAACATAAGTGATAGAAACTAATGACTTTTATGATAAAGAAGATCAAAAAATGGGGTGGTAGCAGCAAACAATGTGAAGCCAAAAGGGGTCTTTTAAATGTATGAAATTATAACATATATGAAAATCAAAAGGAATGGCACAATAGAGATATAAAAATGGAAATATTGATGAAAGCTGAGATAAATATTTTAGAAATTCTTTTGAATGAGAAAAAGCAGATGGAAACTAATAAATGGATATACTTGCCTAGAAAACAATGATTGTTCATACCCATGGTCATAGAGTTGGTTTAGACTCAAAACACTCATAAAAAACCTCAAACTCATGGCCCTTCAATCACTTCTACCTAACTCATAAAAACAGGATGGAACAACTTTGTGGGTTTCACAGAATGTAACTTTTGTTTGTTTGTTTGTGTGTTTTGGGGGCTTCACTGTCCTCTGGTGGTGGGAGTAAGAGGCCCAGCCTTTGCTCCTGTGGAGCTGGAATTGAACCTCCATCCCAGTGGGCCGCAGTCCCGCGCACAACCACTGCACCACTGGGGCCCAGCCCAAACTGTAACTCTTTATGGGAGTAGAAAGTTGCATTCTATCCTAGGGAGCAGCTGGTGATTTTGAATTGCTAACCTGTGGTTGACAGCCAATGCTTAATCTTGACAACCTACAGGGCAAAGTCAACATGCTCCCATAGGGATTCCTTCCCAGACCACAAATCTTTATATAACAGACTGCCAGGTCGTCTTTCTCATGGAGCAGCCATCCACCTAGCAGCTTAAACGTTATGCCACCAGGACTCCTGAATGAATACTTGTCCTTCCATAATTAAATGAGAAAATATAGTTAGATTGTGCAGGTGTGTATGAGGGTAGGAATTGTGGAAGTTGTCTTTTAATTATATTTATTGTATCAGTGAAACACGATTGAAAGCCATATTTAAGAATAGCATTGATGGTACCTCAGAATAGATCTCTGGGAGATATGAAAATAAGTGAACTAGAATAATGAGGTATACTTGTGAGCAACATTAAGGTGGTACATAATTTCCACTCATATATTTAGCCATGGAGGTCTAGGAATTAAATAAGTGACAAAGAATATTTAACCAAATGTAAGAGTATTTCCAGGCAATTGACATGAAGACAGATGTGACAATGGACTTGAAGTAATGAGTATGATGTAAAGATGAAATTTAAACTGATTAAAAACAAACATGACAGAGGAATAATGGATTAGGACAAAATCATAAGACCAATTGGTTGGATAGCTTAATGTAATTTTAGAACTGCGAGAGGTAGAGAGTGGAGTTAGAAAGTAAAATTATTATGTTATATGGCATTATATTGTATTATACTTTTTATATGGAGACAGCGACAGAGGAGTAATTGGTAATAGGAAAAGTTTAAGGCATGATCAAGAAGATAATAGGCTGAGAGAGAGCCAGGGATAGGTAAATGGAAGAGTGGAAGGTAGGGAACAAAGTACAGAAATGTGGAATGTTGCTTATGTGGAGAATGAACTCATCAGGGATTATTGCATAAAGCAGTACTGGAAAAAATCGTACTGAGGGGAAACACACAAAAAATATCTAGAGCAAAAACATTCACCTGGACAATACAAACCAATTTTAAAAAGAATTCTGAAGCATTACTATCCAATTTTGCAAATTCCAGGAAGTGTCTTTATGAGAATCTTATGCTTGAAAACTCACATCTTTTCTGGAGTATTAAGATTTCTGGTTAGCATATGTGATCTTAGGGATACATGAATATTTCATATTTTGGGAAAATCCTAATTACCTAAAGCTGACTGTTTAATAAAGTCATAGGGTAAACAGGAAATAGGCATATTTATTTCACAATCTCTTTCAGCAGCCAATGAATAAAACATGCAAGTAACTGCAAGGTTTAATGAAAACTTTTTTTCTTTTGCTCAATGTCTAGGCTTAGGGTAAGGCAACTATAATAGACACTTTGTTTCATCTTAAATGATACATGTTAGTGAGTTTGGATACTATTTTTTATTAAAGCCAAAGAATGTGTCATCTTTATTTCCACAGTCTGGAAAATCAGTGAATTATCGTATGTAAATTCATTTTCCATGTTTTTCACATCTGAAGAAAAAAAGAAATTTCCATGTTTGCACATCTTGAGAAATAAAAATGCACACAAAATTTTGTTGACTTGTGGTCATTGCATGTCACTTCCTGCTCATTTCTTTTTCTTAGCGCTGGTTGATCATAGTCTTGTAAAAAGAAAGGTTAACTCAGAGCAGACAGTTCATGAATGAGAAAGGCACTACAGACACTGGTTAGGTCTATTTCACACAGAGAGCTTAAACACGTAAAACGGAGAACAGTTCATCATTCTAAGGCCTAATCACATTATCCCACTGCATTCACAAAACCAAACAATGCATGTTTACTGAGACCTCATTAGACATTGCTAAAACAGTTGAGGTACGGAACCCATTTATTTTAATTTTGAAAACTTTCCATGTGTCTTTTCACTGTCTCATTTTTGATACACCCTTTCACAAAGAAGTGGCTCTGCACCCATCGGCTTTAATCCCTTTTCTCATTTCTGAACTGCTCCAACCTTCTTTCTACACTTGGTTATGTTAATCTTACAGTTCCTTCCCATTCTTGTAACTCTACAGTTGCCACCTACAATAATATATACATTGATAATGATACTGCGGTTCTCCACCTGTGAGTCACAACCCCTTTTGGGGTCAAATAACCCTTTATGGATCGGGGGTTGCCTGATTCATGACAGTGACAAAACTATAGTTATGACAAAAATAATTTTATGGTTGGAACTATATTAAAGGTCACCAGCATTAGGAAGGCTGGGAACTACTGATATAATGCATCCTATACATATACATTAAATTGTAGAAATCGTTGAGCAAGATAAATTTCTATTTTGCTGAAATGGGGACACTGGTGAGTGGGGTGGAGTATAAAGCTTAAATCTTTTAGAGCTGGGCAAGTTAATTTGTTTCTCTGAGCAGTGTGAAAATGAGTGAGAAAATGAAATCTTTCCTTGAACTTTATTATTTTCTACTAAAACTAGTAATTAGCTGGGTGGGCTGTGTTTTCAGTAAGCTCAAGTCAGGGAAATTTGATGCATCTTTGTTTTAGTTTGTTTCATTCAAATGAAAATTGCTGATGCCTCTTTCCAAACAGGAATGTAAGCCTTCTCCGCATGTGTTTGTAGGGGACCTGCCCGATGGATCTCACAACATTTCACTGCCATCCTCATGCAAGTGAGAGAGCACTCCAGAAACTTCTAACATTGAGCTGGGTAGAAGGTTGAGGGAAAAAGGAATTACTATCTCCCAGAAGGTTCTTAAAGTGAGACAGATCTCAATTTCTTCAATTAGCAAGAGCAGATTCTAGGCAAGCAGACAGCCTTCTGTTTACCTCAGGACTAGGAAGGGGACCAGCTGGCTTTTGATCAAAGACAGTAAATGCTATTTATTGCTATAAGAGACAGTTGCCAGATTAAGCCTATTTGCGACAAAAACAAAAAATAAATTAAATTCACATTGGTGTCTTTTAAAGCCGAAAAGAGAATAAGCTTGTTCTAAGGTACTCTGGACAGCCAGTTAATTGTGACTGTTATTTTTCTTCCCTATCAACAAAATGGAAACAGTATAGTTTCTCATGGGGATGCTGTGAGAATAAGATTAGATGATTTTAAGAAAACATTTGAAATTATACGTAAATCTACATATCATATCTTGATTACCATCACGATCACTATTTCAATTTTTAATGCTTTCTTAATATAAAGTTAATAGGAAAGGGTTTCACAACAGAGCATTCCTTGGGACATATGGAACAATCCAACAATGATTTAATAGTAAGCAGTCAGTGTCAATTTTAAGGCTTATAGAGTATAGTGTGCATTTGAATATTTTATCCTTTCTTATATTTGGGTATCACAGTTTAAGAGATGCAACTGTGCAGGCTAAAAGAAAACAGGAAATATGAGAGACACATAACTCCAAAATGAAGGAAAAGAGAAGAAAAACTCAAATAAAGCAACTGCTTTGATACCAGAAAATTTTTGATAATATTAATCAAGGTAAAGAAAGAACTCAAAAATCAGCAAAATTGAAGGCTATATCTTAAGTATCAACCTTCAATGCACTTTTATATTGAAATTAATCACAAAGAGAGCAATCTTGATGCCAATAAAACATTTATGAGATGCACAAAAGTTTATAAGCATACAAATTATCTTCTATCCAAAAATATTAATATATATTGATATTAATAATAGCTTTGCTGTGACAGCCCCGCCATTTCAAAGAACCTGTTAGGCCCCAGTTTCTCGGGTTCTTTTTTATACTTACCTTCTGAGAGGAGTTTTGGTGACAGAGTAGCTAAGAAATATTACTGTGGCAAAGTGAAATTATTTAGTATGGCCTTTCTATCCATAGTCTTCACACTTTTCACCAAATGACTCACAGGGAGTATATAAATGTGGTCAGTGCCTTTGGGTCTAGTGACCCCAGGAACAATAGAATGAAGACTGCCTGCTTCTGTAGCATCCTCACCACTCTTTTTATGCTTGGTCTCCTTGTTGTAGCCACAATACATTGTCTCTAGATCCTTCCTCTAAGGCACTGTCCCTCCAGTATACCAAGCCTTTTGTTCTTCTCCAGGCCCTGGTATCTCCTGGGCCTAATTCATCTCACATATCACTGTCCTCGCCTCTAACAAATCTTTAGTACTTCTTCCAAGCTCAAAATCAGCAGTTAAATCCCACTCCTACAGTTGAAAAGATAGTGAAGCCAATGATGCTCAGATAAAAAGTGAAGAACACCATGAGTGTGAATGTTAATCAAGGAGCAATTTGGAAATCTCTTGTCACAGTTTTGTTGTTTCTGCCATTTATCACTTAAAATGCTTTCATTAAAATTTAAAAACTTTTTCTTGTAACACCTAGTTTTGTGTATATTTTTTATTGTCCTTATTTAGGTATTAACTGTATTACATAATAAACTAACTTTCAATATGCAATTTTTTTATACTTAAATGATCATTAAGGCAGTGAACCTAAGGCTACATTATTTGAATCCCACTTGGGTAAGAACCCAGCTACACAACTTTTCTGATTTTAAACCATGCAGCATCCCTTCAGAGGCGAACTAGAGGTAGAATGCCAATTCTACCATGTCCTAAAGTCACTCTGAGTCTGAGTAGACACTCTGGCAGTGTGTTTTCATTCTATTATATTTGTTAGTATGATCTTGTTCACTTGGAACAATTTCCTCTTGATTCACGCACCTGTTCCACAGGTGCATAGCCAAGTATTCTGGAATTCCAATTCTTATTGATACTATCTTTAGTTTGTATGATCCACATCGTCAATGCCTGTGCAGGGTCAATGGAACACAAGCAAACATCTGTCTGGTATTTTTCAGCCACGATCTATGTGATGTCAGCTATGATATCCAGTGTTGCAATTCTGTTTTGAATCCAGCTTGAATTTCTGGAAGCTCCCTATTAATGCACTGCTGCACATATTGTAAAATTTTACTTACAAGCAATATTAATTACATTTTTCTATGATTTGAACATTCTGTTGAGTCACCTTTCTTTGGAATAGATACAAAAAATATGGAGCTCTTCCAGTCAATTGGCCAATGAAATGTCTTCCAAACTTCTTGGCATGGACTAGAAGTGCTTCCAGTGCTTTACTATCTGGTTGAAACTTTTCATCTTGTGGCCCATCACTTCCTAAAGCCTTGTATTTAGCTCATATGCTCAGGGCGGCTTGGTCTTCCTTCAGTACTCTGGGTTCTTGCTCACATGCTGTTTCTTAAAATGGTTAAATGTCAGCTAGTTTTATTTTTGGAATAGTGAGCTGGTTATTCTTTCCAGTTTCTTTTGATACTTTTGCATCATTCGATATTTTTTCCCATAGGATCTTACAATACTGCAGCTTGAGACTTGATTATTTTTCTTGAGTTCTCTCAGTTTCTGATATGCTGAGTGTGTTTTCCTTTGTGGTTTTCTAACTCTAGGTCGGGGCGCATTTCATTATAATATTCTGTTTTGCTTTCTCAAGCTGTCCTTTGACATTTTCTGTTCAGCCTTTTGACTTCATCATTTCTTTTGTTTATCTTAGATATTCTTTGATTAAGAACAAGTTCCAGACCCTCTTCTGGCATCAACATTCATCTTTTCTTCTTCCCTCTCTTTTGAATTACTTTTCTTTTTTGTTTCACAAGTGGTGAAACATGTGGTGTTCTTGATATTATTCCATTAATCATTAGGTTTTCTCTCATTAGAGTTCCTTTCAACAAATATGTTTTTGAGCCATCCTCAAAATTCAGGAAGATTCTAGGTCATATTTTAACTTTTGTGAAGTTATTTTCATTGTCTTTAATTTTAACCTGAACTTGCATATGAAAAATTGGCCAGTAGCTTCATTTTACCTGCTGATTTTGACCTTTTCCATCATATCTTTGCACAGATGTCATCTGGAGAATCCATGTGTATATTTTACCTTTGTTTTGTTGCAAGACTATATTTAAAAAATAAAATAAAATAAAGAAAAAACTACATTTTCTATAAACAACTTGTTAGTCTTGCAAAATTTTATCAAGTGATCACTAGTCTCATTTCTATCACCAGCACCATATTTTACCACTACTATTCCTTCCTCTTGATTCCCAACTTTTATATTCAGGTTTCAATAATTATCAAGGCATCTTTATTGAATGCTTGGTAAATTTAAGACTGAAGTCACTGGTAGAATTTTTAATTTCTTCAATATTAGTTTTAGCTATCAGATCATCCAATTGAATAATAATTGTTCTGGTTCAATTTTCTTGTATGATATTAGACATCATTCTATCACAGACACCATCCTATCACATCCTATTGTACTTCAAGATAGCCCCTGAAATGTCTGTTTTGACAATGAATGCAACATTATTCCTCTTGTTTGTGTCATTGCTGGCATAATAAGCTGTATGATTTCCTTATTCAAAATGGGCAATACCAGCTAAGCCCCGGTGGCGTAAGTGGTTGAGTGCGGGACTGTGGCCCGAGGGTTTGGCGGTTCAAGTCCAGCGGCAGCTCTCAGGAGCAGCGCTGGGTGGCTCCCATGACCACCAGAGGGCTGTTATGTCAAAATGGACAATACCAGTATATTTCAGCTCACTAACACTGATAATGTTAGTTTTTAAGAATGTCATTAATAAAAATTGGGAAATTATTAGGGGTTCATAGGGGAGGGGGAGAGACAGGAAAATGAGGAGAGCTGATATCAGGGGCTTAAGTAGAAAGATGTTTCCGGAATGATGATGGCAACAAATGTGCAAATGTGCTCTGCATGCAATTGACGCATGTATTGATTATAAGAGTTGTATAACCCGCAATAAAATTATTTTTTAAAAAAAAGAATACCACTTCACTTGGAATGATTTTGAAATGTCCTCCTTTCATAACTATCTTGCCCATTCCCATTGCTGATTCTTAATCGATATTTGTAGCTGTTCCTTCTCATTTTGAGTCATGCCCCCTCAGCTAGTGAAAGTCCTGAAATCTTTACTCCTCCATGATTCTCCTCATCTGCATCATTGTGGTCTTCTTTGCTAAAGGAGCTCTTTCTCGGTTACATGTTGAGTACTCTATGACCTGAGTGATACTGTCTCTGACCAAGTGTTGCTTCTATTCATTAGGTTTTCAGCAACTGACCATGACTCAGTGCTATCTGGATTTTCCGTGACTGTTTCCTCTGGTGTGGACAACCTATGCTTTCTTCAGTGTCTGTTCTTAGTCTGGAAGCTTGGTTGGTTTCCTGTTCACTTTGGTGGCCCTGCCTGGCTGGTATTTGAATACTAGTAACAGAGCTTTTAGCATCACAGCAACACACAAACAAACACAATACAACAAACTGATAGACCAAAGTTGACAAATTGGCAGACAAATTGACAGACAAGTGTAGCGTAAAAAAAGGTGTGCAGGGCTTTAATTCAGGGATTGGCTAGTTTTCCTATTCTACTGGATATGAGTGAACCATTTCAGAAGCAGGAATAAGGAATCCTTTGACCATTCAGAAAGAGAATCCAGTGAAACATGTCATATCCCTGCCTCAAGTGACAGCAGCAGCAGAGACACGGGAGTCCTGATACCAACAGAGAAAACATGGGAAAGGTGCTGTGAGACTGTGGTGTATGGCTGCTCCTCTGCTCCACACAAGGACTGAGAGTCTTCTAGAAGGAGACTGACTTCCAGAGTAGTGCCTTTGAAAGATTTTTCAGTTCTACAGGAGCCCCAGTGGGGTAGTGGCTATGTGCTTGGTTTGCAATATGCATGGTAGGTAGTTCAAATCCCCCAGCAGCCCCAAGGGATCAGACTTGGCTTTCTGCTCTCCTTAATGGTTAGTCTCTGCAACTCACAATGGACCACTATGTCTCGGCCTCGATTCTACAGCTGGGATTGGTTTTATTTTGTTTGGGTTTGGGTTTTGGAAAAGACCTTTCTAACACTTGCAGGTAGAGGATCATGTACCTGCAAGTCCAAGGACGAGAAGGACACATGACTGAAATTTGGGTCATAAGATTATAACTGTCATACTCATTCCACATGAGCTTTCTTAGTGCGTGCCATAATCTTGCAGATGGTCAGTGGCTACTGTGCAGCCATTACAGCCTATTTTCCAACCCAGCAGAGAGGGGGAGTGCCGCAGGAGGGAATGCTGGCAGGTTATTTGGTGGCAGCGGTGGTGGTGGGTATTGTTTTCTCCTTAGGCAAACGGGACAGGACCACTTCCATGGTACAAGGCCTATGGGAAACACTGATGGTTCAATGCCAGGAGCTGGGGAAGCAGCAGCCAGCCTTTCTCCCTGCTTGAGATCAAGCAGACACACCTCCTGTTCCCTGCAAGGTTGCAGAAGCAACAATCTCCAAACTTATCAATGACTTCATGCTTCCAACCTTGTCTTCCCTTCCTGTCTGCACCCTGAAATAATTGTAAAGTATCCCTTTATGTAAAACTGTCACACATTGCAGACTGCATGGAGGAAATGTATTTAAACCTGCCTCAAATAAAGGACCAGCTCCTGGAGAGTGGTCACTGCATGTCTCTCTTACCTGTACATGTTCTCATTGCAGATCCTGCCCTCTCAAACACATTCCAGTTTTAAGATAAGAGCTAACTCTATATCATCTTACAGGTTAGTGTCAGAATAATTTAAAGAAGGATGGACCATGAAGATGCCAAACATCTGCATGAGCTGGGGTGGAGCAGGCTTCCTCTTCCTCCATAGCAGGCTATGTCACTGAAGATTCCAGCCCTGCAACCAGGTTTACTCTGTCCACTGGGGTTGCTATGAATTGGAGTCAACGTAATGCCTACAAATTAATTTTTTGTTTGTGTGTTTTGGAGAGTGGGTTCTATCAGATTACATGTCCATGTTAAGAGAACAAATATCCTCACAATGAGGTCAGAAACACTTTCATGGTACTTGGAGGAATGATTGAAGTTGACAAGGATTTCATTCTATTTGGATCGCAAGTCAATGCTTATGGAGGCAGCAACATATAAATCATACCATGACTGCCCGGGCACAGGATCTTTAAAGAAAACTGAGATGTCCTCACCCACCTTATGATATTTTCATTTGCCTCAGATGCTTTTTATGCCTGGTTATGAGGAAGAGAGACTGAAGAAGTTAGATGCATTTGAATAGGCATGTTTTTTGGTGAAGAGCATTGAAAATACCTTGGACTGGCAGGTCAACAAACATTTGTTTTGAAAGCAGTTGAGCTAGAATACTCCTTAGAAACAAAGTATGTATGTGGCTTCATCTCCTGGACTTTGTCTGTAGTGTCAGGAAAGATTAACTCTTAGAAACAGACACCATCCTTGTCAAGATAGAGGACATAAAAGACAGGCTTTGACTTAGCTATTCTGAGGATGGCATGGGTTCAAACGGTATTTTGTTCTGTTGTGTTTAACAACCAGCATTTATGATGGGAAAATTCTTCATTGCCCTCCAGAAACTTAGGATGGCTCTCCTAGTCTTTTAAAGGAACTAAAGTGCTGAAATATCCTAGCCAGTTTCCAGTATCTCCTCCTCTAACTGATGGTAAATCCCCCACATTTCCTGGGAAGCCACTATACTTTACACATCAGGAAGCCATGGTCTGAATAAATGAACTGATTCACCAAATGTCACAGCCTGGCAGACCTGGGTAGAATCTTTCTGTCCCAGTGCTTTTCCACTACCTCACCCCCCAAGTCCCTACCTCCTCTCCAAGTCCCAGAAATTGTGTTTCAAACAGCTCTTGAAAGTCATGCCACAAAGCCACAAAGGGGTTCTGGAGATTACCTCTGTCCAGGGGAAAGGGAGGCAAACAGCAGGAACGTTCACCTTTCCTCCATATTCTTGTGAATTGTTGGAAGAGCTCACCACAAGTACATGTTGTACATGAGATGATCTAGGAGCACAGCCATAGAAAAAATAATTCTATTTGGTTCCATCTCTTGCTATTTCTTGGGGGTTTAGAGAAAAGTATTCCATAATTCCCAGTGGAATGTGTCTTTTCATTTCCATTGCACTGAAAGCAATGTCACCTGGCAGGATTGTAAGGATGCTGTCCTGTATGCACACTATTCCCGTCCTCTAAATTGCATTAGAAATTCTGCAAAGTAATTTTCTGCCATTGGATTTAAAGTTTCTTGTTCCTGCTCATTTCTTTTCTTTTCCACTTACCTTTTTAAGATTGGCCCTCTGGAACATTCTTAAAATTTGTATGTCAATAAGCTATTTACTACTGAAGTCATTCTAATTAATCACAGCATATGTGCATCTGAATGGAGCTGAAGACGTGAGCGTTTTCACTGGTTGATTTCCCATAAATAGAGCACACAATCTTTACTTAAAGATGACTCTGAATGTTTGCTCTGCCATCAAGTGGTTTAAGTGCTACACCCTCCATGAACTCCTGTCATTTCATATACTGATACCCAAAGACAGAAAAATAGAAAAATCATGTCCAGATAAAATGGGTTGGATCAGTGAAAACACAAATGATAAAATACATTTTCCCCTAGCCATAGCATTTGTACATATGTTTTGTCAACAAGAGCAGAAGACAGAGAACAATTTTAAATTATTTCCAATTTTAACAAACAAAACACTTGTTTTGAAAACCAGCCATATCCTTTACAGACAAAAGATCACTCATATCAAATTAAGCCTCTATCCTAAGTGGTGTGCACAATTCATTCTTTGGGGGAATTCTTCTTTTATTTACCCCATGTGTTTTCTTCACTGAAGCTTTTTGTTCCATCTGAATTCAGATGGGAATGAAGTTAAAACAAAAAGAGACTCAATGTTCTACCAAGTACCTCCTCCCAAATCAATCAACTTCTTTTTCTTCCTCCTCCATCCCCATCGCTTGTATATTCTTAGCTCTTTTGCAATTATTGTTGTCATAGAAACATATGAGTAGAGGAAATTTTATGTTTTAAAAGAGAGAAATACACATGCCACCCACTGTGAAGCCTGACAAAAATCTTTTCCCATGGAATTACACCTTCCCAGATCGAGACCCATCTGCTCAGGAGAGGAGTCATCCCCCAGCCTTGTTGGCAGCCACAGGCAGAGAAGGCACACCAGCTGTACTTGGTCTGAAGTTTGATGAACCCTTTCCTATGAGGCCACATCCTGTCTCCCTTTTAGGAGTGAAAGAATGTTTCAGGTCAAATGGAGAACAGCCTTACGCAATATAACCCCAAGATTAATGTTTTGAGAATAACAGTAGGCACAGTCATCTGAGGTGAATGGTTAGGAATAAAATATTTGTCTGTGAGGAATCAAGGGGCATATAATATATGCTATAGATCTGAATGTTTTAGAGTCGGGGAATCAAAGTTTCTTAAGTCATACAGCCATAGAGTTTAGATTTATAAACTCATTTGCCTATTGAGATTTAGAATACTGACCAAAACTCTAGCAGGACTGAAGCTAACCAATCTTGAAACTTTCTCAGGGAGCTTCGTAAAGTTCCTCTCTTGTGAGATGCCTGAGGTAGCATTTGTCCATTCAACTGCAAAGATTTATGAGGAAGTCCTTACCGTGTCTTCATCTGGGACTGTGTGCCCTCTGTGTAGTGGGAATCTTGCTTTTGTTGTCCCAGAAACGTTTTGATCTTCACAAGTCTCTTCATTAACTCTGCCAACACAATTCGCCACTGTTTTTTCTGCAGACACTTTTCTATATCAGAAAATGGAAGTCAGGTATACACAACTGTTCAAGCGAAATTCTTGTCATCATTCTAAGACTTGCATGGCTCTAAAGTGTCTTCTCCATTTCTGTACCACTCTCAATACATTGTCATCACTCACTGGGCCCATGCAATAGCCTCCATTTAGCTGCCCTGCTTTCATTATATTCTGCTACCATACTTCTTTCTCCACACAGCAATTTGCCTTTTCGGAAGGCAAACCAAGTTAAGGAATTCGCCTATGAAATCAATAAAGTATCTTTCCAATGCTTTCAATGTCTTTCAAATAGAGGGAAACTCACAGTCCTAATCATAATCTACAAGATCTGCCAATAGTTTGGCCACTGCTTGTATAGCTATCCTTTCCCTTCATTCACTGTGACTCATTGCCAGTTATCAAACAATTCCAACTGTTTCTTGCACAGAGCTTTACATATATGTATCCATTGCTTGATTTATTCTTTCTTAGAAATTTCACATAATAATCTACCTAACTACTTAAGCAGAAGAATCCAATAAAGTCTCTTGAGAAGGGCTTCCTCTGGCAGTAGTCCGTAAAATAAAGTTTAAGTGAATTAAAATTTCTATTAAAGAAAACTTTCCCTCAATGGTGTTGGTTTATTTTTTTCTATACAAGTCATCACAATTTTAAACACTCTTTTCATTTTCCTTTCCATTATGATAGGCTTTATGTCAACTTGGCTTTGCCAGAATTCTCAGGATTTTAGCAGCTGTGACTTCCTCCGTATCATGATCCCATGTACTGTGATCAACTCTATGATGAGATTTGTAATGAACAACCACACAGTGGTATGAAGATAAAGGTGGAGGGCAAATTTTATTCAGGTCACAGTCCTAATGATATTTCTTTAGGGATGTGGCCTATTTTCCCATAAAATTCGATTCGGCGGAGAGCTCTTCATATCTTCTTGGTATCATTGTCATCAATCTCCGGTCGTTTGAATAGTGAGCCAATATTTGGACATGGATTCCATTTTCCACCATACTGTCTGCTAATCTTGGAGCTAAGAAAACCTACCATGTGATCTTGGATTAATCCTCCTTTCTATCCACCAATAATTGCCTCTCTGCTTTTTCTTCCTTCGTCATGGGTTGTTTTGTGTGTCCTGATTAAAATTGCACTTTCCTGATTCATCAGTCCATGCAGCTACACGAGACAGGAAAATCCTCCCATGTAACCTCTGATCCACAGATTTAAATTGGACAGGACTCGCTCAGTTCTACATTCGCTACAACAACGTGGGTCACTTTTCTCAGACAGACACACCCACACCCACACCCACACTGCAACTGCCCACATCTACAAGAGTGTAAGCTACTTTATATACACAGGGATACCCCCCTCCCAAAATCATAATTGCACAGGGTGGAATGGAGATTTTGTAGCATGCATTTCTCCCTCAAGGCAAGCATTGAAAAACTTTCTTTGAGTTAGTGCACCCAGTGGCGTCAATAGGGAAGATTTTCTCTGGTCACATCGAAGTTTCAAAAAAGGTGAAATGTTGATCTATGCAAACCTCAATTTGTACGTCCCTCAACTTCCCAAACAGATGAAAAGGTTGACACAGTGTATTTGGATTTCATTCTAGCAGGTCAGATTGTTATTCATGGTTTCTATTTAGAAGAGATAGTGTAACAGTGTGCAACAGAACAGGCTTAAGTTGTGGCAACAGGGGACTGACTTTGCTACCATGACAATGCACCTGTTCACACAGCCATCTCAGTGCACCCCCTTTTTTTTTGGCACAAAACAGCATGCCTCTCTTACCCCAGGCATTGGACTCACTGGACCTCAATTTATGTGACTTCTTTTTGCTTGCAAAAATGAAGAGACATGAGAGGACATCAATTTGATAATTTAGAATAGGTGATGAAAAAATGAAGGAGGTAATGGCAGCCACCCAAACAGATGAATTAGCAAAATGTTTCCAAGACTGAAATCACAGATTTGACAAATGTGTTAAGTGTGATGTAGAATACTTGAAGGTGATAAGGTTGTTTTGTATAAATAAATTAATATACAGGTTTGAAAATAATCTTCTAGTTTGGGGAGGGGTATGCTCTTTTGTGTGTGTAAACATATTCATAGATCACTAGTCTGCCTTTCTAGAAAACCTAACCTAACATCTTCATTAACTATCTTAATTATAGAAGGTAGGGATCGTGAGTGTACCCAAAATATTGGTTTGCAACCTAGTGAGAGATTTTAAAATATATATACATAAAATTCTGTATATTTATAGAAATTGTCATATCTAATATGTGAAAGCAAATTTCTCTTAAACCTATGTAGTACTGACAAAATTTCACATATTTTATTTTTCCTGCTATGTTTTAGAAAACTTATTTCTTCTAGCACTGGATAGAAATACAACTACAGCTTAATCCAAAGAATAAATTGGGCTAATCCCAAACTATTCTTTGTATGGTTCATGAACAGTAATGTAAGACCCTAGATCACTATTTCCCAAGGAAATCATCTTGAGAAAGCACTTTGATTTGTTGCTTTAAAAGAGATGTAGGTTTTGCCTGTTCTAGTCTGTCAAGGAAGAATGAATAAACATGCTTTAACACACTACCTGCTTCAGGGCATGTGTGTATAGATTAATATACCAAACTCTAAAATATTTCCCAGAAAAACACACACTTATCTTCAAAATAAAACATGCCCTTACGAAGTCTAATTAACTTCTGGGTGGTCTGACACTAGAATCTCTTACTTTGATATTCAGTGTGTTTTTCATGATGTTCTGAACACAAAGAAATAAATGTTTCACACCTTGTTTTACTATTTTTTAGCTATTAAAATGTTAGTTCAATGATAATATCATATATTTTATTGTGAAATCAACTTATGTCTATATTTCAACTCATCTCCAAAGTCAACAAAAATAAACTTTCTGCAATTGTTACTTAGTTTTTAGAATAAATTACATATTTTCCTTTCTCAACTTTCATTGTTGGCCTTTGAAGGGCTTATTTATCCTGGATTTCCTGTGTTGTGGACAATTAGCTGTAACTGTGTGCATATTCTTGTCTACTCTGATTTATACGGTAGAACTGAGGTCTTGATAGTGAGGGAAGGAGGAATGAAAGAACTAGTGTGTTTTACCAGTGCAAAACTGCACCCTAACTGGATCATCTCTTCCTTTTGGCCCTTCTGTGAGGGGATGTCCAATTGTCCATAGCTGGACTCTTGAGTCTCCACTCCACGCAGCCCCCCAACACACTCACTCCCTTCACATTTGGTTATGATTTTGTTCTGGGTCTTAAATGAGGCACTATCTTTTACTCTTGTCACAGGATTCCATTTTTAATAATCTAATTATTTATAGACTTTATTTAATTCTTGGAAGTTTCACAGTGAAAGATTAGAGCATGATATTGTGAAGATTGGTCCCACAAGGCAAAGCTGTAGCTGCTCTTAACTCCTTTACTTCTTTTGTTTTAAGTATTCAAACCATGAATACTATTTAAGTTGGAGAAAAATTTCCACTCAAACAAAGTTTCAGGTAATCACTTGATCCATGATTTATCCAACTCTGGATGATGTGAGACAAGGTGAAATTAGGACACCTGATTCTGTCTGAAGACTGTAGCTCTACAAGGTGTTGAACATGTACTTCTCCAGGAGAGTTAAACGTCAACCCATGTTGACGTTGAGAAACACAGGTCTCTCAAGTATGTGCTTGGAAACCCCTTTCTCCCCACTAAATATAATAAACTCAATGCTTTTGAAGTGGGGCTTTTCCTTGATATTTGATTACAGTATGTAAAATGGTACCCTACAAGAATGCAATTTCGTTTTTTACTTTGTCATTTTTGATTTTTGATCATATTGTTTCTAATTGCAATTGAGTCCAATCCAAATAATAGCTAACTTATAAGAGAGAGTAGAATTACTCATAAGGTTTCATTAAGGAAGCAGACTACTAGAACTATCTCCCATGGAGCGGGCTAGTGTTTTGTGCTGTTGTTGCTGTTGTTGTCTGTTAATTTCTTTCTTTCTTATATTTTATGGAAGTTAGTCTGTATGTTTACAAGGCCCAACCAAGTGAAAAAATGATCAAAATAAGGAGCGTCAGGTAGACAGAGGAGGATGATGGGAGGAGAAGTGATGATGGTAGGAATCTGGTGGAAATCTTAACAAAAAGCTTAAGGTAAGACCTGTTTGTTCCCCTATATAGTTCTCCAGCACAAAAGAAGGTGAAAGGTAAGACACATTTCCTCATTAAAATGGAAGAGACTCAAAATAGTGAAAAGGCTGGATGGAGAAAGACACGATATTTCCACTGCCTTCCCAATGACTGAAGAGACTCTTGGGTTTGGGATCTGGAGACAAGGACACAGAATGGAGTCTGGTGTACTCAGTTGCAGGGATACACCTGCTTGGAAAGAGGAAGTACACTACAGAGGACCAGTTAATAGCAGAAGACTGAATAGAAAGTCAGCCAATAGAAGAAATGGTCCAATTCTACTAATCCTCTGGACTAGCAAATGCATCTTGGGACTTTCCTCCCACCCCCAAGTACCCAATATACTCAACTTTTATGTTTAACTCTTTTCCCTAACTCTAGTTTTCATTTTGTGCCTTGTCTAAACTTTTTATCCCTCTTTTTCGCTCCCAGAATTTACACTTTCTTGTGTGACCAGGACAAGAACTGAGAAGTGGAGAGGCTCAAAACCTTGATCCATCTTTCAGTGAGGAGCAATGGAAATATAGTGCATGAAATAAATATGACTACTGGAGTCATTTTTACTACACATTTCATAATCCATATTCATTCATATATCAAAATCCTAATTTTCTCCTAAGAAACCTATTTATCTCTGTGTTTGTGATATGTTTACTTTCAATTTTATAAATATTTACTAAGATTCAGTTAAATTTACTCAAAAAATCATTATTTCCACTACACAAAATAAGGCTGTCCTATGCTGAACTCATTACTTACCTGTTTCTTCAGCTCTATGTAAATGCATTACTCCTACTGCACAAAATACAGCTGTCCTCTGCAGAAGCCAGTGTATGTATACTTCTACAGTCTTTTATATAGGATATTTTTGGCTAATCTTGCTCACTGCCAGTCAATAAAACATTTTCTGTCTATATAACAGATGTTACCATACTGCAAAACCCTGTTTCCCATGTTAATTCTTTAGCTCAAGTAGTAAGTACAGCTCATTTACAGAAATATTGAATACTTAGGAATTTAACTCATTTCAAGAATTACATTTGTAATTTATGAGTTCAGATTGTTCTAAGTACTAGGACATAAACTTAAGAAGGAAAAATGCTGACCTTCAAGAAATTCATGGGTAACAAGGAACAAAGATAATGAACAGAAAATAACAGTGCAAGTGAAAATTACAAGGAAAACTTTAGGGGGACTTCTGGCCACAATTGTTAACTTTCTTGTAGTGCTTTTGTTTAATTGGGTGCGGAAACTACATAAGCATTTTCCAAAGTTGATGACAGAAAGAGAAGATTTGTCTTTCCAAAAAATATCATTCACAAAAGCTCAAGAGATTTAAGAAGAATTAAGTACTTGGGGCAGTTTACTGAGTAAACTGGGTGTGGCTGGATAAATACATAGCAATCAAAGCATGCAGTTTTTTATATCCCTGCCAAAGAAGTTTAACCATAATGTAGCTTCCATCCTGCAGATGATAGAAGATTTGAGGATGAAAATTCTGTGACCAGAGTTATACATCTGAGAGATCTTTGGAAACATTCAGAGGATAGACTTGTGCGGGTGCTGTGGTGGGGGGAGAGGATAGACTAGGGGAAAAATCCATTGAATGGAAAGATATCCCAATAAGACATGGGAGAAATTATGAAAGGTAATTGGAGGTAGGTAATGAAAACTATTGATTGATTTGATACTATGTTCCCCCTCCCCCCTTGGGAGACAGTGTATCCATAAACAAGAGAAGAAATGAAGTAGTGCTCAATGATAAATGGAGAAAATGAAACTTCCACTGAGATATTTCAGACCTAGTTTCCAGCAGAGGACAGGCTTTATTTGCTGAATCCTTTTCAGATATGTCTAAACTAGAGATGTGTAGTTCAAAGCCATCAGCAAATAAGTAGTAAGGACACATTTCCCAGGTAAGCATGTGCAGAAGAGGTCTGAAGACAGAAAGCAGAATTTAAAAAATAGGCAAATACTATTCATAAAATATATAAAACTTGTCATAATAAACCAAGGATGTCAAGTTCATGAGAAAAAGGAATAGTGGAAAAAATACTATGAGGCTAAGTCTTTTGATTTTCACCATAATACTTTTCTGCCTATATCCCTTCAGTAAGATATGAATGGAGGGATTATATGTCAACTAATTTTCCCTCTCATCCTCCACCCCCCCACACACACACAAAGAGTAAAACTAGAGCAAAAGCAAGATAGCATATTGGAGAAATACCTAAAACAAGATGAAAAGAGAACTCAAGTTCACATTTAATCTTAAAAGGCGACCATATAAAGTGAAAAGTTGAAAACACACAGGTGAAATGTTTGTCTAGAACACAGATGGGGAGTTTAGCCTCCGCCAAACGTTGAGGATCCACCTATGTGGAGACTTGGGAGAAGGAAAGAGGATTCATTTGGCTGCAAGTACCATTTAATTAGAATGGCAGAGTGCCGAGCTACTTGGTTTCCCAATGGCAGCAGCTTTCTGCTGTGGGAAAAACAAGATTCTTAGCGAAAGCCCAATTGCTCACAGATTGGGTTGGGTCTTCAGGAGATGATGCAGATCTGGGGTATCTACTGTGAGAAGTTTATCAAAGGTGTTAGAAAATGTACCCTTTTCACGGTCTCTATTTTGCTGTTTCTGTTCAATTTTTTGGCTTTTCCCCTCCCTCTTCCCACTCTTTAGAATTTCCTGTTTTCCTTGTTCTTCAAAGTTCATTTGCAACTGACAGCTGATATTCAACAAGGCCCTGAAAGGGGTCAAAGGGGACATTCAGACTTGAGAACATCCAGATTACAGTTGTAAACTTCCTGTTTTGGTTCTTCCAGCATATTTCCCGTCTTAATTTTCTTGGTCTGCACCTACATTGATTATATATTTTAATGAATATATTTCTGATTCTATTTCATTCCCCAGTTTGGGAATTATAAAATGCTCAAAAGTCTAGTAGGCAAACCAACATAGGTACCACTATTCTCATGGCTGGAAACAATGTCTAATATCCACCGATATGAACCACACAACCTAGAAAAAGACCCTTCTCCCCAAGATTAGATAGTAGTTCAAAATTTAATCTGATTTGACCAGTCTGAACAAATCAGCCTGCTCTAGAAATTAAACTTCTCTGTTTGACTTGTATTCGGGTTACTCAACAAATATCTTATTAAAAGAATAAGAAAATTATACTGACATATTTCCATCAAATTTGGGTTCACTAAAATCTGAGAGTTGAGTCAATTCATTTCAACCAAACGGTGGCTTGGTAATGAGATGGAGGTTAGAGAGTCAATAAAGCCTACTTCTTCAGGCATCTCACTCTCATCCATCATCTCTTCTTTGGTATATCACCTGTGATGTAGCTTGGGAACCCATGCTTGCTTTCAGACCCTTTTGCCTTTGATTTAGAATCCTTAATAATTAGAAACAGGAATGAGTGTTTTCATTTTGCCTTGGACTCTAATATTACACAGTCTCTGTTTTACTCTGACTTTTAATAGCAAAATAATTCATCAATAACTTTGTAGTCTACCTTTGGGCTTGACTTATCTTCTTGAGAATGACATTACCATCTTTTCTCAGACTAGTCATATCAAGTCTGACACTGATCATGATACATTTGACCTGAGCCAAAACTATGAGCTACCTATGAACAAGTCTATATTAGTTGTCTCTTCTCAGTACAGAGTATATATACAATTACAATTAATTATTACATTTCTGATCTTTCCCCAAAGTCCTGAAATATTTGACATAGTAAGATATCATGAATGATTGTTTATGTAAAAGAACTCACTCCCTAGGCTGCATCTGGACCATGTTCAGGCCCTTGTAAAATAAAAATCATAATTCTTGAGATGCAGCTTCATATTCCTATAGCTATTTTTACTTATGAATATTCACATTAACCCTAGCTTTCATGACTGCACTTGAAGCTGGGAGGTATTTGGCAACTCTAGTACAGGCAAGATTCTAAAACATATCAATCATGACCACAATATGAGTTATACTGATATACATTTGTTTGTTGGTTTGTTTTATTAACCTTTTGTCATTTGATTGCTTGTATATAGTAATATTTCCATTCTAAATTTCTCCTCAGAGTAAGAAACCCAGGATCAGCAGGGAGAAATTGTGCCATACTCTTTCATCTCTTTTTACTGTAATCTTTCAATTCCCACTATTTTAACGAGTTCAAATTTGACTTGTTGGTCTACATCTGCTCTTTCTACTCATCATTCTGCACAAGATTCCCTTTGATAAATCTCTCAAACTTCCCATTGTGTCTTGGCCTCTGATCCCTGAAGACCCGAATTGACAGAAAAGGCAAAGGCAAGAGTGAATCCAATTTATGTTTTTTAATCCATAGAGCAAGGGGAAATTGTGCAGATGTTCCATAGAAGTTAAAAATAATCAGTTGAATTTATGAATCATTAGAGCTATCTAGACTATTCAAAATGTGCTCCAGGAATTGATGGATTACCAATTGAAGTATTTCAGCTAGTTGAAGAAGAACTGGAAGTGCTGCCACTCATCTATGGCAGGAAATTTGGAAACTTGGCTAACTCATTAGAAGAAATCCTTATTGTGTCTATTCCTAAGAAAGATGTCCAAATACTAGGTTAAAACTAGAGAATAGTGCACACAAGTAATTTTTTCTTCAGACCTTCCAATAATGGTTGCAGCAGTATATTGACAAGGAAATGCCAGAAGTTCAGGTTGGATTTAGAAGAGGTCCATGAACCAAGGGATATTATTGCTAATGTCAAATGGATCTTGGCTTATAGCAGAAAATATGAGAAAAATGTTCACTTGTTTTTCATTGACTATGCAAAGACATTCAGCATATGGACTAAAATAAGCTGTATATAATCTTGAAAAGAATGGGAATTGCAGAACTCTTCATTGTACCCATGAGCATCTTATATAAAGCTCAAGAGCGGGTTGTGCTTATAGAAAAAGGGCAACCTGCATGGTTTAAAGTCTTTAAAATGTGTGCTTTTGGCTTGTATCCTGTATTCTTCTCATCATAGGTGTTCAATCTGTATGCTGGGTAAATCATCAGAGAAGCTGAACTATATGAAGAAGAATGTGATATCACATTGAAAGAAGGCTTGTTAACAACATATGACTTGCAGATAAAAGAGCCATGCTTGCTCACTGTGAGGGGAACTTGAATCACTTGCTGATAAAGACCAAGGCTTGTAACCTGTAGTTTGGATCATGACTCAATATAAAAAAGATCCAAATCCTCACATCTGGACCTATAGGTAACATCCTGATAAATGGAAGAATGGTTGCTGTTGCTATGGATTTTGCGTTGCTTGAATCCACTATCAATGTTGATGGAAGCAGCAGTTAAGGTGTTAAAAGGTGTATTGAATTAGGTAAATCTGCTGCACAAGATCTCTTTAGAATATTGAAGAGCAAGGATGCCACTTTGCGGAGTAAAGTGTGCTTGATCCAAGCCAGAGTATTTTCCATTATATCATATGCATGTGAGAGTTGAGAGCTTATTGAATAAGGAAGAAGAATCAATGTATTTGAATTGTGGTGCTGAAGAATCATACTGGAAGGACCACAGACAGTTATAAGAACAAACCAGTCTGTCTCAGAAGAAGTTAGACTAGAGTGCTCTGTAGAGGAAAGAATGACAAGATTTTGTCTTATATACTTTGGTCATATTGTCAGGAGAGACCAATCCCTAGAAAAGGACATCCATCATACTTGGTAAATTGGAGGGGAAACCAAAAAAGAGGAAGACATTCCACAAGATATATTGACACATTGGCTGTGTCAGTGGGCTCAGACATAGGAACAATTGTCAGGATCACACAAAACCTCACATTATTTCATTCTGCTTTATGTAGGACCAATATGGGTCCGAACCTACTCAATGACACCCAACAATAACAACAGCAATATCTATTCAATAGTCATGTTTTTACTTCCCTCGTGACTCCAAATGTTGCAGAAAATATTGATGCCATTCCCCAGACATGAATTCAAGGCTTAATAAGTAAGATTTTTAGTTTTACAGCAATTCCGAAGTTTCCTTAATTTCTGTAGAAAATAATTCCAGATCCACCCATTCTGAATTGCTTCTTCAGGTAAATAAATAAATAAAAATTTTGGAAACATTCAATTAAGGTCAGAGTTAGGAACTTAAATTCTTGAGCAAAATCCTTTTAATTTTCCCTCGATTAAAGCTCCGCTTTCTGTGGCAAACAAATGAGCTTGAAGAATATATGCTTACTCAAAATTGCTCTGAAACTTAAAGCCTTCCATCTACTAAACAAAATATATTTATAGTTTAAATTCAACATTCAATATTCTTTTTTTCTTTTTTTTGCATCATTGCCCTGGTGGGAGCAGAAAACGGATGAGAATTTGTTTGTTTGTTTTGTGGGCATCACTGTCTCCTGGTGGGAGTAGGAGGTCCAGCGTTGCTCCTGGAGAGCTGCTGCTGGATTTGAACTGCCAACCCTATGGGCCACAGTCCTTCACACAAACACTACACCACCAAGGCTCAGCCCCTTCAATATTCTTATATTTTCAGGTGGTTCATCAAAATGTGTTTCAGAAGGCAGCAAACATGAATGCATTAATATATTCTGCCATTAATAAATTTACTTGAAATGTCTTAGGAAATCCATTTTTATTAATTGCTTCATTTATGTTGTGGGAATATTTGTGATATAGTGACAGAACTGAATGCTGATATCTAAAGCACAGTGACTGAAAATTAATTCTTTTAAACTCAGTTTTTCTAGGTCATGAATTTCAACTTATTATTCTGGTTTTTGTTCTTTTATATTTTAATTTTGTAATAATTTTACATATCTGAACAGTTCTAAACATGTGAGAACTTATTAGTAAATTTAGAGCAACCTTGCTGGTGCATAACCTTCTTACCAATTTACTCATACTGCATATGTGCTATGACTTAACCCATTCTGTTCCCTTACCCTTTAACCAATGGGCTGAACCTTTTAGCCAAATGGAATCTCTTCATCTGGACAGGCTAAACCCTACCTGGAGCACATCTTTCTTTTAGATATGATCTCTAGAACTATTTCTCCTGCTTTTCTTATCTTCCTCCAAGAAACATGTAGTTAATCATAATAATAGCAATGGGGGAAAAAGCCCTAGTTAAAGCAGTTATCTGGCATCCTAAATGGTATCTATTTGAACTTGCAACTGGGAAAAAGGACAGGCCACTGCAATCTAGTCAATTGTGACTTGTTATGCTGTTGTTAGGAGCCATTCATTCTCTTCCTCTCATAGCGCCCCAGGGACAAGAGAATTAAACACTTTCAGGTCCTGTACAATTCTCACAATTGTTCTGATGCTTGAGTTCATTGTTGCAACCACTGTGTTAAGCCATCTTTTGAGGGTCTTTCTCCATTTCATTGACCCTCTACATTACCAATTGTGATGTCCTTTTCCAGACACTGGTCTCTCCTGATAATATGTCCTAGTATATAAGACAATGTCTTGCCATCCTTGCCTCTAGGGAGCTTTCTGTCTTCTCCTGACATAGACCCCCTTTGTTAGTTCAGAAATCTGTGATACTTTCTTTTTTTTTTTTTTTGGCATCACTGCCCTTTGGTGGTGGGAGTAGAAGGCCCAACCTCTGCTCCGTGGAGCTGGAATTGAACCTCCATCCCAGTGGGCCGCAGTCCCGCGCACAACCACTACGCCACCGGGGCTCAGCCTGTGATACTTTCAACATACTTCCACTGCACCATAAGTCAACTGCACCAATTCTTCCTTGATCTTCCTTATTCAGTGTCCAACTTTCACATGTATATGAAATATACAGTGAAAATATTATAGCTGGGACAGATGCACCTTAGTCCTCAAAGTAGCATCTTGCCTTTCAGCACTTGAGAGAGCACAGATTTACCCAACGGACTCGTCCTTTGCTCTCTTGACTGCTGCTTACCTGAGCATTGATCCTGGAGCTACGTAAGACAAAATCTCTGCCAACTTCAACTTTTCTCCGTTTATCATGATGTGACCTCTAAATCCAATAATGAGGATTCTGACCTTTGGATGCTGAGCTGCAATCCATACAGGAGGCAGCAATTCTTGATCTTCAACAGCAAGTGTCCAGAATTGTCCTCATTTTGAGAAAGCAATATTGTGTCACTTGCATACTAAAAGTTGTAAATAGGTCTTTTACCAGATTGATTCCACATTCTTCTTCATCTAATCAAGTTTCTCTTAGGATTTCCTCAGTATACAAATTGAATAGATGTGGTGAGAGAATTCAACACTGATGTATATCATTTCTGATTTTATACCACGCAGTATCCACTTGTTTTGTTTTCACAATTACTTCTTGATCCAAGTGCAAGTTATGCAGTAGCACCATGAAGTATTCGGGAGTTCCTCTTCCTCTCAAGGTTATACATAGTTATTAATATGGGCATAGTTTAATGCCTTGGCATTGCCAATAAAGCACAAGTAAACATCATTCTGATATTCTCTACTTTCAATCAATAATCAATTGATATCTGATAACAGTTTCACATTCTCTTGTGAATATTGGCAGAACTTGTGGCAGCATCCTTCCAAAGGAATTCTGAAAGTTGTTTTTTTTTTATGATCGTCACCAAAATTCTACTTGAATATGATATCAATCTGTTGATCTATCATTTGAGCATCCTTTTGGGTCACTTTTATTTTGAATAAATGCAAATATGGATTTCTTTTTGTCAAATGACCAAGTAGGTGTCTTCCTGATTTCCTGTCATAGACAAGTAAATGCTTCATTAGCTGATCGAAACATTTCAAATCATACTCATATTCTATTAATCCCCCAGAGCTTTGCTTTTAGCTAGTGATTTCAGTGCAGTTTGGACTTCTAGCTGTCATTCATTTTGTTTTTGTATGTACACTACCTCTTGAAATGACTGGATGTCAATGAGTTATTTTTAGTAGAATGTCTCAAACATTTTCCATCTTCTTTTTATGGTTTCTGCATTACTCAATATTTTCCTATAAAATATTTCAATATGGCAACCCAAGATTTTAATTCTTTTCTTCAATATTTTAAGTTTAAGATATACTGAACATGTTTTGCCTTTTTGATTTTCCAACTCTAGGTCTTTCCATATTTCACTTTAATATTTGACTGTTTCTTCTTGAGCTGTCCTTTCATATTTTCTGTTCAGCTCTTTGACTTCATTCTTTCTTCCACTTACCTTATCTACTCTAAAATGTATAGCAAGTTTTCAGAGACTCTTCCCCAATGAACTGTGATCTTTCCTTTCTTTCCTATTTTTGAATGTCCTTTTGTTGTGTTCTTGATATTATCCCACAGTTCTTTTGCCTTTAATGCTCAGGTCTTTTGCTTTTAATCTGTAATTCATCAAAGCTCTTCTTGAAATTCAAGTGGGATAGACTCAAGGTTGTATTGTGGCTCTGCTGTAGCTGTACTTGCTTCAATTTTCTTCAGTTTTGACCCATACTTACATATAAGAACTTCATTGTCTGTTCCACTGCCCCCAGTCTTGTTTTGATTGCTGATATTGAACTTTTCCATCATCTCTTCCCGCAATATGATTTCTCTGTATTTCATCTAGAGAGGTTCACATGTTTAGTGACCATTTGTGTTGTTGAAAGAGGTATGTACTTTGAAGAAGTAAATTTGTCTTGCAAAACTGAATTGTATGCTTTTCAGCCTCACTTCTGCCACCACAACTGCATGTTACAACTACTAATTATTACTCTTTGATTCCAAATTTTACATTAAAATTCATCTGCCTTTTTTTTATCACCATGACATAAGGAACTTTAAATTTAGGAACGCAACCTTTCATTAGAGGAAATAAGTGTGATGAAAATTAAGAGACATGAAAACCATTAGTCCAATGGTCTCATAGATTGCATAAATATCAGTTTCCACAACCCTAATACTAGAACATCTGGATGGTTCCCAGATATCACTACCAACTTCTCTGAAAGTGAGGAATTTCATTATAAGGTTCTGGATAATATGGGAGGAAAATGTAGAACAAAATTCAAAATCATAAAAGACACCAGGTTTCTTGTCAGATAGAAACAGATGGACAGGAGGAAAGTAAAATGAGACAGGAGGAAAGTAAAATGAAATAGAAGAGAGGAATAGGAGTCAAAAGGCATTTATAGAGGCATAAAAACAGGCATGTACATATTTAGATATATTAACATGTAATGATAGGAATATAAGACTTTGCACATATATTTATATGTTGAGTATTAAAGAGGTAGATGGACATTGGCCCTCTACCAAAGTGCTCCCATAACACAAAGCCACTTTGCTCTAATAACACAGAATTCTGTGATACTTGCCTTTCTAACAAGATCATTGAAGACAAAATGGGTGCATAAGAAGATCTGGGGAAGAAAGCTGATGGTGCCCAGCTAGCAAAAGATGCATTATCTGGAGTTAAACAAGCTTGAAGTTAAACAAGCAAGCACCTAGGTGAGAAGCAACAAAACCCACATGGATAAAGCACACCAGCCTGTGTGATCACAAGGTGTTGATAGGGTCAGCTATGAGACATCGTAAGTCCCAAAACAATCATACTGTGACAAATGAGTGGGGTCAGATTGGAGACTCAAAACCCATCTGCAGACAATTGGACATCCCCTCACAGAAGGATCATATAGCACCAACATTCCTCTAGTTCTTTAATGTTTTCTTCCCCCCCACCATCATGATCCCAATTCTACCTTACAAACCTGGGTGGACCAGCGTGTGTACATTGGTAAAGATAAGCTCTTGACACATGGAATCCAAGATAGATAACCCCCACAGAAACAGTAATGGGAGTAGAGATACCATGAGGGTAGGGGGAAGGTGGGAAGAGAAGGTGGAGAAAGGGAACCAATCAAATAAATCGACATATAACATTCTTCTACATGGGTAAAGAGAGACAGTGGATAATGTAATATCTGAAAACAGCAATAATTTATAAACTATCAAGGGTTCACAAGGGTTGGGAGTGGGGAACGGCTATGAGGACCTGATACCAAGGGCTCAAGTAGGAATAAAATATTTTCAAAATGATGGCAGCAACATATGTACAAATGTGCTTTATATAATTGATATATGGGTTGTGATAAAAGCTGTAAGAGCTTCCACTAAAATGGTATGTTTATATATAAAAAAACAAATGGAACCGTGAGGATATGGCCCTTGCTTAACCTTCATATATGAAATTGAAGTCATCCCTTTGGCTTAAATTTCAGCCAGATGTTCTAGGATGGTAACATGCTGTAGAAAAGACTGACATTTACAAGGCTGTTTGTCTTTCTTGGAACCACAACAAGTGCTCATAGAAGTGCAGTCAAGAGATTTAAAATATAATGTATCAGGTAAATGTGCTACATTCAGGCTATTTGAAGCATTCAAGCGCAAGGAAGTTACTTTGAGGACAAATGTGAGTCTAACCTTAGCCTTCGTATTTTCCATGTCATCATATGCATGGAAAAGTAAGACATTGAATAAGAAAGCCCCAAGAAGAATGGACGCATTGACAATGGGATGCTGGAGAAGAATGTAGAAAATACCACAGAGTGCTCAAAGGGCAAACTAATCGCTCTTGACAGAAGTGAGGTCAGAATATTTCTTAGAGACAAAAATAGTAAGACTTTGTGTTAAATCCTTTCACTAGGTTTTCAGGAGAGACGGGTTCATGCAGAAGGAAATCCCCCTTGGTAAAGTGGATGGGCAGTTAAAAGAGGAAGGCCTCAAGAAGATGGGTGGATACGTGCTGCATCAATGGGCTCAGGCAGAATATGATGTCAATTGCCATCAGCAGTGGTCGGCATGGCCCAGGCTCTGGCAGTGTTTCCGTTGTGTCCAGCATCGCTATGGGTCGGAATCAACTTGCTGCCACCTCAGAACAGCAACAAGAGGGACAATGATATTAGTGTGTTATGCCCATCTTAAAATAAACCATTGAAGATCACAAGGCAGCATTGAACCAAAGACTAAGATCAGAATGGTTAGCAAAAGGAGAATGAAAGCAGGAAACACAATCAAGAGATAGGCTGGTGATGGGGCATTGGGGAGGGGGGTGGGGTTGCAGGGAATGCGATGAACAAAATGTATATGAATTATAAAACAGATGATGTGCTTTGTAAACTTTCATTTAATAAAACCAGCCTGCACCTTCCCCACCAAAAATAATTAGTATTATGACAGGTTTTTTGTTTTTTTTCTACAGAGGGGCTTCTAAAATTTGAATCATGCCCCTGAAGGTACAGCCATTACACACTGAGCTGTTAATCACAAGGTTAGCAGTTTAAAACCACAAGTAGTTCCACAGAAGAAAAGTGAGACCTTCTACTCCTGCCAAGGGTTAGTTTCAGAAACTCACAGGAGCAGTTCTACGCTATACGCAGGGGAATAACACGGTTTATTAAGAAGATGCTTTAAGAAAATTAGTGAAATGCCAGGAAAGTGGCACCAAGGTTTCTACCCCTGTGTCCGCAGATCCCCCCACATGCCCCCTCCCCCCATCATTACAGTGTATCTGCCCATTCCCAGTAGCCAAGGCTAGTCTGGAGAATTTCCTTAAGAAATCTTTCTCTATCCGCCCTACAGTCTCAAACGTGCCTCTTCAGACATCTTTCCTCTTCCCAACCCAAAGAACATTTCAAAGGAGCCCTGTGGAGTCCTGGGTGTGGGGGAGGAGGATATGAACTGCTGTGTAGACAGGCATGAATGAAAGAGCTCAGAATTCTTCAGGGAAGGGTTCAAAAGATGGAAAATCCACTTTCAGATGTATAGACCTGTGTGGAGATTATGGTAAAGAGCAATTGTTTAATGTTTGGTTTTGTAAAAAAATATTTATACATTTTAAATCAATAGTTTTTTTTTTTTTTAATTTTCTCTCTCTATTGAAGACAAATGTCAGTGTTTGGGCAAAGGTATCAATTGTTTTCATTATTGAATTTCCTTCTTATACAATGAAGCATTAATAATATGTCAACTCAGTATTACTAATACCTCCACCTAGCATATAAGGGAGAATTAATAATAACTGTATTCACTTATTTTCTAGTTGTAAACTTCTAGACAAACAAAACTGATACTTAGATGACAATTATGATTATCATTAGAGCATTCACTACAGCAGTACAAACTATCAAGCTGGTCATTTCTGATAGAAAAAGAAGCAAAATATATTCTCAAAAAGTATATGCATTTAGTTAACTTTTGAAGTTTTAAATCATAAAAATGGTAATAGGTTCCAGAATGTACAATTTCTTTTTTTTAAGTATCAAGCATTGTGACAGTCTTAATTTCAAGCACTGAGATTCAAATTAGACCCATTCTCTAGATCCAATTTTTTTTTGTTTTTTGTGGGGGGACATCACTCCCCTCTGGTGGTGGGAGTAGGAGGCGCAGCCTTGCTGCTGGATTTGAACCTCCAACCCAGTGGCCCGCAGTCCCTCGCACAACCACTATGCCACCAGGGTTCAGCCCCGATCCAATATATTTTTAATGGACATTTTGCTTCAGCATTCCCAATAAGTTTATGAATCATTTCCATCAAGGATAATACCTATGGCTACAGTACTGAAATTCAGAAACTGTTCTTGCAACCTAAGATCTCTGGAGGATAGCTTATGTCTCTATAATAAATAGCCTTACTCTACAGCTGTCAACTGTAATATAATGGAAACTGTTACATCAGATGGCTCTTAAATTATGAGACTGTCTATATGATGCTGGAGTTTCCTTAACTGAGTAAAAAGGGAATTTGGAATATGCATCTATCCAAACGAAATGACGCTGGGATGAGACCATACCAAGCTGCCGCTTGAAGGAAGGTCAGAATTACAAACTGCTCCGTGTGCCACACAATCCAGACTCTGTAACCAGAGCTCTCCCAGATGTTCTCAACGTGTCCCAGGGCAATCATGTGAAAAATAAAGCGATGAGGCAATGAGGGAACTATATATCCTGGGGATTTGTTTCTTTATAACAAAATTCCTCTAAAGTAATATATCAAAGGCACCCAAGGATTAAAGACATTCAAAATGGTTTATAAAACCTCAAGCTTAGTGCTCTCTCTTTGAAACTTCAAAAGGCTGTGGGGTCTGTGCATTAGACTTTTCTTTATAATGTCAAATTTCCAAATGTCTTAAATAGAAAAGAGAAGGTAATCAAGAAAATGTTGCCAGAATACAACAGGGTGAAAGAGTTGGACTTATCTGAACATGTGTATGCTTTCTGAAAGCTGCTAATTAAAAACCTGACAACAGGCATACATGTAAATAACACAACAGTTACAAGAACAAATTCCCACCATCACCCCTCCTCCACCTTAAAAAACACAAAGAGCACATCTGTGGGTTTCATTTGTAAACATCAGGAACTAATCTCTTACATAAGTCATTTCTTTTATCTCCTCCAAAGTTGAGCTCATACTCTAGGGAGATCTTGTTGTTCTTGGGGAGATAGGAGTGGGCTTTTTATTTCACACACACCTATTTTTGTCTAACTACAGCAAGTAAGTAAATTAGTTACTCTATTAATTATATGAGACAAAGATAATTCTTAGCTATTTATATTGGTCAGAAAACTGTAAGTGCCTTTATACTGAATGAAGGTAGTGATTGCTTTAAGATATTTTGGAGTCTCTTATGAAAACACATTTGGGATAGAGTCAGCTGCCAGCTGTAGAACTGCTTTTAATTAAAACCTTGTTCCACATGCTTACTGCAGAGCTGTTGTGTTGGGCTTTTCTCCCCTGTTATATAAAGAGGTACTGAATCAGCAATCTGTGAACCATGGCTACATTGCAAAAAAAAATTCTGAGACTATTTAGCCAACAACATCAGCTGTGTTTCATTAGACAATAGCATTATCAGGAAGAACATTCTTAGTTTAAGTCTTTAGTGGCTAGGAAACAATAGAGACCAAACCTGAGAAAAGAGATTTTTCATTTTAAGTTTAATAGATGTCTATATGTTGCAATGGTATAAAGAGAATTTTATACGAGGGTAATGAGTTGATCAAACAGATGGTATTAGATAAATTTTACTCCATTCACAGATCTATTCACCCTGTCTCAATCCATGTACTCATATGACTACATTTTATGGAATACTGTACATGTTTTACATAATATTTGCATACTATAGAGGACCATGTTAAGACTCCACAAGGCTTAACACTTCAGCATCCTCATACGTTTCTGTTGTTGCCACTGTTGTTAAGTTCCATTGAGTCAATTTTTATCCATAGTGACTTTGTGGACCACAGAAGAGAACATCGTCTTGTCCTTACAATGGTTCCTCTTCCTGAGCCCATTGTTGTAGTGGTCTGTCAATCCTTTTCAGTGAAGGCCTCCTTCTCCTTTGCAGTCCATCTACCTTACCTACTATGATGCTTTCCAGGGTCTGGTCTTTCTTGATAGCATTTCTAAAATATAGAAGGTGAAGTCTTGCCACCTTTGTCTCTAAGGAACACTTTTGCTAAATTGCTTTCAAGACAGATCGTTAAGGCAGTCTATGGTATTTTCACTATTTCCCACCCCTACCCCCCACCCCCCAGCAGCACAATTCAAATGTATCAATTCTTTTGTGGTCTTCTTCATTCCATGCCCAGCTTTCACATGCATATGATACATTTGAAAATACCTGTGACTGGATCAGGCATAGGCCTCAAAGTGTTATCCTTGTCTTTAATAATCTGGAAAGTTCTTGTGCTCCTAGAAGCCTCCAAAGTTTTCTGCTCCCCCAATTGTTTATTTCTTCCAGATGTAATTTGTATAATTGACTCTATCATTGGCTACTTTAGGAGAAAGATATAACCATCTTGTTTCTTTATCATCCTCTACTTTTTGAGGATGATATTTGCAAAGGTGAAAGAAGTATCAAGATTAAATTCCACAAACATTTTTAAGGATTATGAAATTATTAAACTAATATGCAAATTATCTTTATAAAAATAACAAACCCACAAGTATTGTTGGGACCCTCAACCTCTTCTCCAGAAGAAACTGATAGAAGTGCTAAATGAAAAATCAACAAGAATATAGAAGAAATGGACAATGCTATCTACAAGAAAATTTGAATCAATAGATATTCCATCCAACAACAGTTAAACATGACTTTTTAAACAGCCCATGGAGACTGCACCAAGGTAGAGCAAATTTTGATTCATCAATCAAAACTCAACAAATTAAAAATAATCGAAACATAAAAAAAGAATATCACCTGACAATATGTAATTAAACTACAATCTGTAAGATAAAAATTATTTTAAAATCTCCAAACTCTCACTTAAAATCAAATTACACTCTATAGGTAATCCATATGAATGGAATAAATACTGTTTATCAAAATATATAGGGTATAGGTGAACCAGATCTGAGAAAGAAATTTATAGAATTAAATGTTGATATTTAAAAAGGAAAGAGCTTAAGTAACCTTGAATCCAATTTGAAGAAACTGGAAAGCTAATAGAGAACTAAATGTAAAACAACAAAAAAGGAAGGGATAATTAAAAGACAAGCAAAAAGCAGTGAAATTGGAATTTGTAAAGCAAAAAGCTGATTCTTTGAAAAATAATTTAAATTGCTGAACTTCTAACAGAATGGTGACTACATATATAATTTTGTATTTGTTTTGTGTAAGCCTAAAACACCCAGACATCTTTGTGATTTTCATTAGAATATGTTTATTTTGAAATAATAATAAGCTCACATGCAGATAATACAGAGAGAGCCTATATATTCTTTGCTATTTCACTTGCCAAATCATAGCATAGCATCAAAACCAGGACAGTTATATTGGTGCAATCCATTGGCTTTATTTGATATTACCAGTTTTAATGGTACTAATTTGTCGATGTATGTATATACACACACACTCAGATTTATATTCTTTACCATATCTACAACACGTTGGCTAATTGAATGTTAACACATTCATCGGTTTATTAAGTCATGGGTTTGAATCCCCATGGGAAGAAAGGTGCATGGGTTAAGAAAGATCTGGCGATCTACTGTGAAAAAACACTTGCACTACAGTCCTTATGGGAAGTACCTCTCCTCTGACACGCACAGGATGATCAGCCAGTGAGGCCAGAGCATCCATTTCCACGGACTCACACCACAGCGCAGTCTCGGCACACCACATCACACATTGCTGCCCTTTTACAACAGTATGAACCTTTCTCTTCTTACCACACACACCCTCATCTCTGGCACCCATGAATCGATTCTCCATTTCTTTGTTGTTGTTTTCAGTTTTAGAAGGCTACATGAGTGGATCATGCAGAGGATCATCGTTTGGCATCAGCTTGGTGACAATTCCCTAGACGCTCATCCAAAGGGCTGTGTGCGCCCAGAGTAGGACTCGCTCCTCCATGCCGCTGAGGAGTACCTCATGGCGGGGAGGGGCTGCCACTTGTTTAAGCATTCACTGGTCGAAGGACATCTGGATTGTTTCTAACGCCTGACCAATCTAAATGAAACTGCTATAAACAAGACTATGCAGATTTTTTATGGAAATTAGTTTCCATGGCTCTAGGATGTGTGCCCAAGAACATAACTGCTGGGGCATAAGGTAACGGCATGTTTAGTTTTCAACACAACTGCCAAACTATTTTCAAAGTGGCAGGACCACTTCATATTCCCCAGAGCGATGCACGTATAATCCGGGTCTGTGCATACTTGCTAGCATAGGGTCATGTCATGATTAAAGTTGCTTTTATTTTAGCCTTTCTGAAATATTGTAGTAGGATCTCTTTGTGGTTTTAATCTGGATTTCTCAAATGTCCAATGAGATTGAATATTGGCACAGGTAGTTATTTGCTACTGGAATATACAATCTCCTTTTGAAAAATTCTTAAATTCACTACTGATCTAACTAGTTGAGGAAATATCAAACAGGAGGTTCTATAAACTATCTAAATAGGACTTTGAATGTCTTGTAAAAAAGCAGTGTTCAAATATATTCAGATTTTTAAAAATGCTTTGCTGGCTGGGTAGAAAAAATATTAGATATGAAACTCATATTTTCAGAAAATACCAACCAAGTTTTATACTGGTAATATTCCTTGTGGTTAAATAGAAAACTTTGACTGCATAACTGCAACATTGATTGTAAAAAACAATCTATTCCAGTAATATCAAAAGGTTATGAAATATTTGAAAAGGTTTAAGAGAATTCCATAACATGATTAGAGAGTTGGCAGGAAAAAACTCTCTAAGTAAAACTAGGGAATCATCATCATACAACCTAGACAAATGCATGAGAAGGCCAGTCTTAAAGTTATGTGGGCTGAAGTCTGGCCTCTCTTTCTCTTCTGTGGAGATATAAACAATACTTCATCTTGGGTGAATTAATTCCTCGCTCCCCTACCCATGTCTTTATGTTTGTTTGTTTGTTTGTTTTTTGGTATCACTGCCCTCTGGTGGTTGTGGGAGCTACCCAGCCTTGCTCCTGGGGAGCTGCTGCTGGATTTGAACTGCCAAGCCAATGCGCCGCAGTTCCGCACTCAACCACTATGGCACTGGGGCTCAGTCAAAACCTACCCATGCCTTTTTCCCCCTTTCTTTTCCCCTCCAAGTTAGTTGGCTGCCATATGTATTCCTGGATTGAGTTTGGCCCCTGCCATAGTACCTGGACCTCACCTCAAGAAGTTATGTATATAATAACTTTCCCATTATGTCTCAATTTTAAAAGATTATCTCAGTGGACTCATGTGTGCTTGTCCTTTTTACTTGCCTTATTTTGCTTCGCATGATATCCTCCAGTTCTTCCCATGCAGCAAAGCAATGTGCTTCATGAGTTCCTTGCCACTTTTTAGGGATGCGTAGTACTCCAGGGTATGTATGAACCACTCGTTTTTGATCCATTTGTCTGTTGATGGAAATTTGGGTTGTTTCCACATACTTGCAATTGTGAACTGTGCTATGATGAACATTGGAGCACAGATGTCTAGGGTTTATTTCTTGCCTATTATGGGTATATGCCCCGTAGGGGAATTGCTGTTTCATATGGAAGCTCAATTTCCATTTGTTTTAGATATCACCAAATTGATTCCTGTAATGGCTGAACTTACCTGTAGATCCACCAGCAGTGAGTATTCCTATCTCACCACAGCCACTCCAACACATGTTCCTCTCTAATATTTTGAGTTGGGTTATCTTTGGGAGTGTTAAATCGTATCTTATAGTTGTTTTAATTTGCATTTCTCTTATGGATAATGATTGGGAATATTTTCTCAAATGTCTATGGGTCATTCAGATTTCTGCCCTTGTGAAACTTCTGTTCAGTTACCTTTGCCACCTCCTCTGTAGGCAATTAGTTATGTTATGTTTTGCTCTTTCTGTTTACCTGGTATTATACCAGTACCACACTGTTTTGATCACTGTGACAATATTATATCAGGTAGAGCAAGCCTTTCCACTTTTTCCTTCTTCATGAGGGATTCTTTGCTAATTATGGGCATCTCCCCTCTCCATATAAAGTTGCTAATCAGTTTTTCCAATTATTTGATGGAGGAGGATGAAGTTGTATTACGGTAGCATTAAACTTATATAGTGCCTTTGGCAGAACTGACATCTTTACTATATTGAGTTTTCCAAGCCATGAGCATGAAATATTCTTCCATTTGTTGAGGTCACTCTTGATTCTTGTAATATCGTTCTGTAGTTTTCATCATATAAATCTTTTAGGTTTTTAATTAGGAATACCACATACTGGCATGTAGCAGTGAACTAGTGCAGAGGTCTGTGGGGATAGCCCCAATTCCAGCTATGTGAACCCCCCACCCAGAAGAATGCACCTCAGAAGACAGCACTTCAGGTACAGTTTGGGGAGGCAGGCATGTCTGTTTAGAGCATACAGGAGAGAAAAAAAAGAGGGATGGTGAAGGAGAAGAAAACATCCTGGCCCATCAAGCCCTGAGGACTATATCCCTTCCAAGAGTAGACAATGCACAGAGAGGTTCATAAAGCTAGCCACCACCAGGCATGATGTTCCTCACTGAGCCATAGCTATAAAGGGGACAACACTGGAGTCACAGTATGGGAATTATGTCCAATCTGGTCCCATCCCACTGCGGCAGAACACTAAAGGCATGCACCAGAGCAGCAAAGTGATGAAATTCCCGGGTAATACAAAAAATAGACTTTGAAGAGAGAGTGTGGCACCCCATCAGACTTGACTGGAAAACAATTGTAAAGGCCAATAAACATACCTTGAACTATTTATAGGCTTTTTCATTTTTGTCAGTGGATTTCTTTTTGTTGTTATTTTGTTGTTATTGTTTTTTGGTTTTGACTTCCTATGTTCTTTTTTTGGCTTTGCGTGGTTTTTGTACTTATTAATGTCTCTCCATGTCTATCTAGATAAGATAGGTGGGATAAATAGTTCAGAGAGGGAAAGAATGGTACTGCAACAGTCGTGTACTCGTGTGTCAATTTCATGATTGGGAGTCTAGAAGTGGAGTCTAGCCTATCAATCTGGAGATAGCCAATGAGGACTCTGTCTGGGCATGGCTTTCTCCTGAGAATTTTGGGAAGTCTCGTGGTATTTCCCAATTGGAGGAGAGAGATTTGACTCAGTCTATTAGAGGCAGTCCACAGATAAGACAAGATGGCAGCATGTAAGGAACTGGAGGAGCTGAAGAAGAAGCCATGTGGGCTTGCCCTGATGGAACCAGACCTCTGGGGGTGGAGAAGCCAGGGAGTGACCCCAGTCAGTGCTGAGATGCTTCTACTGCCAATGGATAGTGCTAATGGACCCTGAGCCCTGGAAATAAGGAGCCATGGGGAGACCCCTGCTAGGCCTGGGATGCTTCTACTGCATTTGTGAGTCGGAAGAAGACTTTATAGACTGGTATTGGACATGTGAGCTAATATTGAACTTATGACCTTGGACTGGACTAGGTTGGGATGCTTGCTCAATGTTCCATTCCTCGTCTAAATAAAACTTTCCCTTATATCCATATGCGTGTTCATGAATTTGTTTCTCTAGTCTACCTGGACTAACACAGGGACCAATAGTTTTGGGAGGATATGGAAGAAGAGGTGGGAAAAAGGAAGGATTGCGAACCAAGCAGGGATAAGTGAACAAGAAGTGAATTAAAATCAATGGAGACAAAGACAACAGATGCTTAGTGTTGGTTAATCAAGGGTAATGTAACAGCGAGTAATTATTAAACCCGAATGAAGGTTGAACATGATGGTGGGACAAGAGTAAAGTAAAAGGAAATAGAGGAATGAACCAGGAAGCAAAATGCGTTTAAGGAGGTCTAAATACAGGCATGTACCTATGTGAATATATTTATATATGAGAGGGGAATAGATATATATGTTAAGAATTAAGATTACAGATGGGCATTGGGCCTCTACTCAAGTACTCCCTCAACACAAGAACATTTTGTTTGAATAAGCCAGCATTCTGCAATGTTCACCTTTCTGACATGATCTCTGAATACAAAATGGATGCATAAGCAAATGTGATAAAGAAAGCTGATGGTACCTGGCTATCAAAAGATATAGGGTCTGGGGTCTTGAAGGTTTGAAGATAAACAAGTGGCCATCTAGCTCAGAAGCAACAAAACCTATGGGGAAAAAACACACCAGCCTGTGTGATCATGAGGTGTTGAACAGATCAGGTATCAGGCATCTAAGACCCAGAACAAAATCATACCCTATGTGAATGGGGAGGGCATGGAGTGGAGACCCAAAGCCCATTTGTAGACAATTGGCCATCCTTCCCAGAAGGGTAACAAGGAAAATTGAGCCAGAATGGGTGCAATATACCTGATGAAACATACAAATTTCCTCTATTTCTTTGGTGCTTCCTTCTCCCTATTCTCATGGCCCAAATTCTACCTTACAAATTGGATTAGACCAGGACATGCACACTGCTGCAGAACAGACACGGCAACCCAGGGAATCCAGGATAGATAAATCCTGAGGGCCAAAAATGAGAATAAAGTACCAGGAGTTTTAGGGGAAGATATATGGAGAAAAGGAGAATCAATCAGAAGGATCAATCTATACCCCCTTCCAGGGGGACTAATAATGGAAAAGTGGATGAAGGGTGACAATCAATGTAAAATATAAAAATAATAATCCATAACTTATCAAAGTTTCAGGAGAGAGATTGGCAGGGAGGAAAAGGCAAAAATAAGGAGCTGTCTGTTTATAAAGACTATGAACAAGGTGATACCTGTCTGTCAGACAATCATATTTAAAAATTCTGCTTTATTGAGTATACAATAAAATTTTAAATTAAGGTTGTGATTACAATTTTATGAAATAGTCTTTTCCATTGACTATTGAAAAAGAAGACACTGGGACTCATGAAATTTATATCATACAACATGCATGGAATTTTAGTTTTAATCAATGAATGCCTGATTCTACAACTTACATTCTAACTGATGAATCAGCACAGGGGTCCATAAATTACACCTCTTTTAGAAACCCATCTCATGGTTTCTTTTTGCATGATCCATGAGCAAAAAATCATTTTCATGTGTCTAGATAGTTGGAACAAAGTGAAGGAAGCCTAATGTTTGATGAAACATGAAAGGTGCATTGAATTCAAATTTCAATCATTAGATTTAGACCAGCTTTATTTTTATATTATGCACGGTTACATATAAACTTTGTTTATTTTCTTAGTTGCAAAAGTGGCAGTATGAACTACAAGATTTAAAATATTTTTATAGAACAAGACTGCCAATGTCGTCCTAAAGTTGCTTCATGAAGTATGAAATTATCTCAAAGAAATTTCAGTCAGCGATGTTCTATTCTGAACCAATTGATGGTTGTGTGCTGGAATTCTTGCCTTCAATTGGGAAAGCCCAAGTATGTTTCCTGGGCAATGCAAGTGATGCACATTGTCATCCTTCTGTTGCCGGACTCTGGGTGTTGTTGAGGATCTGCACACATTTCAACAGGTCTTCCAGATAAGGCAAACGATGGGCAAGAGACCTGGGATTCTACAATTGAAAATCAGTAGAAATCTTATGGATTACTATGGTCATATCCACAGTTGATAATGGGAATAGTGCAGGACTGGACCCTTTTATTTTGTTATAATAATATCTGTCAGAGTTGAAGGCCAACTCCATGGCAGTGAGTGATAGCAATAGCTCTTCTAGAAAATTGTGAACACATCTTATAGATTTTAAAGAAGGTTACATGGTCATCGGTCTGGGAACACAGGTGAGATTTGACTTTACATCAAAATAGAGTAGAAAATTGTCCCCTCAAATCAAAAACAATAATTCTTAGTATCTCTAAGCACTAGAAAACACAGGGGATGGAAAATAGCAGTTTTTAAGCCACAGGACAATGGAAGTGATCAACAAGGCATGTTACATTGAAACTGGGTAGAACATATGGTCCAGATTAGTGTGTGCCCAAACCCTAGTTCATTTTGTTTTGTATTCTATAATGTTAAATTCTAAAGTTTCTCATCAAGCAATAATCAAATGTTGAATATCAATCTCAGGATGATAGTTCTGCAAAGAGTTTATAGAAAAATTTACTGACACAAGCCCACTAGCCCATTATTTTCATACAGGGAAACAATCTGAGCCTGCCTCAGAATAATTGAATATAATTAAATAAGCTATTATATCTTATGTTATCTTTATAAGCCAATACTATATTCAGTTGAATAACCATACTAGCAAAAGATAATCCCTAGAACATACCCAAGGCCCCTTTCAGGTGAAACAGGGTGATGGGGAGGGGTGAGGGATAAAATATCAATTGTCTTTTCTTCCACAGCTTTTTTTTTTCCATTTCAGCCTTCTCAACTCTAGAGAATTATTCTGTTTGGCTATATGAGGGTAAATTTTTGGCAGTTGCACATTGTACAGAATTCCATTTTCATTAACCAAGCTAGTCTTTGAGAACTATTGTGTCAGAAGAAACATTGAATTTTGAAAAACTCTTAGGATTTTAACAAATGCAATATACCATTTATCTAAAGAAATATTGCTTCCTGTTCTCACTTTTTAATTTATGAAATGAAATAAATCATCTCTAATTTTCATGGTTTCTTCGAACAAGCAACAATTTCTGGAGGCTAGAGAAGATAAACATGATAATACATTTTGACCTTCTAAAAAAGAACTGATTTTATTCACTCACTCTATTTTCATAAAGTTTTAGCTTAAATGACTAGAGAGGCAGTAATGGACATATTTAGTAATATCAGTCATTTCATTCTGGCAACAAAATTGATTTCTCATCCCTTATAAAAAGCCTGTAAATTCAGAATCTGTCATACTCATACCACAAGGTGTGGCTAGTAAAGAAAGGATTCATTCTGATGGAGGACAAACTGGTGTAAGCTATGATCTGCTTCTTTAGTGGCCTCACAAGCTGAAGTTATAGACACTAAAAACTTTCTGTTTTTCTGTGACTAAGTAAAAGTCTTTAAAGGTTCAGAAAAAGTTCAATGTCCTTGCGCTAATATGTTTTCCACATTTCCTTGCCAGAAAGGGAGACAAGGAGGCCAGAAATTAGTGAAAAATTCTGATCTCACTGTGTGTTACTGGCCTTCTCTAAAGGAGGAAGTCCCAAAAATCACACTGGAGAGAAAGACTAATGCTTTTTTCCCATTGTTTTTGCCAGGAGTAAAAAGTATTTTACAAAATTCTATGCCTAAACTAACAAGAGGCTCTTACATTGCAGACTTCTTCCAGCTCTCAACCCCTGGCAAACATTCATAAATCCAACCAAGGATCAACTATTAGAAAAGTCATAAGCAAAAATTGCAGACTAACTGTGAAAGCAGTTGAATTTATATTGGAGCTAACAAGATTTGCTTTCTTCCAAGGAAAATGATCTTTATTTAAAATGAAAAATATTTCTCCCTTACTAATAACATTTTATCTGTCTTCATTTTTCCACATCAATTTGATTAGCATCCAGATTTTCTGCACATTGACTTCTTTTGACATGTTCTAATAAAGCTTTTCTAAAAGGAAGCCTCACAGTGACAACATAGTTTCCCTAACAGACAGTTGTTTGATAAATTATCCAGATAGTGTTTCTTCTACCTTACAGCACACAAAATTCCATTAAACTATCCTCTAAATCATTAATTTTTCCCTTAAAATAAATTATTAAAATGTTATTAGCATAACAGTTGAAATTTTACCAATGACAATGTTTTGTTTCTTTGATTTAAATGTGTCTTGATAGAATGCCTTTTCATTTTGTAGATATATTCTCTTTAAAAACTATCTTGAATTTGGATTTGATGACATTGATAGTTCTCTCTCATAGTTGATAGCAGAAAAATTACTATGTTGCATGGGTTTTACTACTGTTTGATAAAATGTTTTAATACTCTTATTATGCCAAATGCTTTAGTTGATAAAGCTGTTCCATGATTTACAAACTAGTTTTGCCTGTGGTGAGTGTGATTTTTCTACTTTGAATTCTGAATTTAATAGAATGACTGTGATTTGACTAAAATAGCCAGTTAGCATATTTACTTTTAACAAAATTGCCTCTAATGGTTTTGGCACTAGCACCACTGAGTCATCCATGTTTTTAGTTAAGTAATTGAAAAGGCCATAATAACAAGTGGTATTTCAGATCTTTGTCGTTGCACAATATCAGTAATGTACTAGGCTGAAGTTTGTAATTTATATTGTGTTTTCTGTATGATCAGAGACGTAACACTTATTAAACTTAAGATGAAATTTAAGAGATTTAAAGCAAGGTTTTTATGTTACCTGGTCTCAAGATATTTATTAAACTCTAGATTTCATAAAAATGAATTATTGCAACAATGTCCACATGGAAGAAGAACATCAGCCTATGTGTCCACGATGTGGCAAAGTGATCCGTTATCAGGAGTTAAGAACTAAAAATCATAACATAAACATCCCCCTGATATGACTGCTGATGACAAATAGGTACATAAGCAAATGTGGTGAAGAAGACTGATAGTGCCCAGCTATCAAAATATATAGCATCTGCGGTCTTAAAGACTTGAAAACAAGTGGCCTTCTAGCTCAGAATCAACAAAGCCTACATGGAAGAATCACACCAGCCTGTATGACTATGAGGTGTTGAAGGGAGTAGGTGTCAGGCATCAAAGAACTAAAAATTGTATCATCATTATAAAGGAGGGAGAGTACTGAGTGGGGACCCAAAACTCATCATTAGGTGAAGCAGCACCCCCTTGCAGAAGGGTAGCAGAGAGGAGAGGAGTCATTCAGGGTACAGTATGGCAACAATGAGGTATGCAACTTTCCTCTAGTTCACAAATACTTCTTCCCAACCACTATCATAATCCCAGTTCTATCTTGCAAACCAGGCCAGACCAGGGGATGTACACTGCAGTTGGAAACATGAGGAATTCAGAATAGATGATCCTTTTGGAACCACTCATGGGTGTGGTGATACTGGCAGAGTAGAGGGAGGACGAAGTGGACTGGGGTAACCAATTGCAGGAATCTACATATGATCGCTCTGGAATAAGGACAGCAGGGAAGTGGGTGAAGGGACACAGCAAACTGAGTACAATATGAAAAAGTAATAACAATGTGTAAATTATTAAGGGTTCATGGGGGAGGTGGGTAAGGACCAGAAAATATGGGGAGCTGGTACTGGGGAGAGGATGTTTCCAGGGTGATGATGGAAATGCATACAATTGTGTGGTATGCATACAATTGACATGTATGTTGAATGTGATGGGAGTTATATGAGCACCCAATGAAATGATTTAAGAAAAAAAGAGGGGGGAGAGGAGCCTATACCAAGGACTCAAGTAGAAAATATTTGGAAATGAAAATGACAACATGTGTACAAATGTGCTTGATACAAAGGGTATACTGAATGTCATAAGAGCCCCCAATAAAATTATTGAAAGAAAGAATAGATTATTGCACTTGATAATCAAACGTAGGTACACTAGGATTGAAATATGGGATCCACATGGTTTTCATTGGCTGGTTGTTGAGATGTGGTTGTCTAGACCTTTCCTTCTAATCTATCTCAGTCTGAAATCTCACTAAAGTCTGTTCAACATCGTAATGATAGTCAGATCTCTGAGGAGACAAAGAGACTCTGCTTGGAGTACATTTGTTGGCAATCAGACTTTGATCTTCCATATTTAAGGCAAAGCATCCACCCCTGAACCCCCAGAGAAGCCTACATTACTGCACTCACTCTCCCTGCCATCAAGGCAGGGTGACCTTACAAGAACATCACTAGCCCTGTGCAGTAGGGTAGAACTACCCTGTGAATTTCAGAGACTTTAATGGAGTACAGCAGTAGAAAGCCCCCCTTTCTCCCTTGAAGGGGCTGGTGATTTCATATCATGGACCTTGAGGATCACAACCTACTGCGTAAACATTATACCAGGAAGGTTCCTTCAGATTGCTACACATTTTCTACCGAATACTTAGAATCCCACCAATGCTAATTGAACACTTCAGTGGCAGGATATTGATTTGGGTGATTATGACAAAGCCTGAATGCCTTACATATAATTGTCCAAATGATTTATCTTTTAAAATGTGACTCTGCGATGTGTAGAAGAGGATAATGTTAATAATGAGACAAGAAAACTTGCATAAGTCAAGGTCAAATCTCACACAACAGGAAGCATTTTGAATAAGGAAAGTGCCCCGTAGCTATGTTGTCTGCCTTCATACCATTTAGTATCATGTGCTGTGTTTATTTCTTGTAAAAATGTATGACAGACTGAACAAATGATTTGATGTTAGAATTCCTATGAGTAATCATTTTTCTCTTACTATCACATAGAATTGTTTTGATTTTAGCAAGTCCAGCAAACAGGCTGAAAAACACCATGTATTGTGTGTTGTGACTCTTCCTCAACAAATGTTATGACAAATTTTGTCTTGGCAGAATAAATTTTAATCAGAGTAAATTTAACAGTGAGTCTTGTGCCTTGGTGCTGGAAATCAATTACATTTGGATCATTACCTTATTTCCCTATTTAACTCAGTCTTCAAGTTCCAAGGGTCTTTTGTTCATTTATAATAGGTTCCTATTGAGACTTTTTGATACACGGTCCAAGATCTCAGGTCACTTCCTGACCAGCAGCTCTATCCTTTTATGTTCCCTTCAGCAAGGGAAAAGCTCTTTCCAGGTGCGTCTCCTCCTGGCACATCTCCCGTTTATTCCATTTTCACCCAGAGTTCTGAGTCTGCTCCACTCACCAAACTAATGCACCGCTTTGCCTCTATTTTAGTTTGGTATAAATGTTTTTCTCATTACTATTTTCTGTGTTTTCCTCTCTTTCATCTTAGACTCACAATATTATTTTCAAGTATCATAAAATTTTCAAAATAGAAAGTTGGAGGAATACAAAAACTAAGTGGCTACACATAGAAGGGTAAATAAGCATTAAACATCTTACAGTTTTTGAGTGGAGAGAATTCGTAAACATACCAGAAAAAAGCATCAATTAGTATCTGAGCCAATTACACAATGAGTCTCCCACGATCCTCATTGGTAAGACACTAGGCAAAGTGTATTTCTATATACTGCTTCTTAGCTGTGGTGCTTCGCTACTTCTCGTGTGAGAAAGGAACCTCGCGGATGGCACAGACCGCTGTTACTAGCGTGAAGGTTGGAGAATCAAATCCATTCAGCAATTCATTGGAAGAAGGTCTGGTAATGTACTTTGCAAGACCACAAGCATTGAAAGTCCTATGGAGTCCAATTCTGCTCTAATGCATGCGAGGCGGCCAGGAGTGGCAATGAACTCAATGATGATTTAGATTTGGTGTCTGTGTGGGGGGTGGGGATGTGTGTGCACATGTGTGTGAGGGAGAGGAAAGGAAGCAAGGGAAGGGAAGCAATAAGGGGAAGGAAGCAAATAGCCAAAGAGGAAGAGTTTGTGATAAGTAAAATTAAAAAAAAAATAAAAAGAGAACCATGCCAATGATGTCTCTGAGCAAATCCTCTGGAGGTGGAAGGCATTGGCACTGGAAAGATGTTTCTTTGTTCTCCCACATCTCCATAACCAAAGTCACATTTCAACAGCATGATTCAAATTTAAACCTCTACTTAGCCTGCTTAAGCATGTGCTGTTTGGGTTAAACCCAACCCCAATAATGTATACTTATCCCAGGTTCAATGACAACTTCATCTTCCAAGATGCAAGAAAGGAGACAGATAAATTGGGATGTGGGATACATCGCCAGCATGTCAGGAGTGCCACTGACCAGTTTTATGTGGATAAAGTCTATTTTTGTACAAAAATATAGTATTTTTCCACCATCTACTAGACACATATTTATATATTTGAGACATCAATGAAGAAGAAAAATAAACTGGTCATGTCCGCAGATTAATAATATCATTGAAAATGTATAGGGTTATTTAGAAAGCAAAGCACACTCACTGTTCAGCCACTTCGAATAGCACGGGCCCTGTGGATGTTCCCAGTCGATAGAGTTTTACAGGAGTAGAGAGTCTCCTTTATTAACTTGCTCATGCAGAGTAGCTGGTGGTTTTGAACTGGTGACCCTTGTAGTTAGCTGCTCAAATCATAAGCCACCACACCACCAGGACTCCTATATTGCTATTTAGCAATGTAGTTATTATATTGTGATAATCATTTTTTTAAATATTAAACTCTTTCAGAAGCCCTTGTGGTGAATTGGCTTTCTCGTGGGCTGCATGTCCTAAGATGAACAGTTGGAAACGAGCTGGCACTCCTCAGGAGAGTGATGGGGCTGTCCAGTAGAAAGAGTTACAGTCTTGGAAACCCAATGGGGCAGTCTTACCCTGCTTACAGGCTCAGTATGCAGCAAAATCAGCTAAGGGGCCATGAGGAATTTTTTTTCGTGTCGAGTTAATTTTTTTGTTTGTTTCCTAGATGTTGGCTTTTCTTTCTGTTCAAACCATTTTATTGAGAGTTAATACAGATACCATAGCATTCCATAGTTCAATCATGTCACAAAGTATTGTAAAATTGCTACTGCAATTAGCTTCCCAACATTTCTTTCCTCCCTGAATTCCTTGACATCTGAACTCCTTGACATCAGCTCCCTTTGACCACTCCACCTCTCCCCCTGTACATCCCTGAAGCCCTTATTCCACTTGCCTCCACTATAGGTCCCTCAATCCTGGGTCTCATGTATTGAAAAACATGTAACCAAACATTTGAGAGGGTGACACCAAATGACATAACAAATTGAAGATAAATTTGGGGCATCTAATCATCTAAAGTTGTATATAGTAAATGAAATCAAGGTTATAAAATAATAAGAACTCAACAGAGATGGTAATGGAATTTGGGATTACTCAATTTGCCAAATGAAATAGTTACATAATATTATTGTCAAAGGGGTAATAAATTAAAGCTAAACAGGATATAAATGATAATTTTCAGAAGAGAAAATATTCCAGGGTTTAAGACATGGCAATGGCCACACAGCAAGTTATAGGAAGAAATAATTCAGAATAGAGACTTCCCAACTTAAGGTAATTCTAAACTCTTCTCAAGTAGAAACAGTAGGAAAGTAAAGCAGAATCCTCAATGAGCCATTGTATGTGCAGCTTGAATTACATTTTTAGTTGTAATAATAGGTAAATTCCAAATGAGTATTGTTTGCTCTGTGTAAGTGATTCCAAAGACTATTTATTCTCCCAATCCACACCCAACCAATTTTCCCTTTGGCCAGACGCAGGTTTGCAGACAGCTCAGTCTTTGTGGGGTGGCAGAGATCCATTGTTGCCTCCTGTGCCACCTTTCTCCCCCGTGGAATGTGAAGCAAGGAACAAAATGCAATAATTTACATGTCAAATTCTTCCCTTTATGGCAAGGAACCAGGAAAAAGTCCCTGAATCATGTGACGACCTTTTCTTTTTTATGTTTGTACTACCTTGTCTCATATTACAGCTTTAATATATCTCTCATTTTACAGCTTTATTATCGCTTCATTTGAAGTAAAACTCTTGAATCTTGAACTTCTAGCTTGCTACTTTGAACTTCACTACTTCAAGGATAAAGTGGACCATTCAAGTTGCCCATGCTGATCCAGTTTCTAACCAAGTTAAAACTATTCAAAACTTTCCACTGAGTAGTCTAAAGTGATCATCCTTAATATATCAAAAAAACTCTTCTGAATTATCTCTCCCGTATTTCCTACAATCCAGTTTTCAGTGTATTTTCAGCTTCCTCAAAAGTAGGCTATGCCTACTCTTAGACCTGACATTTACCCTATCAATCATTGTATGTGTGTATGTATCAACTTAAGTCTAAGAGTTACATATTTTTTAGTCTGCACCTTTTAGATCAAGGTGCCTGGCTTATTTGCCTCTCATGCTAATTTTCGCATGTTTGAAAATTATTTTACATGCCTGTCTTACTAACATATTTTGTATTTTTAAATAAATAGCCCATGTATTTATATGTTCGTGAACTTCCCCTAAATCTAGATATTCCTTAGCCAAAAAGTTAGTATGATAATTTTTAAAATACAAGGTATGGGTGTGGCATATTATAATTTGAAAAATATCTGGAAGGATGTGAGAGCACAGTTGGAATAAAAAAGTACAGAGTAAGAAGGCTGGTAGCAGTGCTACTTTAGTTTGACTTGTTTATAAATTGTCTTTGATACTATTTCAGTAGATTTGATGAGGAGCAACATGAGGAGTGGAATCAAATATGCATTCATTATGATAAAGAGAAATTATTGAAAGAAAAAAGTGTCAGATAATGTGGTAGAACATGAGTAGAGAAATTAGTGAAATATTGTATACATATAATTCATTAGAAAAATGAGAATTTGGGAAAAGTTCTAGTATGAAGAGAATTTAAAATATTCTCTTGAAACATTACTTCTAAAAATAAAGTTTACCTCAGTACAAGAATGGTTTGTTACAATAATGTGGCATTGTATGACACTCACCTATCTGATATGCTTGTTAAAGATATGCATAAGTAAATGTGGTGAGGAATGCTGATGGTCCCCAGCTATTAAAAGATATAGCATCGGTGTTGCAAAGACTTGTAGTTAAACAAGTGGCCATCTGGTAAGGAAGCAACAACCCTGCATGAAAGAAGGACATCAACTTCTAAGATAAAATGTGTTGATGGGAATTAGTATCAGAAGTTGAAAAACAAACAACCAAACTGATGTGAGGGAGGGTGGATGTAGTGGAGACCCAAAACCCACCTGTAACATAATTGGACAGTCCTCTAAGAAGGGACACCTAGAAGGGAGTCTAAATGCAGATTACAGTACAGCACTATGCTTTAGTTTATTAATACTTCTTCCCTTTACTATTATCATCTTTATCTGTTTTACCTCATTAATCATGTCAGATTTATGCATGCTCATTTGTGTATATGTTCATTTGGGACAAGGAATACAAGGTAGGTAAGCCTTCAGAAAGAACAGGAGTAATGGTTCCCAAGGGTATGGGGAGGAGGCAGGGAGGAGAGAATAAGAAATTGATAGCATCGATCACTCCAAAACCCCACTCAATGGGATTAAATCACAAAAATGTAACTGAATGTATATATTGAATTGTATAAGATACAAAAAAATATAAAAAACTATTATAAGGGAAGGAAAAAGGTTTCTTGAGTGGTAGGGTAGAGTAGGAAAGGGAAAACTGGAAACTTATATCACAGAATTTAAGTGAAGGATAATGTTTTGAAACTCATTGTGTTAGCAATTGTACAATATTGCTTGATGTGATTGGATATAGAATATTATGATTTTTGAATATTATGATTTCTAAGAGCTCCCAATAAAGTGATTAAAAACTAATATGTATGAAGAAATGTAATAAGATTCAATAGGACAAGGTAAAAATGATGAAATTGAAATAATGTAACAACCAGTTTGCTGCTTTACTGATCATTTAAATTTTAAAATTTATATACCAAAAGTAGTCTATTATTTAATAGATTTAACAATTAAATATGAAAAATAAAAGAGCTATACAGTTGCAATTATATATTTTTAAATTATTAATGAAAACTATTAACTAGAATCCAACAAAAACAATAAAACTATTATTTAAGTTATTTTCATATTCTTATTTTCAATATTCTTCTCTTATATCTGAGGATCATTGGCTCTTTAGTCATTTTCTAATTGTAGGAGAAACATGCCATTCCTTTAGATGTAAGTCAATTAATCACTGGCCATTAGGCTTGATATATTAGAAATAATTAGTCGCTTTCTTATCTCTATACATATTATGATAATCTTTGAAAATCCTCTTTCTGCTTCTCCTGAACTTATAGCAATTATTCTGATAATATTTTAGCTCTTTGAAAATTTTCAGGAATTGTTAATTCTTTCAGAACATCTTGGGGAGTTGGTGTGCAACACAAAGTTAAAATAAATGGCAGCTCATCACCCTCACTTTTTTGGCACTTTTTCTCTTGATGTTATTTGTTTGCTTACTGAAGTAGCAAATGCAAAGGGAAATGCAGTAATCCATCAAAAGTATAATGATTTTTATGAAATGAATAAATCAATATTACCACCATAGCTTTATGTAATTTTTTATACATATGGATAGAATGAACAGTACTACCACCACTTAGAATAAGCTCTTAAACAACTAAACTTTAAAAAGTGTAAGAAATGTAAATTTGTAATTTCCACATTGGATGGCTGCCACCCACCTTAGAATACTGATTACAAGCACCATTTCAACAACTGGCTCTCCAACCTCAACAAAGAATTAAACATTGATCTTACCAAAGTGGTACAAACTGATGCGATCTCACCAACCGAATTAGAATTATTAGAAGTGTTAAGAGGAAGGACAATATGATGAAGTGAGTTACTTAGTAGGGCTCTTCTCCTTGTACTCTTTGTAACAGCCACCAGACAACTGACTGGTGCAGACCATGCACTTTGGGTGTTTTTCCTTATGAGGCTAAGTTAAAAAAGGTAGTGAAGATGCTGATAAGAATTATATGATTCTACTGTGAATGATAACACAGTTAATTGTGATTACAAAACCTTGTAAATCTAATGAGAAGATAAGGCAGCTTTGCAATTCTACTGGGTAAAAAATGAACCACTCAGGAGGAGAAACAGTGTGGGTCTTGCTCCAATCAACAGAGAGGAGCTGGGGGTCACACTTTTCCTTTGGCCCCAAAGATCTCTGTGCTTTGAATCGAGGAGCTAGAAGGCTATGTCAACAGAAGAGCAGCACAGGAGTAGGAGTGACTGAATCAAGAGCCCCAGGGAGGAAAGAGCGATGGATTTCCCAATATATGAAGAAATAGCTGAGTCCCTGTGGGCGGGAGACTGACTGGTGAAGAAAAACTACCTCCAAGTTTCTTAATTGGAAACAATAGTTTTGCTGACCTATAGAACTGAGTGCTTTTAGTGAAGAAGCTTATGATGGAGTGGCACGGCCTTCAGGCACTTGTGGACAGTGCTAAAACAGGTTTCTAACATTGCTTGAGCAGGGCAGAAGTCGAGTCCAGAAAGCCAAGGTCAAAATCAGAATGAGCCTCATAAACAGAACTGGGAAGAGGATATCCTTACCAAATTACTGTATTCAGAACATTCTTATCCTCAATGGATTCTAAAGGTCCTCCAATAAATTCTAAAATCATTGATATTGCATGTAAGATGGTAGTCACTGCAATGCATTATTGAATCCAGCAGAGTATTATAGAGTGCTGTAGGAGGAATGGTTTTTGTCAGCCCTCCACCTCATAAGAATCATTTTTTGGGTTGATGAGTGTGATTCTCCATTTACTTTAAGAAGTGAGAGGAGGTCAAATGTTGACTTTATTATAGATGAGATTTTTTTGTATGACCTAATCAGAGAAGCCAAATTATAAGACAACAAGATGCAGAGTCAGACAGAGGGGAATCAGCAGGCAAAGAGATTACAATGTTTGGGTTTTTTTGGTTTTTTTGGGGGTGGGGACATCACTGCCCTCTGGTGGTCATGGGAGCTACTCAGCCTTGCTCCTGGAGAGCCATTGCTGGATTTGAACCGCCAAAACCATGGGCCGCAGTCCCACACTCAACCACTATGCCAG
>PVJH01001953.1:0-185449 GCA_004026705.1 Nesogale talazaci
CTTGGGGGGGGGGGGTGGAAAGGAAAAGAGGAGCTGATCCAAGAGCTCAAGTAGAAAGAAAATGTTTGAAAAATGATGATGGCAACATACGTACAAATGCCTTGACACAATTAATGTATGGATTGTTAGAAGAGTTGTAAGAGTCCCCCAATGAAGTAATTTATAAAAAAGAGAGAATTGGGCCGAGCCCTGGTGGCGTAGTGGTTGTGCGCGAGACTGTGGCCCACTGGGATGGAAGTTCAATTCCAGCTCCACGGAGCAAAGGCTGGGCCTCCTATTGCCACCACCAGAGGGCAGTGATACACACCCCTCCCCCCCCCGCAAAAAAAAAAGAGAGAGAGAGAGAGAGAGAATCGAACAGAAAATTCCAAAGGCTGATATTTCAACAGGCTGATGCAGCACAAGAAAACAAAATAATATATCACAATGAAATGTGAAAAAAACCTAGCATTGGAAAACCACAAAGGAAGGACATATCTTAAACTGGAAAAAACTTAAGGAAAAAGTCAAGTTCGAATTGCAAGCCTGAAAGATCCGAAGGACAACATATTGAACAGCGCAGGAAGCTTCCAAAGAAGATGGAAAGAGTACAGCACTGTACCAAAAGAACTGGTAGACATTCAGCCATTTCAGGAGGTAGCAAATGAGCAAGAACCAATTGTGCTGAAGAAAGAATATCAAGCTGAATCAAAAGTATTCACCAAAATCAAGACTCCAGGAATTGGTGGAATACAACTTGAAATGATTCAACTGGCTGATGAAGCACTGGCAGCACTTACTGTGCCAGGAAGTTGGGAAGACAGCTACTTGGCCAATTGACTAGAAAAGATCCATATTTATACCCATACCAGAGAAGAGTTGACCCAATAGGATGCACAAATTCTAGAATGCTATTAATATCACGTGCAAGAAAAATGTTGCTGATGGTCACCCAACAACGGCTGTAGCAGTACATTGGTGACAGGGAACTGCCAGAAGTTCAGGCTGGGTTCTGAAAAGAACATGTAACATGGGATATCACACTGGCATTAGATGGATCTTGGAAAAAAGAAAATATGAGAAACTTGTGTTTTATTGGTTTTTTCAAAGGCATTCCACTGTGCAGATTATAACAAACTGTAGATAATCTTGAGGATCATGGGAATTGCAGAACACTTTATAGGGCTCATGTGAAAGTTGTGCAAACAGAACAAGGGAATACTGCAAGGTTTAAAATCAGGAAAGGTGTGAGTCAGGGATGTGTCCTCTCACCATACCTATTCAACCTGTACGCTGAGCAAACCATTAGAGTAGCTGGATGAGAAGAAGAAGAAAGCCCCATGGAGAATAGAGAGAGGCTTCTTAGTAACTCTCAATATGCAAATGATATTAGCTTGCTTGCTGAAGGGGAGGAGGATTTGGAGCACTGACTGATGAAGATCTAGGATTACAGCCTTACGTGTGGATTACAGCTCAATGTAAGGGAGTCAAAAAGCCTCCAAAGTGTCACCGGTGATTAATGCAGAAAAGATGGAAGTTGCAAAGGACTCTGTCTTGCTTGGATCCACAATCAATGAATAAGTGAATGAAAATATACACACTTAGAAAGCTTCCTGTAAATTTTGAAACAGTAACTACTTGAGAGAGCAGCCCAGGTGGCTCAGGGGTTAGTATGTTTGCTAACCACAAGGCTGATATTTGCAACCCACAAACTGAACTGTGGAGAAAGATGTGGCAGTCAGTCTGCTTCCATAATAAGTACAGCTTTGAAAAGGCTGGGAGGCAGTCCAACTTTGTTTAAGAGGGTCGCTGAGTCAGAATCAACTGAGCAGGGAGTGGGGTTCGGACACACTTGAAAATGTCCCTAATTGTCAAACCTGTTTGTTCTTGGCTATCCCAGATATGCTGATGACTCAACTAAGCCAGTGGCGCCACAGAACAAAACCTTGGTGATCTACGTGCATAAAGAATAGACAGCCCCCAAACCCCCTATGTGCCTCAGTTGTACCCTGTAACACAAAAGATCAGCAGGTACCAGGATCTACATGACAGCAGTAGGTATATATGTTTTGGTATCAAGCACATGTAAATTTTAATAAATAATCACAATTTTAGTTACTCAACAGAACAAAGGTTACCATATATGGTGCTAAAGGAATTAAGATTATAGTTTGCCTAATATAATACAGGTACATCATTTACCTTCAATTCATGCTCATTCTTATTACTAAAGCACATTTACTAAGAGTCACTGACCACGTTCACCAAGTAAGCAGAAGTTTTGTGATATAGTTGATGTCATTAAATGGTACAAATTCTAATTGTAATAATTAGGTTCCTGTTTTAAGATTCACATTCCATTAGAATGTGTACTCTGTGATCCTAAAGGAATTACAAACTAAATAAACTGTGATTATGTACAGTAAGTTACAATGAATAAGCATAAAGAATCTGTTGTTCTCCATTTTCTTCCAAACTTCCAATTTTCACAAGTCATTATATAAAACAAACAAATAACAGTCAAAACAAGCTCTGTGAGATGAAAGGTGAAGATGTGCTTTGGAACAACTCACACCAGTCTTACTAAAGTTAAGAATCCTAACCACAGTGCAGTAAAATATCTCTCTTCTTCCTAAGGTTTGTAGTATTTCAATCACTTTGGTGCACATCAAATAAGTCAGCATAAATGCGTAGATTGGACAATTAACCTGTCCTCAATTATCTTAGTAGTGCCTCTGCTTTGAGAAGACTACCAATATGCATGATGTGACATGACTGAAGTGCCCAATTGACAAAGCATGCACTCTGGCCGGATGCTTGCTCCTGAATAACCTAGGAAATATCCACAACTGAAAAGAGTGCTTGTGAATCTTACTTGTTTGTTGTTAAATTATCCTATTTCTTCTAGAAGATTTGAAGGCTATTGGCTCACTATCAATGGCATCTGCTCACTGAGTTTCTCTTTAGCGTTATCACACATCTGTTGGAGGACTAGTCACCCCGAACAAACTCCCTGGGTGCCCCAGCCTCCCCAGGCTGACCAGCCTCCTTGGGTCAGTTCTCTGAAATACCACACACTCCCAAAGTAACTTTCTTTATCCCCTATTGTCACCAAACTCCTTTTCTTGTCTCTGGGCTCCCTCTATAAGCCAGCTCTCTTAGTAGCTTCCAATTAGAGGTACACCAATTAGTTAAACTACAGTTAACACTTTAAAGGAATTATTCAAATGACTCTTTAACTAATGAGGGGATTAAGGGGGAATTACAGCTTGATGACCATCCCTCAGTCACCTCCAAACCACCCCCCTGACCAACAGCAAATGCTTAGAATTAATGAAATGCCTATATAGAGTCAATTCTTTGGGCCAGAGAAATTAATTAATTATACCCATTAGCTAATTAACTAATGGGTATAATTATTGAACTGGACATCTATGTCATTCAGCATCATGTTTTAATTCTTTGCTATCCAAAATGTGGTACATGAGCAGGAGAAACAACAACTGCTGAATAAGTGTCCCAAGAGGTAGGGTGGGAAGGGATGCTGATCGCAATGAATGGCACATAATCGCACACACCCCATCCAGGGGAAGCACACCAGAAACCAGGGGGAAGGGAGACGGCAGTTGGGGTGAGATTTGAAAATAATAGCAATCTATCAAGGGGTCACACGGGTTAGGGGCAGAGAGGGAGGGGAAAAAAGAAGGAGCTGATCCCAAGGGTTCAATGGAAAGTAAATGTATAGAAAAGAACGATGACAATATTTATACAAATATGTCAGTTACAATTGATATATGGGTAGTAACAAGAGTTATAAGACCCCCCAAAAGAGGATTTTCTAAATTAATTCCACAAGTTAAAAAAGAAAAAAAGTGCTGTGCGTCTCTGCTCTCCCCCTTAGACATACTGAATGCCCAGAGAGTTATACACACGGTAAGTTTGAGAAGCTCTGCTGGCATTTACAAAATGGAGCATCAGTGGTAAGTCCTTATCAGGTGATATGCAGTGATCCTAGGTGTGTCAATCAATCTTTTGCTCTGTTTATTACCAGGAATCATGGGGGTATCTGCTGGGCACCTTTGTTCCTATTTGGTCCATATGAAGTCATGGGAGAAGAATGCGCTGGCAGCAAAAATAGCCTAGTCTGGGAGCAAGCTTTGCTCTGTTACCCTCGTCTGTTCTCAGCTGCTTCCAGACTTCAAAAGTGAACTTTCTGGTTTCAGCATTCACACCATGTCAGAGTCATTACAGCAGAATGATATCAGGGCTCTGCACAGGTCCTGTATCAACACCTTTGCTGTGTGTGATCTTTAAAGGCCAAAACCAAAGCGCGAGGACATTCTGTGCAATTGCTCCAAAATGAGAATACCCAGGTACACTCCTTTGCTGGGCTCTCCTATTAATATGATACTTATAAAGAGAATCTCATTATCCATAGCAACTGTCAGATAATGTTGTGACTTTCATTTAATACTTTGGGAGGTACACAAGTAAGGAGGAGGTGTGAAAGCTGAGTACTTTTGCAATACATGTGCGTCACACCATAACTTAGAATGATAAAATTGCTAGGTTATCTCAAAATTAACTACATTACACATGCAAAAATATTGATGAGATTAAAGAAATATATTTCTGAATTTTCAGGGATTGAGGTAGTCCCATGAAAACTGGCACTATGCCACACCTCAGGGTTCTAGTATTTGACCCACATAACCCAGGACATCAAGTTCATTCCAAGTTGACGCCGCCTGGTGTGTGTCTGTGTTAACTTGTGCAAATCAACATATCTTTCGTCCCAGGCAGCCCTGGGTAGATTCAAACTTCAAGCTTATGGTTGGAAGCTGAACATCTTAATCATTGCCACTACCTAGAACACAGAGACTTTTTGTGAACTTAAAAGCTGCTTTGTTTTCCATTGTTTTCTGTTGAGTTTCGAAGTTGTGAATCACAGGAGGAGTGGATGTATAATGATAAAGACAATGCAAGGTATTATAGGGAATGCAGGGGTGGGTCATAGGAGAGGAAAGGGAATTTGGGGGTAAACTGTGAAGGTTTGACGTGGGGGGAGGAAAACTGACCATGATTGCACAACTCATTTTAAAAGCAATCTAACCAGGCTTTAGGGGAGAGGGTTGAGGAAGGGGGTGGGAGGCAGATGCTCTAGAATACATATGGTGGTGATGGCACAATTCTCTTTGGTGTGACCGAATGATTGAACTATTTAATTGTATGATATGTGGATTATGTGCCAATAAAGCTGTTGGGAAAAAAGAGCTACTTTTAGAAGAAAAATTGCATATATTTTCCCGAAAAATGCCCAAACCAGGCTAATCGAAGTACAGAGTAGCAAGTTATCTGTATATTTGCATGAGCTGTCAATAAATAGAAAAGAAACCATTCCAGAGAGTACGGGAAGAAGAACAAAAGATTACTTAAAACTTACAAACCCCACATTTTATCCTAGAGCTAGGTCAAGATCACGCAGTAGGAAACATATGCTGGCAGTAGGCTCTCTGTCTTGGGAACTGTTTGGGCTTGAGCTTTCTCAATGAAAATGCAAATATTATGGGGTGTGTGTTTTTTTCCTCAAGAATTTCTGCATTGGCCTTTTTCTACTAGTTTTGGTGACCTCGTGACAGTAAGACAGAAATGAGTATGTTTATTAATTATCAACTTATAAGTCCATTTATAAATCTTGCTTAAGTCCTTAAGATTTATAATAATATCAGAAACATTCTTAGAATAAAGCAGGCTTAAAAGCTCACAAAATGTTGATCCTATGTAATGTTTGGTTTACATAAAAAAATCTGCTTGTAATTTCTCTAGCTCTATTTCTAATGCTAACGTCCTGCCTAGCTCTTATACTATACTATACCTTGATGTTACTATATGTTTTAAAAGATCCACTGAGACAGTATCATATTTTATAAGTTCTTCTTATTGTTAAAATTCAGAGTTTGGTACCATACACACAAAGCACTCATATGTCTTAATTTTGAAAATATGTGAAAATCATAACTCTTTGAGAATGTAGGGGGGAAAGGTTTTTGCTTCCTTGTATGAGGACAGAATGGACAGCACAATAAAAATGCCATTGTCTGATGAATAACCCATATAATGTAACTTTATATATATGTATATATATTTGTATACAATGCATTTGCATACGTACAGTTAAATTATATAAATAGGACATATTGCTCTTTGTATGGTAAACTCAATCCCCATCAGTCTGTGAGTAAAAGGTGTTCTTATGATATTTTGAGCAGATATAGCAAAGCTTCCAGATTAAGATGGGTTAGGAAGAAAGACCTGATGATCTATTTCAAAAAATTATTCAATGAAAACTGTGGATCACAATGATTAGATTTCACAGTGATCACTAACTCAAACAAGGACATGGAGGGTGTTGTTGTGTGTCATTGAGCTGATTCATATTTCTTTTTCCATTTTGGGTCCTGTTAGAGACCGTGGTGTCAGTTCCAATTCATACAATGAAAGGAAACACTTCCCAGACCTGGGTCATCCTCATAATCATTGCTTGTGTGTCAGTCAATGAAGTTGAGAAAAGTCCACCTTTTTTTTTTTTTTGATGCCCTTCTACTTCATCAAATATAATGTCCTTCTTCAGGAACTAGTCCCTAGTGAAAACAAGTCCAAAGTAAGAGACAAAGTCTCACCATCATTGCTTCTAAGGAGCATTCTGATTGTATTTTTTTCAGACAGAATTGTTTGTTCTTTGAGAAGTCTCTAATAATTTCTAATCATGTCTGATGAACAGCCCATATAACTTAACTTTGAGGATATATATATATACAATAATATATTTCAAATGCTTAAATTTTATCTGATCTTCCTCAATCAAGTGCAGCTCTTTTATGCATATGTGACTACTGAAAAGACCATAGCTTATGCCAAGTGATCCTTAGCCTTCAGTGATGTCTTCGCTTTTCAACACATTAAAGAAGTGTTTTGCAGATTTGATCACTGCAACACACCAGGTGATTTCTTGACTGCAGCTTATGTGAATTAAATGTTGATTAAGGTTAAATAAAATCCTGATAACTTTCCTATGACTCACAGCAACTGTATATTACAGAGTAGAACCCTGCACAAGAGGTTCAAAGGGCTTGCTGGAGAAGGTGGGTTCAAACTGATAACTTTTGTGTTAGCTACCTAGAACTTAAGAATTGTATCACCAGGGGTTCTTATCTGAGTCATACATCACCAAAAAAGAAGATCATTGCCTTTAAAGGACAGAGTCTAACGTCCCAGTAGTCTAGCACACAGCCTGAGTCAGCCAGGACTTGACAGAAACTAAGTCAAAAGTGATCAATTGGGAACATAATACTGGGTATAATCTCCCCTTGGGTTCAATAGAGCTATTGCTAAGCATCTTTTCCTAATAGGAGGTTGCTCCTCTTGCATTTTTCACCAACAGAAATATAATTGCTCTCCCCATGTCACACATGCCTCCCACCTGTTGCCTCAACTTGAATTTCCAGTAAATTTCCTTATTATTCTCATGGGTGTGTCTGTTGATTTGGGGTGACCTTAGTACAGTATGGTATGACAGCAACTGATTTGTCTTCTCCCCACCCCAACCCACCCTTCCACCATCTTGAAAAATTAACCCCAGCTGAGGTTGAAGTGGTTTAAGATGTACATGTAAAGAGGGGGATAGATGGCTCATGGGCGCTACATGGACTCTCTCATTGCTTTTAAGGTGCACAACATCCTTCTTAGGGCATACCACAGGGAGTCATTGTGGAAACCCAATTAAGTGAACTGAACTGTCACACTCACCTGGAGCAGAGTTAAGGGACCCCATATTCCCTTGCACTTAAGGATGGAATGGCCTCGTGTGAGAAGAAGCAGATGACTGCTAGCCCAAGATTACGCTAGCCCAATGCTATGCAATTGTCGGTCATTGGACTTAGGTTCAGACTTTTGCTTTGAGATTGTTCAATGAATGCTGGTTTGGCACATATATGTACTATTTTAAATCTCCCCTTGCTGTATTAATCTGGTAAGCCCAGTTCTACCTTTGTGAATGAGTGTTATTGAAAACTTGGGCCTATCACTAGCCCCCAGTGTTTGTGTAAATAGTGTCCAGTCATCTAAGAATTTAATCAGTAGAAGTCAGTAATTCACATATTACAGTATGAAGATTGCCCATGCTTACATAATTTCCTTTTTTCAACAGTGTTTTAAATTCTCAACCATGGGCTAAATTAATGACACTACTGCTCCAGGGAGAAGACTTATAATGATCTCTATCATAAAATGATAAAGATGTTTCTAAAATGACATATATAAAAAATAGATTTATGTGTGGATTTTTGGGATCACACTTAATTCTAACCCCAATCTAGGATTAATTGCCATAGTTCTTATGGCATGTTCACCTTTGATACTTGATCCCATAAAAATATCTTAGTTATCAGCCTTTAACTTTAACCACTGTGCTGTTGGGAATCCTTTACATAAAAGACATTGGGAGGTAATGTTTCGCCTGAGCATTATGCACCCTCCTGGAAGGTATCTAGAGAAGTGTCTCTGAAGCTTGTTATTGCTGACCTTGTTGTAGGCAGTGATGATGCCAAAAGCCATGCCTGGATTATTAAATTTTCATGAACCCCCATCAAGTAGCCACAGAGCAAATATCCTCTTGTGGCCCTGAACAACCAACAGCCCTGAGAGCATGGACATATTCTGAGAAATAGAGAGTGAGATTAAAGAGGGAAAACCCGTGTGCCACCAACACACACATACTACATAATTCAAATCTATCATTGTTTAAGGGATCTGGCTGAAGCAACAGTAGCTTCATTAATGTTAAGAAATTTTTATCTTTGTCTTCATTTTTTGGATTTTTTAAAGTACTCAATCATGTTTTAATAGTTATTTGATTGGGGGATCTTACAGCTCTTACAACAATCCATACATCGGTTATATCAAGCACATTTGTACATATGTTGCCATCATCATTTCCAAAACATTTTCTTTCTACTTGGCCCTTAGAGCCCTTGAGCTCCTCTTTTTAAAATAAAATTCTTTAAGTTGGGGGCTCGTACAACTCTTATCACAATCCACACAGTAAGAAATCAATTTTGTTTACTTTATAGTTTTGCATAGTTTACTTAGTTGTATACCCCCTAAAAATGTTATGATATGATACTACAAAAGGCAGGAGACTCAAGAGAAAGGACTCAAAATTCATTTCTACTATTCTCCTTCCTTATTCAACCCCAAGAGAAGCAACAGGTAAACAATGTTAAATTTCACCACTTTCTTTTAATTTTTAAAATTATCTGCTGCTGACATTTAAGAAAAGATAAGCCCCCATGGAAGAGTAGTCATGGCTTGGGCTGCAATCTACTTGTTTGGCGGTTCAAACCCATAAACAGCTTCTCTGGAGAAAGACTGGGCATTCCACTCCAGTAAACAGACCCAGTTGGAGAAACTCACTGGAGGTCACTATGAGTCAGTACTGACTCAATGGCAGCGAGAGAAAGTGAGAATATTTAAAGAATTTTGAAAGTGACTTTGTTTGGCAGCAACTCTCAAAAATAACTTACAATTATAGAGTCATTACCCACTTCATAATAGTGGTGTGTAAGCGCTTCCCAGAAAGATGAAAACCTCTGCTCTTTCTAAGTCAGGGCACAGCCCACCAATCTCCCTTTAGCAACAAGCTCCCACACAAAGGAAAACATAAAAGGAAAACATCCTTGCTTTGTCCAAAGTGTGTCTGAGAAATCTTCTCCACACAGGCACCACCACCTTTTAAAGCCTGGACCCTCCCTGGTTTGATATCTCGTTCCTAAAAATTTCCTGCTGTTGTTTACTGTCCATCACGACCATTTCTTTTCCAATGCTGGGTAGCCAAGATTTGCTTACTTTACAAATTTAACTATTACCTCTCTGTCACTTTGTTATAAGGTAGTGGTTTATGTGTTACTATGATGCTGGAAACTATGCCACTACTGTTTCAAATACCAGCAGGGTCACCCACAGAGGAGAGGTGTCAAGGGAGGCTTCCAGATGAAGACAGAGTAGGAAGAAAGGTCTGATGTTCTCCTGAAAATTAGTCAGGGGGAATCCTCAGAATCACAGCAGAAGACTTTCAGACTCACTTGCCTTGGACACAGGAGGGATTAATCACAGAAGTAGGTGAAGTAGAGGACAGCAAGGGGAAGGGCCAATCTTGGTGAGACAGATTAGCACAACAATAAACTTGACCAACGTGCCAATCTTATATGATGAAAGAAACATATTGCTTTCTGCTGTGCATCAAGCCACTCTGCGTTCTGAGAGTCTAGTTGTCTAAGACCGCACTTCTGCCTTCAAAATCTCGCGAATGCGGCTGAGCTCTGGTGGCGTAAGTGGTTGAGTGTGGAACTGCAGCCCGCCGGCTAGGCGCTTCAAATCCAGCGGCGGCTCTCAGGAGCAGCTGGGTAGCACCCACGACTACCAGAGGCAGTGAGCCGCCCCCCCCCCCGCCCCCCAAAATCTCGCGAATGCACAGCACTGCCATCCAATTGGTTCTGACTCACGATAGAAGAGGCTGGAATTGTCCCTGTGGGGTTCAACCTTAACCCTCTGGCTTCATTGTTCCACAGTGGAGAAGCTAGATGCTTCCAACTGCTGGCTTGCAGTTAGCGTCCTAACTCTCAATCCACGAGTCCACCAGGGCTCTGAAAGCCAGACACATCCTTCAAGCCCCCCATGCTGACTCATGCTCTTGGTCCTTTACCTTTTAATAACTCCTGTTGTATTACTGCGTGGAGTAAAATCATTGCAAGACTTTATACAATACACCTCACCTGAAAGATATTGCATTCTTTTCAAATCGATTCGCAAACATTATATTTAAAAATGTATATGTAAACATACCCAATATTAATGCAAATGTGTTGTCACTGCTAAGTTTTCTCCAAAAAATATTTGGTGGTAAAATATAAACCTTTAGCAATGACGATGAAGAGGAAGTGAGCTTTCACTATGAGGGGCCTCAAAAAGTTTATGGAATCAAAATGAAATTGAAAGACAATGAATTTTCTCACCAGCTTTTAAAAATCCCTCTTATACCTTGGGCATATACACTTTCCAGAGAAATGAGACTCATCTATGAATAAGACCTTCAGGGTGAAGAGCATCCCAGTTTCTGTCCAGCTCCCTCTTGTGACCTCCAGCAGCCAACGTAATTCCTTCAGAAGGTTTACCCTCTGTTACCAGCTGAGACTGGCGCAGTGCCAGTTGTCAGCTCTACTTACAAATACCTTCGTAAACCACCTTATATGAAAAGTTTAGTTCTCAGAGGACTCTGCACAGCTGTGGCCAGCTGCACTCAGCCTGCAGCCCAGCTATGGGTTATGCACCAGGTGAATCTTATCCACTGAAAAGACTGGAAACAACAAGGCATACAACACACTGCTGGGAAACGCGATCCACCAGGAGAGACCAAGAGAACGCGGCGCCATGTGAGAACTGGCAAACATGACCCTGGAAGCATTCACTGAAGCAGGTGCCTTAAGAGGACATGCATCCACTGGATGCCCAGACACACACTTTATTTTCTGGTTCCTTTGTTTACTTTTGATTCTGCTGGTTGGCAAAAGTTTAGGAACAACCCTTGTGTCTTCTTTTCTCCTCTGTCAATGATTACAAAAACAACTTGGGTTACTAAACTGGGATGCTGTCAGAGTTCTGAACTTGGAAACTAATATAAGCAGGGTTATAAAGAACAGGACACAGAGGCCTCCGCATGGTGTCATGAGTAATGCTTTTTAAAACTAGGAACACTCATCAACATCTGAGAACTAACTTGGTCCAGCCAAATATTTTCATTCATAAGAATTAAGAATAAAAGATTGAATTGGGGTTTTTTTAGACAGGTAAGTTAACCCCTAGCCCCCAGCCCCAACACCACCACCACCACCACCACACACACACACACACACACAGTAGCTAAATATCTTCAAGGCAAAAACTACTTGGGTATAATGCTTGGTTGTTTTTAACCTCTCCAAAACATTTCCTGGCAGAGGGTCCTGATGACTCTGTTCCTCTTTGACATTCTCCCCCTCCTTCTGCTCCATGTCTTCCCACACTCAGGGAGTGGAACATTTGTATCATTGCTAATGTGTGAGGGACAAGACTAAAGAAAACAATAATTGAACAGGACAACTCTCTAGGAGCAAGAGATATTTAATTTGAAAAACGGTGGGAAGTAAATCTCATCTATATAGGCACATGCACAATGATGGCATGCTTATTTGGATCACATGAAAGATCTTGGGGGAGGGGGAAATCATCTCACTATCCTACCCTGAAAAGTAGAATGCATCTCTATGAGTGAAAGCAAAAAAAAAAAAAAAAAAAGTATTGCTACAAAAACACAGAAGCCTTTATTCAATGAAATGATTACAGTACAAAATCATTGTTTCTCAGTGTATCCTCCATCTGTGTTGCTATGCTTCTTCAAAGTTCCTGTCTTTCCAACCCTTCCCCTAAGAATTCTGTGATCTTCAATTTACACTGTCAAAGCAGCAGGGCGGGCATCCTCCAGATATTTCAACCGTGTTCTTTCCATTGTTCTTGAATGTCGAGGACATAAATCATTCTGAAAGGGCAGCATTGGGGCTGTGCGATGGATGTGATTAGGTTTCCCAGTGAAATTCTCGAAGGACAGCCTTCCTTGCTACCTGGAAAGATCAACAGGTGGATTTTAGTGTTGGGGGGGAATTCCTTGGTGCAAGTTTCCTGATCTCTTTAAACTAGTGCAGTTTTTCATTACCTTGAATTATCATCCTATGTCCTTTTAGAATATCATAATTACCTCTTGAATCACAAGATAGTCACTGCAACCTTCGGGGGGTGGGGGAGATTAAAACTAGTGGGTGCCTGCACCATGGGCCGGCACCTTGGTGATTGCTCCACCGGAAACGCTGTAACAAACTGCATCAGTTTTCTATCAAATTAAGAAAATACGGAGGTGAGCTCGTGTGCAGTTGTGCAGACAGACATGGGGGACAGTGCAGAACTGAAGCTCAGAAAACGGAGAGAATGTGGCTGCCAGGTGGCGATCCAAAGCAGGCTCTCAGAGACTCTGGAGCCGGTCCAGAACCCGTGAGCTCTGTCTCCTCCTGGCTGTGGCTACTGAGCTGAGTCCCTTTCTGAGGACACTCTCAGGGATCACAGCAAGGTCGTGGATCTGCGTGCCCTTGAATCCCCTTCGAACCCCATACATCCGGTACTACAGGCAGGGAGGCGGGGCGGGGGGAGGAGTTGGAACTGATAGCATGGATGATTGTATAACCCCACTCAAGGGAAGGGGACAACAGAATGGCAAGCGACAGGAGATCATGAATGCAGTAAGGTATGGCAAAATCAGAGCAATCAATCACGGTTCCTGGGGGGTTGGGTGGGGAGGAAGGGGATGAAGGAGAGCTGATGTCAAGGAGTGCAAGAAATAAAATGTTTTGAAGCTGAGAGTGACAGCAATGGGACAATACTGTTTGATGTGGTTGAACAATGCAAAGTTATGACCTGGGTAAGAGCTCCCAATAAATAAAAATGAAAAGTAACTTTGTACTGTGCATTAAATGAAGTGTCCCTGAGGCGATCACCTGTTTAAAATTCAACAACTCTTTAAACCTACCATTGTCTTGCCCTGTAACCATCATTATTTTACCATCTCCCTATCCTGGCATGTTGTCTCATCCTTTCCCTAAATAACACCTCTCTGCCCTCTAGCCTGGGATTTCCTTTTTGTATGGAAACATTTCATTGTTTTTTTATCTTTTTTTGTGTGTGTGGGCATCACTGCCTCTGGTGGTCGTGGGCGCTACCCAGCCGCTGCTGGATTTGAACCGCCAACCCTGCGGGCTGCAGTTCCGCACTCAACCACTTACGCCACCAGGGTTCAGCCCTCATTTTTTTTTTTATGACAGTGGTCTCTCACAATAACTGTCTTTTTGTGAGGGACTAATTTCAGTTGGTATAAGGTCCTCCCACGCGTCTATGTCATGAAATGTCGCTCAGATTCACTATTGTTCTTTAATAGTAGGTATCTTGCTTTTCTGTGTGGACTCAAGTTTATTTATAAATTCTTCCACTCCTTGGCTTTGAGGTGGTTTTCATATCTGTGCTACTGTGACGAGTGTGGCCACTAACATAAGTGTGCATAGATCAGTTCATGTTTCAACTCTGATTTCTTTAGGATATAAAGCGAGTAGAGGGAATCTTTGGAGCTGACCAACTGGCTTTACATATAACTGGCTCAGCAGATCTCCTTGGAGGCCACTGTGCTCTGGATCATCTGGGTGAATCCAAGGCTGGCCCCTTGTTCCAATGTATTGGCCAGAAAAACATCATTATCTTTGCTCTAGCTTGTTAAACTCTGATGGAAAGATCAGCAGTGGAGTTGGCTCATCTTCATGCGATGCCTTCAGTACACATCTGGCTGAAAGTTCCTGAACCCAGGATGTTGCAGTCAAATTGGACATGCAAAAGTACATGAGACCGGACTTCAGGCGTGACTGCATCTTTTCCCACCAGGCTGGGCACTGCCCCCATGTCTTCTTCATCCTTCCAGGTGGATGGCCTTCCTGTCCTGGGCTCATCTTTGCGGACTTCCCAACTTTCCCTAAAACACTCCATCCAACTAAAACCATTGTTTTTTGGGGGGACAGCATTTCAGCAGATTTGTTGCAAAGTTTCAGGAATGCAGGGGGATTGCCCTTGGGGTATTGTTGTTGCTGTTGTTGTTGTTGTTAAAATTTTTCATAGTAGCTTTGCCCTCAAAATCATTTTTTCTTACCCCCAAATATATTATTCTAGTTCTCATTTTTGAAGTACCCTAAGGAGATGGAGTCAAATGTATTACTGAGAGAGTTTGTCTGCAGCTACCCATTCATTATGTTCCAGTCATGTTTAAGCAAGTTTCATTTGGAATAAACCTGCGCATGTGTGAACTGGAACTCAGCGTACAATACTAGGCTTACCCTATTTTGACTCACTTTTATTCCACAGACCTCGGTCTACTTGTGTTCCTTTATAAAGAATTCATTGAAGCCCTACATCTTGCCTGTCTCCTTGCTGATTTTTTAAGGTATGACTCATTGCTGGCTTGAAAATGGAAGAAGCTTTTATTACCAAGGGTCAATATTCAGAACCTGACAAGGGCATTGGCATTGTGATATGTAGTAAATGATTTTCCTACTGACAGTGTTGGCCCTTTCCCCACGGCTGGATCAGAGAACTCTGGAAGCCCAAAGCCTCAGGGATGCCAAGAGTCTCCCTCACTGGACTGATGACCTATTTTAACTCCAGAAGGGAAAGTCCTCTGGAGGTCAAACAGCAGGACTTAGGCCCCAACAATTGCCCAATTTGAAGCAAGTCAGACAGTGGCACCCCAGGGTCCAGGTGCTCGAAGGAACCTAAATCATTTTGCAATTTTAAAATGCATCATTATGAGCGGAACAAATGAGTCATCCTGAAATGATGCTACTGCAGCTGTGAGATTTTAGTGGGGCCCAGAATAAGATGAACATTCACTTGGGATTTCTCTCTAATACCAACCTCCTCCCACAATGTGTCTGAGAGTATTAAGAGATGTTTTCACATCTTAGGAGCAAGTTAGTAAAATAGATTTGAATGAAGTTATGTTCATTTTGGATTTAAAATGATGGGTGTATGGGACTTGGGAGTAAATATCAAAAGGCATCCCAAGCAGATGCTGCTGTAGTCCTACCTCACTAGCTCTTCTTTTATCTAGAGTAATCGAATCCCTGAACTTCAGCCCGGCATTTTGGCCACCTGGAATAAGGATTAGAGTTACCAGCTTCTTTGAGGTGAAATGCAGATCTTGCGCTCAATTCTAACCTGAGGAATATAAGTGGAAGTGACTTGTGCAAGTTTTGAGAAATGTCTCTACAGGACATGAGTGGTCTCATTTTCTTCCTTCTGCCGCTTCCATTTGCCTAGAGAGTAATTTCGTGACTAGAGTTGAAGCAGCCTTTTTTGGATGATGAGGTAGCTGAAAGAATAGGAACCATGAATGGACAAACACCAAGCCGGGAAGTAACTGTGTCACTGGTAGCATTGTGGCTATAACTTTAGCATCTAATCATCAGGTCAGCAGTTTGAAACCACAAGCCAATCTGAGGAAGAAATGAAGCTTTCTGCTCTCATGAATGAATTACAGTTTCAGAAACCCCTGGGGGGGGGGGGTGGAGTTCTATCCAGTCCTTTACAGTAACTGTGATGTGGAATCTACTCAGTAGTGAGTTTGGCTGGGATTCAAGTCGTAAAAAAAAAATGCCACCAACATTGGCTTTATGGAACAGAAATGTAGTCTCTCGCAGTTCTAGAAGTTGGATGTTCCATTTTAGGATGTCAGCTTTTGAAGCTCTGTCCCCTGTGTCCCCTTAGTTTAGGCTAGCTTCTTGGTAGTCCTTGTCTTGTGGGAAGATACACTAATGGTAGCTTCTCATTTTATTGACTGTTTCCATTGGCTGTCTGCTCTTTTTACAAAGCAATTCTCAAAAGGGATTAGGAGATACACCCTATTCTAGTTTGACACAGTGGGTACCATTTTCCATGAAAAACCCTAACTTCCCAAACAAGATCATATTCAAAAGTACAGGATTTGGGATTTCAACCTATCTTTTAGGACTGCACAACCCAATCTAGGGCATGGGACAAAGTTTGACACTAGCCTGAACCTTCCTCCTGATGCATAAGCAGAGAAAAATCATTAACCTCATTGTGAGTTTTAGTGTTACTTACAACCAACTCTTCTCCTAATATATCATACAACACATTTTTTTACATCGCCTTAGCTTAAAATGTTTCCAGACACAGTTTATTTTTGTTTTTGTTTATTTTTAGCTATCTCCATAGCTTTTAACTTAAAAAAAATCCACAGCTGCAATTAATATAAGCACATCCTGCATGTTTATTTCCAGGCATCAGGAAACTAGGGAGTTTTGTTTGTTTTGTTTTTTCCTTTCCCTTGTGTTGCCAGTTATTCTCCAACCACATCCTATTTCACTGTTCTCACCCTGATTTTCCTTTTTTTAGCTATCTATAGGATGTATTTTTCACTAGATATCTATAGCATGTACAAAACAGTGAAATAGGGTACTTTCAGAGAACTCTGAAAATATTTCATTGAAAACAACCATTGTAATGCAATGACACCTTTGATCAAGAGAGAGACCAGCGCGGTTATTTTCTGGGATCAAATTTTCAAGCCCCAAACATAGCAGGACATTAGTGAGAATTCAATCATTATATGAAATTATAAACTGGCATTCTTCATATGTGGTCACTAGTATGAGGAAACACTCTGTGGGAGATTATTTATGACCAGATAAAGTTCCATGTTTATGTACACACAGCCCGACCAGCCACACACCACTCAAATATATGCCTCCTGCAGTCAGGAGCTGTGTGTCTGTCACAGGTTTCCTGAGTGTCATTTCTTTTTGTTGGCTTACCTCTTTCATTCTCCTTTGAAATCAGAGCAGGCAGCAGGCAAGAGAATAGAAAAGACTCAGAGGACAAGAGGCTAGCTCATTAATGAGAAGCCTTCTTAGTTAAGTATACATTCTGTTATTCTGTTTTAAAGGCACTCAGCAGATACAGACATCTGAGTCACATGCCTCAACAATCACGTCTCGATATTCTTACTGCAGGTCGATGCTGTCCAGAAGTTTCCAACTCGCCGCAGCCCTGTGTACAAGAGGAAGCACACCGGGTGCTCCGGTGCCGTCCTCGCGATGGTTATGCTGGGGCCCTTTGATGCATCGCTTCAAGAATCTTCCTCTTTTCCAGTGCCTGGCTTCTTGCCCACTGTGGTGTTCCTCTTCAAGCACTGGTCTCTCTTAATAATGCGAGTATCTCCAAAGTACTTGAGATAAAGTCCCTCTCTCTCCATCCTCAATTCTAAGCATGTGCTTATACTCCTTCCAAGACAGATTGGTTGCTTCTTTTGGCGGTCCGTGGTACTGTCAATAGTCTTAGCCAGCACCACCATTCAAATACATTGATTCTCCTCCGCCTACGTTTGTCAGTGTCCCACTTCTAAATGCATATGAGGCGATTCAAAGTGGGATTCTTGCTCTTCAATATTTTTAACCAATCAATTATGAAGATTTGCCTCATTTGGTTTCCTGACTTGTTTTCATGAATATTGATGGTGGATCCAAACCATGAAATCCTTAACAACTTCAATTTTTTCTGCATTTGTCATAATTGATCTAGCTGTGAGGATTTTTATTTTCTTGACATTGCACTATAATTGATATTACTGCTTTCCTACTTTTAGGACATATAATATCCCATGTTTGATACAGCTCATAACTAAAGAGTTTTCTATCAAAAAATTCACAATAGTTGCATTATATGTCAAATTCATAAAACTATTTTAAAGAACCATGGCAACAAGTTAGACAGACACAGCTCAGTCTTTTTGCATGAACTGGTCTGCATTTGCTAACTGATTTTTCTCAGTCCTAGTTTAGGGTATATCAATCATGGAACTCCCAAATATTTGAGAAATATGAAATACAATTTTAACACATTTCTACAAGTCATTAAAAAAGCTAGTCTCAGTGAAAAATGTCCAAGGCAAGTGTGCTATTTCTCCTGAATTTTGACTCAGTACAGAGAACTACATGCTTATTATTTTTAAGTTTTTCAACCAAAAGTCATAATAATATATCACTGGAATATTAGAATGGGTAGATAGTTTTCAGAAGACATTTAGATCAAGACTTTAATTTTCAGATGATAAGGGCAGGACCAAAATATTATGATATATGCTTATTCATCTACCAAGGCCTTTCAGCTGGCCATATGTCCTCTAAGTATATGTGTATAATTAGAAAAACATTTATTTCTTGGGAAATACATAGAAGATACCAATGACTTTTAAATTGCACTGAATGTATAGATAGTAAACAGGATGCCTTTTACTTAAATGTTGGCATATAAGAGTGTAACTGACCTTACTGTCATCTATGTGAAGAAACAAATCCATTGTGCACTGACTGAATTTCATGTGGTTGCCAAGTAGGATTTTGGCCTCCAAAATATTCAGCATCCAACTTGCCACCATTAAAAATGACTAAAATAGCATCGCCAGCTTCTTAACTATAAAAGTGATGAATCAAGCCAAGTCCCTGGGGTGCCTGTTGTCCCTGAAATACATGGAGCTGTAAAATGCAAAAAAGATCAGTTCTGAAATTCATGGACAAATAAGGAGAATCACTTTGTACGGAGACTAAGTTGCATTGGAACATATGTTTGGTTTTTGCAGCCAAAATACGTAATCAAGTTTAACAAAACAAAGCTTGAAACCAAACTTGCCAGGGAAAATTGTTTGTTCATTCTGAAATGTGCTCTGTTTTAAGCGAATCTTTTTCAAACCAAACCAAACATCTAATCATATATTACATAGTTGTCTTATTTCCCCACACTGATTCTAAAGATAAGGAATCAGTACACTATTTAGGGAAAATCCAGATTCCGTAAATTTAGCTTTCCAGTATGGACTGAGATAATTTAAATGTACTATTCTAAGTATATTCTATAAGATATAATCATCAGATTATTCAAAATTAATAAAAGAACATTTTTATGTGTTCAATGCTGAGCTATATGTACATTCAGAAGCATAGAAGTAAAAGTCCTGCTTCAGGATTGTGGATAGATTATTTGGGCAGTCATGAATAGTTGGAAACCAGCCAAGAAGGTTAATAGGAATGCAAGATTCCCAAATCAAAAAGGTTAATAATAGCTGACAGAGCTGCCTATCAATTCCAGTTCTGGAGCAATTGACTTGAAAAATATTTGTGATTCTGAAATGCATTGATAATTTCAAATATACATAGTCTTGTTATCATCAGTTAGACTTTTTACTTGGATGCCTTACCTTTTTTTTTTTTTTTTTTTTTGACATTCTTAGAAATACGTCTTGGATGTGGTTTTCATTTCAAAGTTAAACCTGAATCTTTATCTTCAGCACATCCTTTCCAATCTACCTCTCCAAGCTCTTCTTTCTCCCAACCTCTGAGGCAGTCCTTAAGTTCCTGCATTCTCCATCTTCCAAATGTCCACTGTTGGTCAAAGGCAAATTTCCAACATCCCAAATAGTATACCCCAACAAACATTAAGCACAGTATATGGAAATAATATTTATAAACTATATAAATATTTACGCATGCTTCTTTTTAATGCATATGCATGATACTTTCAAAACACCAGATTTTTTTTTGGGGGGGGGGAGCATCACTGCTCTCTGGTGGTGGGAGTAAGAGGCCCAGCCCCACTGCTGGAATTGAGCCTCTGTCCCAGTGGGCTGCAGTCCCATGCACAACCACTACACCACCGGGGCTCAGCCCCAAAACACCAGATTTTTAAGAAAAATTATAATTCTTATCAACTTTTGGAGCAGAAAATAATGTGTGGGCTTTTTCTATATATAGTTTGAAAGTATTCTAAAAGAATATGTTAAGTGATTTTTAAAAAAACTTTTCTAATATGTGTCAACAGAACAAAGCCTGAAATGTATGGTTCTTATTGTTCTGGTCCAACCTATCTGACTTCAGATCTTCATTTCAGCTAATCCCATGCTCTCTTCCCAAGGAAACCTGGTGACTTAATGGATTATGCATTGGCCTACTAACCATGAAGACAGTTGTTCAAAACTACCAGCCTCTCCACAGGAGAAAGATAGGTTTTCTACTCCTGCAAAGATTTCCAGTCTTGGGAAACCCCTCAGACCGGTCTGCTCTAGTCTATCAGGTCGCTGTAAGTTGGAATCAATTTGATGACAGTGAGATATTCTCTTCTTACTCTCTCAACCCCATACGCCACTTAAAGAATACAGTTAGGTTCATCTTTCAAGGTCAACCTCAAATATCATCTTTTCCCTATAAAGAGCTGAATAATTCCTTTAAGTAAGAAGAAGAAGAAGAAGAAAGAGGATCGTGTGGCCCCATTTACACCAGTTAGGATCTCTATCATGATACTCATAATGCTAAAAGATATACCCATCAAAAACCCTGACAGGGCCTGCCGTTAGTTCACCGCGGGTTACCAAGATTGGAGGGTGAAGATGAGAAAGAAAGAGAACACAGAGATGGGATCAGGAGGGCGACACCCATAGCTCCTCAGAGCTGCACTGCGCCCCTAGTGGATTTTAACTCAAGCTTTAATTTCTCCAGACAATGGAAAGTTCATTTACATGGTATGAATAAACACATTGCCTCCCATTCTTATGTATAGAATGTTGATGGCTCTGCTTCTTGTCACACTGTGATTATGTATGGGATGTTGATGGCTCCAGGCAATTCTTATCAGCAGAATCTCCAAGCCAGATAGACAGGAACTCCACTTTATGGGTTAGGGCAGCTGAAGCGTCTCCAACAAAGCCCTTAACATCTCCCATAAGTGGCCTCTCCATCACTATCCATATAGCTATTTCAAGAGCTAATATATTTTCAGGTCACTTCCTTCTAGTGACCACACTTGACAGAGCTAGAGATGCCGATGGCTGGCCCAAACCAAGCTAATCAGAACACAACTCAAGAATGCTTAAAACTGAAGTTTCCAGAATAAATTGGTCTTCTGTGCAGACAGTGTGAACTTGGTAGTCAAGAGACAGCCTGAAAGAGTTAACCTCCCTGGGAAACACGGGTGACCTGCTTTGAGAGGCAATGGGAGTGAAAGCAGAGGTTAGTTCTTACCTATTGGATACGTTTCTTGTCAGCTGTCCTCCAAGCTTAGTTGCACCCGTTTCTTCCTCCAAGCTTTGCTTGCTCCGACTTTCGCTGGAGTTCGTATGCCAGTAAAGCCCCCATTTTTCTTAAACAGGTTTGAGTTGAGCCTTTGGCTCCTACAGCCAAAGAGTTATAACTAATATAATCACCCTTGATTTTTTTATATGCCTGGTACTTGTCAACAGAGTGCAAACTTCTGAAGTGCAGGAAACATGTGCTATTCCGCGGGAGTCCTTCAGCGATTCCAAGCACTGAGTAACCTCCAAACAAATGAATGAATGAGTTTAGTGAACATGTCATGAATTAATATATCTAGAATAATAACTAACTAACTGTTCTTTTAGCAGCAAACAGTAATTTTATTCTGGCCATACGTGAGCATGATCACTGTTTTAGATCAAAAGGTAAATACGATAAAAACACACAAATAAAAGGTGCTTGGAAGGAGTCAACAAAATGTATTACCAAATAGAACTGCTCCATGGGATTTTCTTGGCTGTAATTTTTAGGGTAGCAAGTTGCCAGGCATTTCATCTGACAGATTGCTTGTTATGAGGGCTATTTTAAGCATTAATCAGCAAAAAAATTAAACTAAAAAAACAACCCACAAAGATAAACATATATGTAATAAACCATGGCAATAACTACTTATCTTGTTCGTTCCTGATTAAACAACAATTTATTTTCAGGAGAAGAAAAATCAACATCCTTTCTATGCTTCCTACAATTTTAAACTTGAAGATTAGCATGATGCCAAAACTTATAGCAACAAAAATGTCAACCTTTCAAGTTTTCATAAGTATGTGACTTTAATATCTATGTCAATCTGTCTCAACACAAACTTGAATAAACACAACTCTAACACCAACAGAAATCTTAGAATTTCATATCACTATCTTTTTAAAGACATTAATCAAAGACTTTAATCCAACTCCTTTAAAACAGGACAGATAAACCCTCTGGGACCACTGCAGTGGTAAGAGTGGTGATACCAGAAGGGTGAAGGCAAGGTGGAGTAGAAAGGGGGGACCAATTGTAGGGATCTACCTATAACCTCCTCCCTGGGGTACAGACAACAGGGGACTGGGTGAAGGGACACATCACACAGTGTATAATGTGGTAAAATAATGATAATTTATAAATTATTAAGGGTTCATGAGGGAAGGGGAGTGGGGAAGAAAGGGAAATATGGGGAGCTGATACCAAGAGTCTAAGTAGAAGGAGGATATTTTGAGAATGATGATGGCAACAAAGTACAAATATGGTCTGCCTACAATTGATGTCTGCATTGATCATGGTAAGAGTTGTATGAACCCCCAATAAAGTGATTTTTTTAAAGATAAAATTCTAAATGAATAAAAGGTTTGAATAAAGATGGGATGGTCTATTAATAGTCTTTTCCCACCAAAAAAGATATTGGGAGTGGGAGTGGGCAATGGTTAGCTAATAGTGAGTGTAAGACTCAGTTCATCCATTCAGTCCCATTTGAGAGGAAAGTGAATGTGACTTCAGGCCTCCGCGTTTCACAAGGACAGAAAGTACTGTGAGATTTCCGCGTAGTCGCTGCTTTTGTCCAAATTATCTTACATTCCAGAATTCCAGAACCCGCCCACACCAGATGCATTTTTCAAGTTGACTTAGATCTAACCTTGAAGCTCACAGGAAGTCCAGGGAGCAACCCGGGGGTTGGAGATGTGGGAAGCATTCTCAGGGGCTTACAGACAACCGCCTTGTGTCAAATCAGCTCCATTTTGCTGGCAGGACATCCCCACACAGCTGGAGGGAGGGGCGTGGCCAGCGTGTTGGCCACTACAACTCTCAGCCCTTATTCTCTCTCAAAAACATGAATGGAAATCATCAGTATTTGCGCTTTCAGGCTTCGTGCTAAAACTATAGATGTTGTATTCCTGAGGCCTTTAAAATGAGATTTCACAGTGACTTTGGGCATCTTTTGGGACTTTCAATCATGATGTCAGGAAACCTTGGTTTCTGAATGAAATCCCTCATATAGCTACAGCTTTCATCCACATCTTTTCCTTTGGGATGATTAGAGGGCAAATAAACATCCTCTTCTGAGGAATAGTACTTCTGCTTCATGATAACTTCTAATTAATATCTTCAAGGCCTTATTTTATGCTCACCTACCTCTCTGTGAAGGAGCCCTGATGGCTTAGTGGGGTTACTATTGGTCTGCTAACTTCAAGGTCAGCTGTTCAAAACCACCAGCAGCTTCAATGGAGAAAAATGAGGCTTTCTACTCCTGTAAAGAGTTCAAATCTCGGCAACTCACCAAGACATTTCTACCCTGTCCTACAGAGCTTCCATGGGTCACCATGACCTTCTTAGCAGTGAGTTTGGTTTTCTGGTGGCCATGTAAGGTAAGTATTAGAATGCTAACCACACGTTTGTGGTTTCAAGATCTTTCCGTTAGCAGCACAGCATGTAACCACTCTCCCACCAGGGCTCCGTAGGAGACAATTCTTCTCGCTCTTCTAGAGTTGCTGGCAGTCGGATGCACACCACCGTGGAGGTACGCTAAGGAAAGGAGGCTTGGTGTAGTGGCTGACGACGTTCCTGTGCCCTGAGCATTGGCAATTCAGAGCCACCTGCCGCTTTGTGGGAGGAAAGACATGAGTCTCTGCTCACAATAAGATGGCATCCTACAAAAGCCCGTGGGGGCAGTTCTATTCTGTCACAGGGTACCACTATGCGGTAAAGTGAACTTGATAATAACATTATCAGTATGTGTGTGTTTGCTGGCCTGCCAACATCAAGCATTATGGTTCATTTTTATTCTAGACCCCTGATAAGAAAAAAACCTTACTCTAATTTGTTTTTCTCTAAGGAGTATGGTTATGCTTTTTCATAGGCTTAGGGGAGTAAGTGGTGTTCTGACTTTATAAATTGCTTATTCATACCCTCTGTGAAATCTTACTTAATGCTTTGGTGATTAGAGTGTGTTATTATTGCCCAAGATAAAGACACTTGTGTATGTGGGTGGTGGGGGTGAGGGTGGGGTTCGAAAAAGTATCCCCACAGTAACTTAGCAAGAATCAGAATTATAAGCAACACAACCTCTGAGCCAGAAATTGAGCCAAAATATCCTCCTCTTTGCCTTCACCTGCTGAATTCCAGCAGCCACGTCTTTCCATGGACCTCCATGACCGGCCACACACAAATTCGTTCATTCTTCCTTCTACGGAAACACTCACGTTCTCTTGGGCTTCTCCTAGCTCCAGTCTGGGACTAAATTCACCAATACCAGAACCTATGATAATTGAATGATGATAAAATCAGAGAGTCAAATATTCTTAGGTTTCTGTTTTCCCTTCCTTCCCCAGCAAACATCCTGTGACCATCGAGTTAGGGAGAGAATTTATAATATAAACCTTTCATTCAAATCACCAGGAATCAAGGAATTGAAACCCATCCCAGAGTGGTCTGACTTACAAACCTCATCCCTGGAGCCAGGCTGATGTTCTTCATTGTGGACCTTCAGGGATCACCTCCATCCTTCCTAAGTCCACCAGTGAAGATACAGAATAAGAGAGCCAGTTGCCTTGGGTATCATGCAGACCCCGTGACTCAGAGAACTGGGCTCCATCAGGCTTTTGGAGCTGATAGATCAGAAGGGGATGACTATATCTTCCTTCTAAGATACCTCTGGGTGGACTCAAAAGGCCCAACCATTTGAGGGCCAGGAAGCCATTTGTTCCACTCAGGAATGGACCATGCAAATCTGGGAACACTAGTTCCTCTACTTAAAAGCTCTGTGGCCTGAAGCAAAATCTTTTAGGCATTTGTTTGCTTATCTCTCTTATGAGGACAATAAAATCTTTTTTTGAGTAATTAAGGATCAAATGACATAGATGTATTTTAAATACACCAGATGCTTAAGATTTTTCAGTAAAATGTCACTTTAAGCACTAAGGTACATGGGACGAAACCCATGATATTTTCAATCAGCATGTATCCCTGCAAAGCTGGATAAGGAATCAGGAAGAGTGTAGAAATAGTGAATTATGGTGTTGTTGAAAATATTGAATGGCTCGCCAGAACAACAAATAAATATCTTGGAAGAAGTATGGCCAGAATTCTCCTTAGAGATAAGGATGAAAACTTTGTGTCACATACTTTGGTTCTCTTATTAAAGAGCCCAGTCCCTGGAGAAAATCATTATGTTGGTAAAGTAGAGGGTCAGAGAAAAAGAGGGAGACCCTTCATGAGAAGGACTGACATGGGACTTCAACCAGGGTCTCATGCAGGGTTCTAGTGGTGAAGATGGCTCAGGACTGGGCAGTGCTTTGTTCTATTATAGATGGAATCACTGAGTTGGAACTGGCACAACGTCACCTAATAACAATCACTACTATCACAGTTCTTCCTCTCAAAGAATCTCTTTTTAGGGTCTCCAGTCTTTCTATCCTTCAGCAGTCCTCACATCTTGTCAAGAAACTTCTAGCTGTAGAGGCAATTCTTAGCTATGTCCCTGTTACACCTTCCCGTGGCAGGTTGGGAAATATCTGGTCCTCTTGAGAAGGTCTCTTATTTTCTCTGGGATTACACCAGGGTGCAAGCCATCTCCTAATATCAAGGGAGTGCCCCCTTCTGCCAAGCTTCCACATCCTCCCACGAGGCTTCTCTGGTGGAGCTCAAAGAAAATGTGGACTCTCCTTCAGATCACTGATCATTTTCTCCAAAATTTTTAACACTCAAGACACAGGAGACTCAACTACATCAAGACGTCCTTCTTCATAAGTTCACCCTGTGGCCCATGAGTAAATTTTATTTTAAAATATTCATGTTTCTATAGTCAGATAATAGATGACTAATGGAATAAGCCTGCTACAGATTATATCTGCTAACCGATTTGTATTATATTCAAAGAGAAAAGTAAAATCATTGGAGAAATTATACAAAAATCACCACAAATTTGTTGGCATTTTATGCCATTAGTTTGTTGACTAGGAATGGGAGAATGAATGGCCAATACCTACATAACTTTTGCTAGACATCAAGTACTTTTCTACCAGTCTGACATATATTCGATCACTTAACTCTCAAAACAACATTCTAGGCAGATGATTCACTTTCCCCCATGGGAAAAATGGGACACAACGATCTTATTTGGGGTTGAGCAATCTTGATGGTCGATCTGAGACAGTGTCAAATGACAGATGAAATGCTAAACTACAATATTAGAAAGCTTCATTGTGAAAGTGAAAAAATAATAAGAGAGATATATATATAAGAAGTAGTCAGCTATTTCTTGAAATTATTTTTATTTTATTGGGTGCTCCTATCACAATCCATACATATATCCATTCTATCAAGCACATCTGTACATATGTTGTCATCTTTTTCAAAACATTTTCTTTCTCCTTGAGACCTTGGTATCAGTTCCTCGTTATTTTCCCTTACCCTCCTTTCCTCATGTCCCCATGATATTTTATAAATAATTCTTTTCTTTTTCTTCATGTCTTTCATTGACTACTGTTTCCTTTCACTTACTTTTCTGCTTTCCATCCCCTTGGAAGGGGGGTCAAACATTGATTATTGTGATTGATCCCCCCCCTTACTTTTCCTCCCCCTTACTTTACCCTCCTAGTGTTAGTGCTCCCCTTGTTAGTCCTGAAGGGGTTTTATATTCCCTGTGTTGGAAACTCTTATCTGTAACAGTATACATGTTCTGATCTAACAAGATTTGTAAGAGAATTGAAGTCATGATAGTGTGGAAGTGAGCATAAAAAAATAGAGGGAAAATTATGTGTTTCTTTAGTGTATACTGTACGCTGACTTGTTCATCTCTTCCTTGTGGCCCTTATGATAGTGTCCAATTGACTACTGATGGGCTTTGGGTCTTCACTCTACCCTCTCCCTCATTCACATTGATATTTTTTGTTTGTTTATTTTATTTGGGGTTTTGATGCCTGATATCTTATCCTTCAAGACCTCATGATCACACAGGCTGGTGTGCTTCTTTCATGTGGTTTTGTTGCTTCTCAGCTAGATGGCCGTTTGTTTGTCTTCAAGCCTTTAAGACCTCAAATGCTATATCTTTTGATAGCTAGGCACCATCAGCTTTCTTCAACACATTTGCTTATGAATTCATTTTGTCTTCAGTGGTTGTGTCAGGGTAGGTGAGCATCACAGAGTTCCCTGTTAATAGAACAAATTGTTCTTGTGTTGAGGGAGTCTTTGAGTGAAGGTCCAATGTCCATATACTGCCATAATACTTTATAAATAAATATATGTACATATCTCTATTCCCCTGTCATTGTACATGTGCATTTACATATATATGTGTGCCTGTATTTAGACCTCTATATCTGTCTTATGCCTCCAAATTCCTTCCTTCTTTGCCTTTTGCATTCTTCCCATCCCACTATCATGTTTGACCTTCATTAAGGCTTTGGTAGGTAATTCCTCTCAGCTACATTGCCCTTGATGAGCTTCCCCCAATGCCCGCTCCACCCACAGCATCCTATGCCCCACCCACAGCATCCTATGCCATCAATTTTACATCACTTATTCTTCCCTTTCTCCTGAGTTTGTTGACACACCACTCTTTTCCCCCCACAGTGACCAGGTATAAATTAAAGAAGCGCTGTAAGCAATTTTTGTTTTGTGTCTGTGTTTCACATAATTTTTCATAGCTGATTTATTTATTTATATATTTTTGGGAAGTCAATCACTAGGTTTCTGGGTTGACTTGAACATCCAACCTTCTGGTCAACAGCTAAATGTTAATTAACAGCTAACAGTTAATTATTTGCACCACCCAGGAATTCTTTTTTGAAACATACATAACAACTACAAAAAAGTAACCAAACCCCTTGCCACCCAAAACATAGAAATAGCAGAGGCATGTTCATCCAACGACAAACCGAGACATTTTGTAATTGTTCTGCACAAGGATTATTTAATTTTATAGAATAATAAGCTAGTATCAAAAGCTTATATTTGCTAATTGATAAAATCTCAGCCACTGTGAAGTGACATGCTACCTTGTATGAAGCTAGTAAAATAGGAAATTGTCAGAAAAATGAGATGAGCATCTAAACCTTGATATCTTAGTTATTGCAGAAATGACATGAACTACCCAAACCTACTACCATCAAGTTATCCTACATAGGATTTCTGAGCCTGTAAATTATTATAGAAATTTACATCTTTCTCTTATGGAGATGCTGGTGGATTTAAAACTCTAGCCTTATGATTATAGGCATGAGGTCTCTAGTCCCTACTTATTCTATTCTTAAGGAAACTGAGTGGGGCAAAGTTTAAGCACTTAGCTGCAAACCAAAAGGTCAAGAGTTTAAGCCTACCAACTGCTCCAGGGGGAGAAAATACCCGCAATTTTTTCCTGTAAAGATTGTAATCTAGCATTTCACCTCTAAAATCTATTTAACATCAGTATGGCAGTCAACAATCTATGTCGATTTCAGCACTGGGACTGTAGAGGTGGAGTTTACCCTGTCAACCTTGAGATAGCCAATGAGGTCTCTGTGTGGGCATGGCTTTCTCCTGAGAATTCTGGGAAGTCTCACAGTATTTCCAGTGTGGAGGTGAGAGACTATAGTCTCAGTCCCTAGGAGACATACAAGACAAACATGGCAGCATGCTGATAGATCCTAGTCCTGGAGACTGGAGGAATTGGAGCAGAAGCCACATTGGCTTACCCTGATGGAACCAGACCTCTGGGGTTAGAGAAGCCACGTGGAGACTCCTGCCAGTGTTGAGATGCTTGGGAGGCCATGGGGAGACTCCCTACCATGGCTGAGATGCTTCTACCACCACTGGATACACAAGACTCTGCAGCCACTGACCTGTGATTGTCCTGACATCATTGCATGTGCTTCATAAGTCTGAAGAGGACTAATGGATTGGTATCAGACATATGGGCTAATATCAGACTTAGGGACTTGGACTAGACTGGGTTGGGATGCTTTCTCAATGTTCCATTTCTCTTGTATATAAGCCTCTCCCTTAGATACATATGCGTGTTTGTGAATTTGTTTCTCTAGTCTTCCTGGACTGACACAATCACACACCAACAACTCCATTCACAGAGATGGGAATCCACCAACCAACCTCAAATATTCAGATAGTGTGCTGCATAACCCAATGCCACTCACATTTACCAGCTCAAACAGAGGGCCTCATCGTCCGTCCCTCATGGGAAGTTTTGTAGCTTATAGGAGAGGGCTTTTGATCAATTGGCAGAAAAATGGAATTGAAAGATAATGGAATTTTTTTACAAACTTTTTGAAGCCCCCTCAAACATTCTTGAGCTATTTAAAGAATGCTAAGCTCCTGCAGTTAAATATACACACACAGAGAGACAGACATAAATATGTACCAGATGCACAGATAAAATTTAAAGAGAACAGATTATGGATATCGAACTGTCAACATGGCCCTCACAATCACATTTTTCCACCCTTCCATGTGGTGTCCACCTGTGGTGCATTGTCAGTAGGTTTGGTTGAAGCTCAGTGGGTTCCCCCTTTCAAAGCTGGCTTTGTGCCTGAGGGATTTTGTCAGCTTTGTTGTTAGCAATGTGCCTGCCTATAGAACTAAAAACCATCATTTAAAGCAACTGCTTTTCTTCTCAAGTTTGTCTCTATATGTATTTCTTTAATCCTTTTACTGGGGGCTCGTACAACTCATCACAATCCATACATACACCCATTGTGCCAAGAACATTTGTAACTTTGTTGCCATCATCAATTTTAAAACATTTTCATTCTACTTGAGTCCTAGGTATGAGCTTCTCATGTTTTCCTCCCTCCCTCACAATCCCCTGATAATCTATAAATTATTATTATTACTATTATTATTATTTCATGTCCTACACTGACCAAAGTCTCCCTTTACCCACTTTTCTGTTGTCTGTACCCTTGGGAGAGGGCTTATACATAGATCATTGTGATCAGTTCCACCTATCTCCCCCCAGCTTCCCATTACCCTTCTGGTATGGCTGCTCTCAATAGGGGTCCTGAGGGATTTATAGGTCCTGGATTTCCCATATTTCCAGCTCTTATCTGTACCCATATATATTCTCTGGTCTAGCCAGACTTATAAGGTAGAATGGGGGTCATGTTAGTTGGGAGGAGAAAGCACTAAAGAGCTAAAGGAAAGCTATATGTTTCACCAGTGCTTTACTGCAATCTGACTGGATTATTTCTTCCCCACAGCCCTTCTGTAAGGGGATATCCAATTGCCCACAGATTGACTTTGGGTCTCCACTTCCCACTCCCCCTCTTTGTTCTGAATCTTTGAGGCCTTATACTTGGTCCTATTGATACCTCATCACCGTATAGACTGGTGAGCTTCTTCCATGTCAGCTTAGTTGCATCCCAGCTAGATGTCCATTTGTTTATCTTCAAGCCTTTAAGACCCAGACACTGTATCTTTTGATAGCTGGGCACCATCAGCTTTCTTCACCACATTTACTTATGCGCTCACTTTGTCTTCAGTCATCGTATCGGGAAGGTGAGCATCACAGAATGCCAGATTATTAGAACAAAGTATTCTTGTATTGAAGGAGTACTTGAGTAGAGACCCAATGTCCATCTGCTACCTTAATACTAAAGCCAAAAATATACTATGCACATAGATCTAGTTCTCCATTGTCATAGATAAATATATTTACATATGCACATGCCCATATTTTTAGACCTCTATAAGTGCCCTTTTTCTCCTAGCCCTTTCCTCTATTTTCTTTATCTTTCTCCCTGTCCCACTATCATGTTCAACCTTCAGCAATTTGGGTTTCAGTAATTTCTCTGGTTTACATTGTCCCTGATCAATCCTTACCAGGCCTCATACACCCTCCTTGCAATCAATTGTAGATCACTTGTTGTTCTCTTGTTCCTGGGTTTGTTAACACCCATTTCCTTTCCCCTGCCTCCCCCACTCCCATGCTCCACCAGGAACCCCCAATTCTGTTGCTTTCTCCTCAGGGTTGTTCATCCTGCCTATCTTACCTAGACGAACTTGCAGAGATAATAATATTCACACAAAAAACAGAGCAAAACAAAATAACAAGAGAAAATGACAACAACAAAACCAACACCAAACAAAAAGGAAAGCCTATAAGTAGTTCAAGGCTTGTTTGTTGATCTTTTAGAGTGCTTTCCAGTACAGTCTGATGGGGTGACACGCCCTGGTCCCACAGTCCATTTTTGGTATTCCCTGGGAACTTCATTGCTCTGTTCCCCTTCCTGTTTATTGCACACCTTTAGTGTTTCACTTTAGTGTGGTTGGGTCAGATTGGGTGCAATTTCTGCACTGTGTCTCCAGGGTTGTCCCCCTTAGTCCTAAGGTCAGTGAGGTAGGAAGTATCTCATAGTGGACCTGGTCCTATGGTTCTCTGTGTGCATCGACTGCTCTGAGCAGGAATATCGTCTTCAGGGATTGGTGGGCCAAGATGTGCTCCACTCTCTCTTCCTCCCCCTTCATTTTTCCTGTGTGCTCTGCTCAGACATGCCCCTCTCTCTGAGCTGTAGCTTTTCAGTCCTTTGTAGTGAATTCCTTTGAGGGGAGGGGGGTTGTCCACGTAGCTGGAATGGGAGCAGGTCTCTCAGACCTCTCTACTGGTTCCCTGTTTCATGCTAGTACATTACATTCACACCTTGGAGCACCAGGTTAAAGTCTGGTGCCTCTTTCCCTGTGGAGATAGAAACGACACCCTCCCCTTCGGTGGGTTAGTGTCCTGTTCCTCCATGCCTTCCCCTCCCCCTCTTTTTCAGTTGACTATCATATGTATCCCTGGATTTGGTCTCTAGATGCATTTTTTAATATTACCCTAAGACCTTCATTGGCCTCTTCTTTGAACACTAACAATACAACAAAAATTGTATCAAGAAAATCAGTTGGAGCACAGTAGGTTTTTAATCTACTCTTCCAAATGAAAAAGATTTCCATGAGACTCCTAGCTTATTTTTCCTGAATAGAACTTTGATAAATAAATGAAGATACATCAATAAAAGAGGCCCAAGTGGTAACAATGTAAGTTCATTTTGAATTAAAAAAGGACTCCACTTTACTGATGGAGAACACTGCCTCTTTGCCTGCTGGAAAGGATTAGGAAACTCAGCAATTCCAACTCAGCTGTTCATGAAGAAAGTATAGCTAGAAAGACTCAGAATAGCTCCTATACATTTTGATGTTTTTGCTAAGTCGGTTTTAACTCAATGTGACTCTATATGACAGACTAGAACTGTCCCCAAGAGTGTTATAGGCTGTAGTATTTACAGCAGTAAATCACCTTTTCTCTTGCAGAGTCACCAGTGAGTTCATTTCCCAATCTTTTCATCAGCCGGGCAATGCTTAGCAATTATACCAGGGATTTTTGATTCCAAGTTTAGTTCTTCTCAAAGTTGAATTCTCCCGATCTTGCATTTGCTCATTAACAAATAAATAGCAGTTTCTCTCAAGTTCTTAAAAACAGGCAATTCCCTAGATGCAATTCACTGAAAATGCAATTATTTCCTAAGGAAATCAAGGCTATGAGAAGAATATGGCAATCCCCTACCTCTTCATTTACACAAGCAGCACCACAAACAGTATGCCCATGTCTGTGCTAGCTACGCTTCTGACACTATTACTAAGTTCAGAAACCGCCAGCTTCCCCACAGGAGAGAGCAGAGTCTGTTCATTCCAGAGCCAGTCACAGTCTCAGAAACCCCAGGGCGGGTCTCCTCTGTCCGACAGAGCGGGTCGCTGTGACTCAGGACTGGCTCCATGGCAGTGAGAGCGTTTTATGGTGAGAAAGGTAGAACATTTGTCTTGGGTTATTGAACGAAGGAAAGAACAGGGAAAACAAACTGGTCATTTTAACTTGGTGGAACAGATTGAGTTTTTCCTTAGTCATACTAAATTCCCAGAGTCAGTATGACTGTCTGGTTACGCTTGGGGAGCAGTAACTATGTCTCATTCATCTCCATCTCTATCCTTCAACTCCCTCAGCCTCAGTTCACATCCTCCCTATGTCTTGCCTGGGTTCTGATGCCTCAATTGATTACACATTGGGCTGCTAAGTACAATGTCATTAGTTTGAACCCACCGGCTGCTCAGATGGAGAGAGTTGAGGCTGTCTGTTCCTGTGAAGATTTATAGACTTAGAAATCCAAGTTGGCATTTCTACTCTGCCCAACAGGATTACTATGAATCAGAATTGGCCCAGTGCTGAGGCTTTGCTGTAGGTTTTTGGGATAGTTGTAATAGAGTCATGCCTGTGCTTCTTGCCATCAAATTTGAACTTCCCAATCCATCCTACCCATGATGATCTTTGTACAAATCTAGCAATATCCTAATAATAAGCTTAAAATACTTCCATGGCTCCCACAGTTTTCTAGATAACCTTCAAATAATTTGTTATGGTGTGTTAGGCTGCGTTGTCCAGAGGAAAAAAAGAACAAATAACGCTCATGCATGCCCAAGAAAGAATTTTATATCAAAAAACAACATGGCATCAAGAAGTCATCCCAGCCCAATCCAACTCAAGCACATAGGTCTGGAGCTGGAGAAGGTTCTTTACACTCTCACATAGTTGCAGGCCAAGGTCCAGAATAGGAAAGCAGGAAACGGGGCCATCACAGGTCTGTGGTGCAGAGGCAGGTGGATCCAAGGTTAGTGGACCCAACCCGGCACCAAAACTCTCATGTGGGTCACCCCTGGAGGCTGACCCAGAGTCCCACAAGGATCAAAATAAAGGATAAGAGAGAGGGCGTTTCTAGATTCTCCCTTTTAAAAAAGGCCACATCCCCCAAGAAGGCAGCATAAGGCTGTGAACGAATGGGCAGGTTGGACTCCACTTCTACATTTTTATACAAATTCAAATTGACATAGATTCGAATTACCACCCATGGTATCTAAGAAATTCTATGAATCACATAATGCCCATGGCACTTACGTAATTTCATGCCAACTTGGAGCTATATAAAAGTGTAGGGGTGGAGTCTAGCCTGTCAATCAGGCCACAACCTGAGAGTGCCTCTTTGTGGGTCTGGCTTTCTCATAAGGAGAGTTCTAGAAAACACTCACCCACCCGCCTCTGCCTTTACCTACTTGCTGGCTAAGCTTAGTTGCTGCCAGAACCCTGAAGATGCATCCACTGTCATTGGGTCCACAAGATTTTGATCTTCCAGCATTCTGCTTCGTTGCATGTGGCTGCATGAATTTGAAAAGGGGCCCATGGACTAAGAGTGAAGAGTCAAGAATCACCAGCCAAAAGGATTTCAAAGCAAGAGATACATGAGGTAGTTACTAGTGTCTGGAACCAGCAGAAATTGGAGATAAATAAATGAGTCTAATAATAGTAGAGAGGTCACTTTTATTTCCCTCCTTCATCTGGTTAATTTAAAAATCATCCAGTATGTTAATGCCTCTGAGAAAAATTTTGCAAACTCCCTTCACTGAGTTGACTTATCTATATTTGCTCACTCTACATTTCTTTTTATTGACAATATTGCAACTATACTGTTGTAAGCATATAAATAAAGGAAAGCAGAGGGTATTTGGCTTGGTAAGACAGAAAGTCAACAGAAGAGGAAGTGTCTCAATAGCATGGATTGACACAGTGGGTGTGACAATGGGTCCAAGCATCATATGTGTGGTGAGGATGGTGCAAGACAGGGAGGTGTTCGTTCTCTTGTACATAGAGTTCTTATGAGTCATCATAGGCAAGAAAACTTTGAGGCTGCTCCCATATGTCACATGGGGTCAATATGAGTCAAAATTGACTCAACCACATCTAACAATAATCGTCAGTCTGACTGTTCCAACACACTTAGGAAACAGCAGCTGTCTCATGCATCTCCATATTCTTAGCATACTAGTATGCATCACAGTGCCTGGCACAAAACAGATGACCAATAAATTATTAAGGAAGAGTTACCAAATACAGTTTTCTGAACAAAACCCTTAACAAGCCCTAGGACACCAGCAGAGTTAGTATTTTAAATGAGTTCAAAAATGCCCAACTCTCTCTCTGGTAGTCTTACAGGTGCCTTCTTATGATCAGAAATAGTGCTGGCTGGAAGTGACATTCAGGGGTGAAAATAAATCACAGAAGAGTAGTGGGGAAAGAGAGACCAGGTAATCTTCAGAGCGGGAAAGTAGGAGGGATGTCCAAAAACCTGATGTCTCCTCTCCAGATTCAATCTATGTCTTTATCTAAGCCATTTCTTTTCTCCGAGACTCAGTTTCCTCACCTTTAGAATAAAAAAGTCTAATGAACTCATCTTTAAAGTAGTTTCCATTTTAATATTCTATGTCTAGGCCTCTCCTCTCTCCACATGAAGTTGCTAACTAGATTTCCCAATTTTTGTAAAGGTTAAAGTTGGGATCTGGATCAGAATTGCATTGTATTTTTAGATTACTTCCCATCGTATTGCCATTTCTTGGCTGAAAGCAGAGAATACCAGAAAAATGTTTACTTGTGCTTTATTGATTATGCAAAGGCATTCAACTCTGTAGATCATATATTATGGAGAAGAGTGTAAATTCAGAACACTTCATTATGCACGTGCAGGACTTGCATGTAGATCAAGAGGCAATAATATGAACAGACCAAGGGGGTTGTGCATTGTTTAAAATGCATAAAGATGTTGCATCCTCTCCCTTTGCTCATCCAGCTTGTGAGCTGAAAAATTAATGAGAGAAGCAGGGTTACATGAGGAAGAACGTGGCATAAGGAGTGGAGGAAGGCTTCTTATCAACCCAAGATATGCAGGTGGCATAACCTTGTATTCTGAAATTGAGGAGACTTTCCAGCACTTGAAGATGAAGAATTAAGGATTCCAGACTTCAGTATGGATTACACCTAACTACAAGCGGACCAGGGAAGAGATTAAAGTTGTCAAGGCTGTAGTCTTGCCTGGAACCACAGTCAGTGCACATAAAAGCAGCAACGAAGAGATTTTTTTAAATGTTTTACAATGGGAAAATCCGCTACACAAGTCCGTTTTAAAGTGTTGGAAAGCAAGCCGGTTACTTTGGAGACTAAAGTGTGCACTTGACTAAAGTTTTGGTATTTTCCATTGCCTCATATGCTTATGAAATGTGAAAACTGAATAAGGGAGACTGTAGAAGGATCGATGTATCGAATTATGGTGATAGAGAATATTGAAAGTATCAGGGATTGTCAAAAGAACAAGCCAATGTGTCTTGAAAGAAGTAGACGAGAATACTCTTTCAGTGCAAGGATGGAGCGATTTTGTCTCATATGCTTTGGGCATGTAACAGGAGAGATGAGTCCCTATAGAAGGACATCATGCTTGATAAAGCGGAGGGGCCACAAAAATAAAATAAGATGGATTAACACAGTGGTTGTGACAAAGGGCTTAAGCATAAGAACAACTGTAAGAATAGCCCGGGGCTGGGCAACGTTGTGTTCTGTTCTACATTAGATCGCTCTGAGTCAGAGCCACTGGGTGGCACCTAACAAAACCCCCCATGACTAAGGGATATTCTTCTGTGTGGATAGGCCAGTCGATGCCTTCCTGCTGGGTCACTGAAATGTCCAGGGACAACGGGAGTCTTCCTAGCCAGATTACAGGTGCATCTGGAACATGCCTTTCCAGGTCCTGGGGACAGCTGTAGTCTCCCTTAATAGGGAACAAACAGGGTCTTCCTTACTAGCCTTTCTTCCTCCTTCCATGAGGAGGCCTGAGGCCTTCCTTGCTGGTGGTGCAGGGATAGCTGGGGCCTGCCATGGGAAGGGGCAGGGATGCCGCTGGCTGGGTTATTGCGAGGGTAATGCCTTCCTTACCATGTTAAGGGACAAGTAAATCTTCCTTGGAAGTATGTGGGGATAGCCAAGCCTTCTTTGTTGTGTCTTGGGAATAGCAGAGGTCCTTTGCGGGGGTGCAAGAACACCCAGAGCCTTCCTTGACAGGTTGCAGAGATGGCTGGGGTCTTCCTGGCTAGGGACTGGGGGCAGCAGGAGTCTTCCTTGCTTGGATGTGGGGATACCAAGGGACCTCCTTCCTTATCAGGGAGGGCGATGCCTGGAGCATCTTTGCTGAGGAGCAGGGACTGCCAAAATCTTCCTTTCTGTGTCTTGGGGATTACTGGTACCTTTCTTGCCAGTGTGCTTCGATGCCTGGTCCTTCCTTACTGATGCTGGGATGGCTGAAGCCTTCCTTACAGGAGTAGACATATACAGCCAGGACTTCCTTGCTGGGTTTCTTTGCCAGGGGGTTGGAGACATGGAGACTTTCATTATAGGGTTGCGAGGACAGCCAGGACCTACCTCACCAGGCCTTTGGTCCAGCTGGGACCTTCCTTACAGAAATGCTGGGATGACCAGAACTTTCCTTGCTGGGTCTCAGGGAAAACTTGATAGCAGTGACTTTGATTTGGAATGAACGATCGGTCACATCAAATGTAGGTGGTTTTCAAATGTGTACATATTGCTTTCCTTAATTTAAAAAATCACAACCTATCACAAACTTCTCATGCTCACCAAGGACACAGTTGCTGTATTCAGAAAGAATCTGTCATGAGATTCTCTTGTAGAGATTTACATATTAAAAAGGGTGTTTATGACTTGCTTTGCTAACCTCACTCTAACCCTTCCTGCTCATCATGTCGCCTCACATCCCCTTACAAGATCTTTACTTGAGAAATATTCTTTCCTTCTACTCACTCCTGATTCCTCCTTTCAACACATGGATGAAAACAAAAGATGGCTTTATGAAATCATTTTCATTGCAAACATTTTAGGACGGGTCATTAAAGATTATAAAAAATTAGTGCTCGAACATCATCCTTCAAAGTGCACAGCAGAAGAATTCAATATGAAAACCCCACTCAATGAACAGACTGAGGTCAGTTTCTCAAGATGAGGGGAGTGGGAGAAGGCCATTCAATTGCTGCTAAGGTTTTCTCAAATTAACAGACACTCCTACAAGAGTGATAAGTGAACCTTGCTGGAAATTCAAGTCAAGCTGGGGGAAGGGGGTAGGTATATCTAAGAGAAGGCAATTATCTTTCTGTTGGTGGATAAACCAGGAAGAGCAAGCCCTCATCAGAACAAAATAGAAAATTAATACTTACATAGAACCTGAGGAGAGAAGACACCCGTTACCATGTTCGCCATAGGACACAAATGAGCTCGTTTCTATTCGAATCTTTGCAACCCAGGCCAGGTGTTACTACTGAGAATCAGTCCTTCTGAGATACACAATATCCTTCATAGGCCACACCAGAATGCTTCAATAAGGAAAGCCACTAATTGAACTAGACTTTACCTCAAATTCACCTCTAAACATGGGACTTAAGGTTGAAAATCCCTAGTGTGAAAAGGAGCAGATAACGGCTATACCAGGGGTATAAGACAAGTAGTTGTTGGATTTTAGTTGAGATATCCTGCCTTGAGGGTGCCCAATGAATGATGGCATAGAATTACCATATACATATCTTTTTAATACTTTTCTTGCTCTATTATGATATATTATTCTGGTAGACCTGGTTCTATGATAGTGAATGAACTTTTTTTTAAGTTTTGCCCTATCACTAATCCCAATTACTTGTGCAAATACTGTCCAGTCCTACTGAAGCAGACAATGACACAAGACACGGAGAGTCACATGTTGGGGAAGCATTGCAGACTGAGCACCCCCCCATCCCTGCCTCCAAAAAAAAATAATAATAATTGAATCAAGAAGGGAGTACTCCTGGTCAGAGAGTCAGGAGTAAAGAATGACAGGTCTGACAATTCCTGGTGGGCATGAGAGAAGGAAGGAGAAGAGGGCGTGGAGAAACACATGGGGAGTGGGGGGTGAAGGAGCAACAAGTGATCTGGAATCAATAGAAAGGAGGGTGTGGGAGGCCTGCTCAGGATTAAGCAAGGACAATGAATCTGTGAGGAAACACTGAAATGCCAACGAAGGTGGAACATGATGGTGGGACAGAGGGAGACGGAAGGAAATAGAGAAAAGAGAGAGAAGGCAAAGGGCACTTTCAGAGTTCTATGCATAGGTATGCTCATACATAGATAAAATTATCTATTATAAGGAGGGAATAAATTTAAGAGCATATCTATAGGTCAAATACCGGGGTAGCAGGTGGACCTTGGGCCCTCGCCCAGGTTCTCCCTCAATGCAAGAACACTTTATTCTATGAATTTGGTACTCCATTAGGCTCACTGGCCCAACACGATCACAGAAGTAAAATGGGTGCATAAGCAAATGTGGTAAAGAAAGCTGATGGTACCCAGCTATCAAAGGATATATTTTCTGGGGTCTTTAAAGCCTGAAGATAAACAATAGACCACTTACCTGAGAAGAAACCACATCCATACAGGAGAAGTACAACAGCCAGCGTAGCCACAAGATAGTGAAAGGTCTAGGCAATAGTCATCAAACGGGGGGAAAAACACTCTTATCACTGTGTGCACACATCCCCAAAGTGCCCACTGAGAACATCTGGGAGCACGAGCAAGTGTGGTGAAGAAAGCTGATGGTGCCCAGCTATCAAAAGATACAGCATCTGGGGTCTTAAAGGCTTGAGCATAAACGAGCAGCCATCAAGCTCAGGAGCAATAAAACTCACCCTAAAAGAAGCTCACTTGTCTGTGCGATCATGAGGTGCTGAAACAATCAGGTCTCAGGCATCAAAGAACAAAAATCAAAATCAATGGACCAATTGACTCCCGATATCACTGAAGACAAATGGATACAGAGGCAGAGTAGAAGAAACAATGGTGCCCAGCTGCTGAATGATTGAATGCCTGGAGTCTCAAAGACTGGAAGATAAACAAGTTGCCATGAAGCACACCAGCATGTGTGATTAAGAGGGGCTGAAGGGAGCAGATATCAAGCATCAAAGAACAAGAATCACATCATCACAAATGTGGGGGAGATCAGGATGGGGACCTAAGGCCCACTGGTGGGTAATTGGTCACCCCTTTACAGGGGAGTCAGGGGGAGGAGACAGACCAGTCAAGGTGCAGCCAGGCAGTGATGATGCATACAAGTTTCCTCTAGTTCCTGAAGTCTTCCTTTCCCCAATCATCAAGGTCCCAACTCTACCTTACAAATCTAGATGGACTAGAGAAGGTACACTAGTAGAGAGGGAAACTGGAGATATGGGAAAACCAAGGTGGATGAGCCCTTACGGGCCAATGGTTAGACTGGAGCTGCTGCAAGGGTGAAAAGGTGAGGTAAAGAGACGGAACCAATGGCAAGGATATACACATAAGCTCCTATTTGAAGGACAGACCTCAAAGGAGTGGGTTGGGGGAGAAGTCGGGCAGTGTAAGATATGACAGAACAATAATAATTTATAAAGTATTGAGGGTTGATGGGGAAGGGATGGAAAAGCTAATACCAAGGGCTCAAGGGAAAAGGCAGATGATTGGAGAATGATAATAGCAGCGGACATGTGAAGGTGTTTGGCACAGTATGTTTATTTATGTATTATGAAAAACGATGTAGGAGCCCCCAATAAAATGATTTTTAATAAAAAAAATATTTGAAGTTTAAAAAAATAGTGTCCAGTCACTTTGAGATTTGATATGCAAAAGTCAACAATTCACTTATTGTTGTATGAAGCCTGCCTATACTTGTATAATTTCCTTTTCTCAACAGTATTTCAAATTACCATTGGGTGAGTTACTAATAGAATTACATTTACTATAGCAAAGTGTGGTGAAGAAACAAGATGATCTCCAGCTATTTGAAAGAAGAGTGTCAGGGTTTTTTAAAGTTTGTCATCAAACAAGCAGCCATGAAAACGAGGTTTCAATTAAGTCTGCATGGAAGAAACACATCATACTGTGTGATTCAAGGATTATAAATTATAAAATCCAAGACTGGAGAAGGGAATGAAATTAAAACTTAATCGTGAACACCTTGTTTGTAGACATCTATGGATGAAAGCAGAAACTTAAAATCCATTTGCAGGATCCAGATATGGATTAAGCCTCTAGTGAATACATAGTCCAGGGTTATGAATAGTCTTGCTATCAGACAAAAAAAACATTGTAAACTCAACTATGGCTCTTGTTAGGTTAAGCATAACAGTTTATCATTTGCTCTCCCTTTTGACCCATTTTTAAGTTGTTATAGTTTTTGATATTTTCAGCTATTTTTTCTTTCCTGATTTTTCTTTTTTCAATTGAGATTTTTTTCTATGCATTGTCTAGTCATTTTTGTTGGTTTGTTTGTTTTGTCGGTGTGTTTGCTTTTTTCTTGTTTCATGTTTTGTATGATTTTCTGTATATGAAGTCCAGGATAAGAACATCTAAGCACAATAACTGGATTAATAATTACCTAAGAGTAGGAGAGAGGAGAATGAGTGGGGGGAATGAAGAGTCAGCAACAATGAGTACCAAAGATAATATTCTGAAAATAATTGTACAACTCTCCTTGATATGATGTGAATGATTAAATTGTATGATAAGTGAAATAAATGCCAATAAAACTAGTTTTTAAATAGTGATAATTATTCCAGAATGTAGATAGACATAAGTAACCATCATTTCATTCACATAGAAATGGGTAATAGAAAAAATAACTACTAATACAAAATGTCAGCAAAACGGGGCATTATAGTATATATCAGGTCTCCATGAGTTCGAGCAAAATCAATGGCAACCACCAACAACAAAATGTATAAAAATGATACAGTTAAGTAAATGTTCTAGTTTCATAAACCTTAAGATGTGAAATCCTAAGAAAGCAGCATCACCTCTCTGAAACTTCCTTCTTTCGTATGTAAAGGAGGAAGTCTATAATAATTGGCATATCTTTCCTCTGTGGTAGTTTCATAATATGGTGTCAGTTTGGGACTTGAGAGATTAAGAGTGAAGGGGTGGAGTATAGTCTGTCAATCAGATCATAGCCAAGGAGTCCTCTGTGTGTGCATGGCCTTCTCCTGAGGATTCTGGGAAATGTTTTTTTCCTCCTTGGAGGTGGAAAACACTTCTCTCTCTCTCTCTCTCTCTCTCTCTCTCTCTCTCTCTCCTCACTCCCTTGAAGACTCTGTGTGTTGACTCCTTGTGGGACAACTTCTCCCAGAGAAGAAGTCAGATGGACCTATGCTGATGAAGGCAGTACCCGGGACCTAAAGAATCTCCTGGCGGCACGGAAATGCTTACAATGCCACCAGATATTCAAGACTTTCCACCCACTGGCTTGTAATCTTCCTGCATTTGGCATTGTTGCATGTGTTTCATGAGCCTAAAGAAGACTTTATAGATTTGTATCAGACATATGGGCTAATATGGACTTATGAACTTGATCTGGACAGGGCTGGGACGTTTTCTCTATAGTCAATTGCTCTCGTATTCAAAGCTCTTTCTTCCATATAGATGCATTTCTATGAATTTGTTTCTCTAGTTTGTCTAGACACTTCCTTTTTTGTGTGCATTCTGTGATTTTTCTACTGTTTGATTACCAAACATTATTTCTCACAATTAATATTTGCTTATCCACTTGTTGGAAATCATCTCAAGTTCCCAGGGTAATTGTGGAATGTTAGCTCATTGACTAGAGCTCAAGTTCAGTGTAAAAGAGTGTGGGATGTGAAGTTCACAAGAGGACAAGAATAAAAGCCATCAGTCTTGCTTTTCAAACTGATATTAAGGGGAAAAATAGTTCTCTCTTGCTCTCTTTTTTTTCCTTTGCAAGCTTTCAAAGATGTTCCAGGATTTCATCTGAGAAACCAGACAAGTTTACAAATCTCTTTTAGCTGTGCCCTTACTTCTAAAATCAGAACCTATTTTTAACATACTGAGATAGTGAGAATAAAAGAAAATAAATTTGAAACCAAGAGGTTGATTTTAAAAGGGTGAGAAAGGGTTGAATCCATTTTAAAAGATTTGAAAGCTTGCAGGGTGTGGAGGCCTCATTTGACCTCCTCAAGCGTCATCAGAATCAAGACGAACCCAACTTCACATCTGCTCAAGGATGCCTCCACCTTGCCACATCCTTTACCATATTTTAGCACAATTTCTCACAGAACACTCTAATTCTCCACTAGGTTCAGCAATTCATTGGAGTTGCCACACAGAATTCATAGACAATGCAATACTCATGATTATTGAGTTTATTAGCGAAGCTCACAGATTATAGGCAGAGTGCTCCTCAGAGGCAAATGTAACAAGACTTCATGTTACATATTTGGACATGTTATCCAGAACAGATTCTGGAGAAAGACATCATGCTTGGTAAAGGGAAAGGGCAGTGAAAGAGAAAACCTTCCGTGAGATGGGTGGAAACAATGGCTTTAACAATGGAGTCAGGCATAGGATCTACTGTAAGGATGTCACAGGACAGAGCTATGCTTTTTTCTGTTGTGCAAAAGGTTGCTTTAATTCAGAACCAACTGGAGGGCACCTAACGACAGCCTAAAATAGATAGCAAGTCAAGATCATAGACATTAAAAAAGCAGTTCTTTTGTCTGCGGTGCCTCTTCTCAACCGTGCCTATAGGCTTAATGCTGTCACAAGCCCCTTGCTCTCAAAGAGTACACTATCCTGCCAGCCAGCCTGCTGCCTGAAGAAACTCAGTTCATTTGCCCCGTGAGTCAGGAAATCTGCAGCTCTAGTTCATGGTCTCACAGCCACTGCTAACGCCAGTGCCAGCAGTATTGCTTCTGCTGTCACTGCCACTTTTCTGCACAGGAACCTTCGTGTCCCAAAGTTGTTCTCTGTCCATGTCTCTTTGTTTATGATGATTGAGAGAAGCCTGCATCTGAAATCGCACAGCAGAATGGCAAAACTGACCAATCTGTTGCTACATGTGTGTTTAATATACCATATTTGCATGTTCTCACCCAGTTATTTGGTGGGAATTACAAAGACTAGGGTAAGAAGCACAGTGCTTATTCATATAACAGCCTCAAGCTTCAAAGAGAGCATATGCTTAATAATTTAAAAACATACAATGTGGGACTTCTGGAAAGATGGCAACAGAGTAACACACACCATAGGGACACAGCAGACATCAGCCCAGGAGAGTAACTGGGAGAAATTCAATACTGCCAGATTGATTGCAGAAGCAGCATCATGAAGAGAAGTAGGCTCTGTGGAGGTGCTGGGGTTTTTTGGCTTACCACAGTGAAGCCTGACTAGGGTTTGACCCTAGCCCTGCCACTGTCTCGGCCAGAGCCACTGCCATGACGATCAGAGCCAGCACAGGGTCTTTATCTCAACAGAGCCACAGCTTGCCGCCAGCACAGGGCAGGAATTAAGCCCTTGAAGCCCCACACTCAGAGATCAGGATTCACCTTCTCTCTGTCCCCCCACAGTTTTAGCAGGCTTAGTTTCCTGGTGTTTTTTTCCTCTTGGTCTTTTCCAGTTTGTCTCACATACCATTGTGAACCTCCAGACCACTTTTCTTAGCTCATGGTTATTACACCCAGCAGGGAGAGCTCCACCCTGTTCAGTGTAGCCCAAGGCTGGAGAAGCTCATCCACCCTTCACCGAGGAATATTCCACCTAATTTCTTACGGGAGAATTCCAATCTGTGTGGGTAGGAGAGCTTTTATATGTTCTCTGTGGTTCTACTTGACTGAAGGAACTTCATCCCATGAGTCATGGTGCCTCCTGCAGTCCAGGGCAGTTTGGCCATTGCTAGCTGAATTGTCGCCCTGCTGCAGGAACCACTGCCCAGCCTCTGTGGTGATCTGCCTGCTCAGGTGCGGTTCTGTCCACTGTTCACAGTGTTCTACACAGGAATGTGGTGTTTTCCTGGCAGGGGGCACCCCTGCAATACCCCCTGCAGTGCCCCAGGCTGCAGTGAGCTGCACAATCATCCATCCTGGGGAAAACATGCAGTACAGCACCATCATTGTGGATTCACAACTAATCAAAATAATCCAACTAATTTTCCCTGAGAGGACCATCCAACTTGCCCTCCAAATAACAGATTACTGGTTAATTAGGGAAAGAGTGAAGCCACAAGAGGATAAAGTGGTAGACCAATTCTGTAGCGAAGTTTGTGACAGGGAGTTCAAAGACACATTCCTACAAGTAACCCAGAGAGAGCCAGTGCTCTTCAACTCCCCAGAAAATGGCACCTGTTTCCTCTAAAACAATGCAACACAAACAGCAATCAGCCCCAACAACCTCAATGAAAAAACAGAAGAAATAAAACGCAATGGGGGAAGATGTCCTGAACCTAACTACGTGCATAGAAGCAGACATTGATCTCCCACAGAAATAAATTTTCAGAATGCTGTTTGGAGTTATACAGGATATAAGGGAAACAATACAGAAAAAAAGATGAATTGATAGGTGAGATAAAGTCCATACACCAAAGGGAAATTCAAGAGCTTAGGGAAGAGATAACAAAAACCAATAGCAGACTCACGGACTTTGCGAATTGACTACAGGAAGCAGGAAACCGCACCAATGACCTAGAGGATGGCCAAGCAGACTTTAATATACACGAACAAAAATCTAATAAGATCATCAGAGAAACTGAAGAAAATGTAAGAGCTACGTCTGATGCTATGGAGAGGAATGACATCAGAATGATTGGACTACCAGTGGAAGACACAACAAAGATGTCACCTGCAACAATAGTCAGAAAATTCTTGGAGGAAAACTTCCCCAGCTTAATGAATGAAAATCAGGGAATCAATCAGGAGACGGAAAGAACACCAGTTAGACTGAATCCCAAGAAGAAGTCACCAAGGAACAGAATAGTTAAACTATAACACTTTGAGGAAAAGGAGAAAATCATGAGAGCAGTTAGGGAAAAACAAATAATCACATATAAAGGTTCCCAAATAAGAATGTGTTCAGACCATCAGTGGACACTATGAAGAAGTGGAGAGAGTGGAATAATATATTCCAAAAATTGAAGGTAAATAACGCAAACCCCAAAAGACTCTACCCAACCAAATTATCTATCAAGATAGATGGAAAAATAAGCATTTTCCCAGACAAAGAAAAACTCAAAGAATATGTTAGAACAAAACTAGCCCTACAAAAGATCCTTACTGACCCAGTATGAACAGAAGAATAGCATTAATCAAGAATAAATAAGAGATCTCCACAAAGAACTACCTCACCCAAAAGGGCAACAAAGAGGAAACCGCCCCCAAATAGGAATGACTTAAGGGTGGAAAGAAGTCAAGAATGATCAACTCTCACACACACATCCACAACACACTGAAAAGAAAGGGAGGTAGGGAAACATGCTACACAAAAGGTAAAATCAACAAAAGGAAATGAAGAAAACAAAAGCAAATAATTGAAGGATGAATATAAAAAAGATAAAGGAAATAGAGGAAAGAACTAGGAGGCAAGGGCACTTATAGAGGTCAAAATACGGGCATGTACATATGCAAATATATTCATATATAACATTGGGGAGATACATCTACATATATTTATAGGTTTAGTATTAAGGTAGTAGATGGACATTGGACCTCCACTCAAGTACTTCCTCAATGCGAGAACACTTTGTTCTATTAAATTGGCATTCCAAGATGCTCACCTTTCTGACGCGATCACTGGAGACAAATGTGTGCATAAGCAAAAGTGGTGAAGAAAGCTGATGGTACCCAGCTATTAAAAGATATAGCATCTGGGGTCTTAAAGGCTTGAAAGTAAACAAGCAGCCATCTAACTCAGAAACAACAAAGCCCACGTGGAAGAAGCACACCAGCCTGTGTGACAACAAGATGTCAAAGGGATTAAAGAACTAAAAATTACATAATTTTAAATGAGGAGAGTACAGATTGAGAACCCACAGCCCATCAGTAGGTGAAGCAACATCCCCTACAGAAAGGTTATAGGGAGGAGACAAGCCAGTGGAGGTGCAGTGTAGTGACAATGAAATATGTAACTTTCCTATAATTCTTAAATGCATCTTCTCCCCACCCACCCCGCTGCCCCCATTATCGTGATTCTAGTCCTGCCTTGCAGGTCCAGTTGGACCAGGAGAGGTAGACTGGAGTCAACTACATGGGGAATTCAGCATGGATGATCCCTTCAGGATCAGTGGTGGGCAGTGATGATACCAGGAGGGATGAAAGGGTTGAGTAGAAAGAGGGAAGCAATTTCAGGAATCTACATGTGGTCTCTTCTCTGGGGTCAGGACGGCAGGGAAGGGACATGTCAGACAGTGTGCGATATGACAAAATAATGACAATTTGTAAATTATTAAGAGTTCATGGGGTGGAAGGGGAGTGAGGAGGAAGGGGAAATATGAGGAGCTGATGCCAAGGTCCTAGGTGGAGGGAAGATGTTTCAGGAATGATGATGGCAGCAAATGTACAAATGTGGTCTATATACAATAGATGTATGTATTGATCATGATAAGAGCTGTATGAGTGCCCAATAAAATGATTTTCAAAAAACAGCCGTAAAATGCAAACCCAGAAACAAGGGAACAAGTGACCAAAAATTGATGGTGAAGATAGTGTAGGAGGTCTGGCAGAGTTTGATCAGGGCCAATGTAACTCAGAGAAACTACTAAAACCCAACTGAATGCTGAACTCGATAGTGGGAGAAGAAAAATGATAAAGGGAAAAGAGGAAAGGACGAGAAGGCAAAGAGCACTTAGAGAGGTCTAAATACAGGCATGTAAATATATTTACGTATGACAAATGGGGAAACACATCTATATGCAAGTATACGTATAGGTTTAGTAGTAAGGTAGCAGATGGACATTGGACTTCCACTCAAATACTTCCTCAGCGCATGAACACGTGGTTCAAATAATCCAGCATTTTGAAATGCTCAGCTTCTTGACATGATTGCTGAAGACAAATGTGTGCATAAGCAAAAGTGGTGAAGAAAGCTGATGGTGCCCAGTATATCAAAAGATATAGCACCTGGGATCTTAAAGGCCTGAAGATAAATAAGTAATCATCTCTCTGAGAAGCAAAAAAGCCCACATGGATGAAGCACACCAGCATCTGTGATCATGAGTTATCTACAGGATCAGGTATCAGACATCAAAGACCCAGAACAAAAAAATCATGTCTATGAGAATGAGGGTAGGTATGGAATGAGGAGTGCAGAGGGGAGACCCAAAGTCAATCTGAAGGCAATTGAACATCTTACAGAAGGGTCACCAGGAGAAGACAGGCAAGTCAGGGTGCAGTGTAACATCAATGAAACATACACCTTTTCCCTGGTCCTTAACTGCTTCCTCACCCCCATTGTCATGACCCTACTTCTATCTTACAAATCTGCCTAGACCAGAGCATGTACATGGGTACAGATAAGAGCTGGAAACACAGGGAATATAGAACAGATTGGTCCTCAGGACCAACATTGAGAGTAGCTATACAGGAGGGAAAGGGCACAGGGTGGGGGGCAGAGGGGGAGGAGGAACCAATCACAATGACCTATCTATAACCCCCTCCCAGGGATATGGACAGCAGATAAAGGGGTAAAGAGAGCCATCAGACCATGAAAGACGTGGAAAAATAATAATATATATGATGATTTCACCAAGGTTCATGAGGGAGGGAGAGGGAAGGGGAACAAAATGATGAGCTGAAATCAAGTGCTCAATAAGTAAGAAAGCAGTAAGAAAATGTTTTGAGAATAAGGATGGCAACAAATGTCCAAATGTGCTTGACACAATGGATGGATGTATGGATTGTGATAAGAGTTGTACAAGTGACCCATGAAATGATGTAGAAATAAATCAAAATAAAACTTTGGTTCTCATTAACAAAAATGTAAACACATATTTCCCCAGCATGGCATCAGAAATATGGATGTAGACCAAGAGATTCGGGAATGGTCAAATTTATCCTTTTAAGTGGACGCAGGAGACTCAGATTTAAAAAGACTAAACAAAATGTAGAGGCACAAAACCTGAATCAATCTGTAAATTTTTTGAAAACTTAAAAATATGGTTTTCGGGCTGAGCCCCGGTGGCGTAGTGATTGTGCGTGGGACGGCGGCCCACTGGGACAGAGGTTCAATTCCAACAGAGGGCTGGGCCTCCTACTCCCACCACTGGAGAGCAGTGATGCTCTCATATAGACTGGATTTATGTCATCAAAGAGTTACCTAACAAATTAACAAGGGATCTGGCCAAAGGTAAGCCTGGTTCAAAAAGATTTTTAGGAGAAGTGGGTGTCTACATTCTGAATAGGGAATTTTAGAATAAGATTGGTAGAATGCATATGGTGACTATCCTAGAGGCAGTAAGATCCTATATACAAATTATTATGTAGCTTCATAGTATTTGAGTTTTAATCAAATAGTAAATTTTAAAATATTAGCCCTGGCCTACTCTCCTAAAGAATTAAATTATCCTTGGGTGGAACAGTTAAACAATCACCGAGTCTTTAAAACATAAATCATAAGATGTTTCATCAAAACACAAATAAATGCCATATTTTTATGTTTTCAATATAGTTTCTTAGATTGTTAAGGAAGCCTTTCCAAGGAAGATGTTAGACAAGTTGTTGGACATCTTGAAAGCATACCTGACTGAAGGAAAATTCAAGTTCCAAAAGAGGGGAAAATATCCTGATAAAGAAGGATGGCTATAAAGGCACAAAAAACATTTAAATGTTTTAAGAAGACCAGTAAAAAGCTGCCTGCCATGCTAGCACAGTGATTCAACACTGAGCCGCAATCCGCAAACTCAGCAGTTTGAACCACTAGCAGCAGCTTACTGGATAAAGATGGAGGCTTCTATGCCCATAAAGAGTTACTGTGTCAGAACCACCCAGAGGGCATTCGTGTCCTACAGAGTCACTGTGAGGTGGCACTGATTCGATGGCAGTAGTTTAACAAAAAAGAGAAAACCAGTAAAATTGTCAGATACCAGCAGTCTTGCTCCTCCAGGTTCTCCAGAAGACAGACCCAGTGACCTTCCCAAATTGCTCACTGTAAATCTAACCACTGGAGTCACCAGCTTACCGTACTTCAGTCTGCTTTGGCTGACTCCTCCAGCAGGTTTCTGAAGCCTTTGACTTGGTTCCTTCCTAACCAGTAAGCTTCATCTCTCACCACCTCCCCACTTAAAGCCCGTGATACAGTCTCATCAGCCATTCCCATTTGCCTGCGTTGGTGTGTCTGTACTCCCTTTCCTTCTGAAGTGTCCTTCTCACCTTGCCCACTTATATAATTAACTCAGATCCCTGCCTCCATTTTATCCACTTGAAGAAATATTGGTGCTGAGGTCAAACTCCCTATCAGTTAAATGAGAATTCATGTGGATGGATGTTTCACCATTATGCTTTAAGTCTGCCCAGGTTGATTTTAATGTAAAGCCCAGGCTCAGAGTCCATAATATTGAAGGACAAAATGAAAAAGATGCTCATTTATGAGCTCCTCCTTTAAAACTGCTTTTAAACATGAGACTCTCCACAAAACCTTTTCTAACTCCCTACTCCTACCCCTATATATTAAATCATTACTTGAACATATTTCCGCGAAGTTTGTCGTTTTTAAAAATAAATGCATTCAATGAAAGGTAATTTGCAGCTCTGCTATGTTGTTGTTTTTAAGCACCATGGAGTCCACCCGCACTCATAGCAACCCAGTGTCCAACAAAACAAAGCATGACCTAGTCTTGTTCTTGTGCTTGATCTCATCGCTGCAGCCGCTATGTCAACCCATCGTGTCAAGGTCTTCCTTTGTTTTGCAACTCCACTGGTTTATCAACCATGACATCCTTCTGCAGGGACCAGTCTCTCCTGACAACATGTCCAACGGATGTGAGATGGAGTTCACCATACTCGCTGCCAAGAAGAATTTGAGCCATACTTCGAAGACAGACTTATTTGTTCTTTTGGCAGTCCATTGTTCTTTCAATAATCTCCACCAGCACAGTCATTCAAATCCATCAATTCTCCGGTCTTCCCTATTCAATTTCCAATGTCCAAAACCATAGGATTCTGTTGAAAATGCCATGGCTGTGTCAGATGCAGCTTAGTACTGTGGAAGAAATACCCTTGGTCTTCAGCACTTCAGAGAGGTCTTGTGCCGCATACCAGCAGCAGCACATCCTTTAATTTCCTACTGCTTGCATAAGTACTGATTTTGGAGGAAGACAACATGAAATCCTGGATGATTTCAATGTTTTTCCATGTATTATGTTGCTATTATTGGTCCAGTTGTGAGGATTCTTGCTTTCATTACAATGAATTGTAATCCATCTTCGATACTAAAATCTTTATCTTCAACAGCAAGTGCTTCATGTGCTCTTCAAGCAGGTTTATTTTCTTTTCATATCACAGATTGATAGCAAGCATCTCTTCAAACTTGATCCTACATTCTTCATATAGCTCAGATTTTCTGATTATTTGTCCTGCAGACAGGTTGACTAAATATAGTCAGGGGATACCACCATGGCACACACATTTCAATATCCCCCTGTTCTCCTCACACAACTAATCCATGAGTAGTCTCTGTATGATCACAAGGAAGGGTTCTGGAATTTCCGTTCTTCTCTAGACTACCCAAAGGTTTTTATAATTCACACAGTCGACTGATTTTCATAGCGAATAAAACACAGGCAAATGTTTTTCTACAAGCATCTACTTTTAGCAACAATCCATCTAATATCAGCAATAATATTTCTGATTCCATGTCCTCTTCTGAAACCTGTCTGATCTGTTAGTAGTTCCTTTTAATGTTCTGCTACAACGCTTGTTAAACAATCTTCAGCAAAATTTCGCTTGCATGTGATATTAATGCATTGTTCTGTAAATTGAGCATTCTATTGAATCACCTTTCTTTGGAATGTGTACAAATAGGGATTGTGTTCAGTCAGTTGGCTCAGTAACTGTCTACCAAAGCACTGGTCTAGATGAGTAAATGCATCCTGTGCTTCACAGTTTGTTGAAACATTTCTATTGGTATTCCATCAATTCCTGGAACCTTGTTTTTAACTAATGTCTTCAGGGCAGCCTGAATGTCTTTCTTCAGTACTTGCTCATATGCCACCATAATGACCTACAGTTTGCAACTATTCCTCAGTAGAAGGACAAAGCTTACTTTTCCACTAAAGACATACAGTCTTAAAAGTCCACAGGGACAATTCTACATTGATCTATAGGAAGACTATGAGTCAGAATTGGCTTCATGGCAGGGAGGGACTGCTAGACGAGAGATCACATAAGTGGATAGCGTTTAACAAACAGACATGTATTCTTTCACAGGTTAAACCCCAAACCAAACTCACTACCATCATATTGATTTCAACTCACAACCACTGTAAAAGACAAGGTAGGTGTTTCTAAGACTAACTTTGTATGGGAGTAGAAAGCCTCATCTTTCTCTCAAAGAGAGGCGGGTAGTTTGTAACTGCTGACCTTGAGGCTAGCAGCTCTGCGGATAACCACTATGCCCCCAGGGCTCATCTCTCATGGTGCACGAGACTAAAAATCTGAATTCACAATGCTAGCTCTATGCCAAGGATTTCACTTTCAGCTGTGAGGAAAAATATTTATCTTTTCAATCTCTTTGGGTCTAGAGGCCCTTAGTGATCTCTCCATGTCCTGGAATTAATCTTACCCTGGGTCAAGGAAGTTTTCAGTCCAGGGATCATGAGCACAATAGGAATACACATTTCACAGATTGTCTTTGCTGGTAGTAGCCAACTATTTCTCAGTTTGGTTCTCTATCCTTTTATCTCTTAGATGAGAAAAAAGTAACGCAGATCACACCTGGGGTTAGCTATATGCTGAGTATGCGCTCCCTTTCTGGTTTTCTAACACAAAGTCCTTGCATAATTCATTATCAGAGTTTACTTGCCTTCTTGAGTGGTCTTCCTAAAATTTCTGTTCAACTCTTTCACTTCCTCAGTCTGTCTATTTGCCTTCATTTTGAGCAAGTGCTCAGTCTCTTCTGACATCCATTTTGATTTTTTTTTCTTTCCTGTATTTTTAGGGACCTCTTGCTTTTTTTCATTATTTGCTCCATGTCTTCCCACAGCTCATCAGGTCTTCTCACATTTGTGTTAAATGTGTCAAATCCATTTCTGAAATGTTTTCAAAATCCATATGGAATATCCTCAAGGTTGTATTTCATCTCTTGCAGACTTACTTTAATTTTCTTCAGCTTTAATTTGCATGTGAACAATCAATAGTCTGTTTCAAAGTTGGCCCCTAGCCTAGTTGTAGCTCCTAATATTGAACTTCCCCATTGCCTCTTGTCAGTGTGTCAAATGTAGTGGCTTGTGCACATATGTGATGCTGGAAGCGATGTCATTGATATTTCAAATGCCAGCAGGGACAGCTCAGTGAAAATGTTTCAGTGAGAACTTAGGACAGATGACAAAGAAGGACTCGCTCATTATTTCAAAAGGAAGAACCACTGACAACCTTTCTCATAGTTTCAACATATGCTCAGATAGATAATGAAGGGCTAAAAACTTTAAGATGAACAATTGTCAGAGGTAGCCCCAGAGGATGGGTTTCTTAAGTCCAAAGTCACTCAAATTGTGACTGGGGAAGAATGATTTCTTGGAGTAGTTGACCATGGTGACATGAGCCCAGTAAAGCAGTAGGAGTAGAGCGTTCAGGGTCTTTGCTTGCTGATGAGGGCCAACTCAAGGTTAGGAGAAACAACTGCAAAAATATGTTAATGATCAGAACATGGAATTATGAATCTAGGAAAGAAAACTGGAAGTTTTCCAAAAAGATGGAAAATATAAAAATTGATTTTCTACACATGTGATCTGAGATGGAATGGTACTGATTTTTTTTTTAAATGACAAAAATCATATGATATAAGATGCCAGGAGTAACACAATCAAGACTTGGTATTCATTGCCAAAAAGGACAATGCAAAATCCATCATGAAGTACAATATCCGTGATTATATCTATCCATCTTCAAGGAAATCCAACCAATACAATTATTATTCAAATGTGTGCATGAACCACAAAAGTTAGTGATGCAGAAACTGAAAAATTCTACCAATGACATCGGTCAAAAATTGACTAAGTATGAAATCAAAATGCATTGATAATTACTGGTAATTAGAATGCAATAGAAACAAAAAGGAATGCTAATTGGAAAATATGGTCTTGTGATAAAAATGATGCTGAAGATTGTATAATAGAATTTTTCAAAACAATAACTTGTTCATAGCAAATGCCTTTTTCAATAACACAAAAGATGACTATACATGGACTTCCTCTGACAGAATACATAGAAATCAAATTGACTACAACTGTGGGAAGGCACAATGGAGAAGTTCAATATCAGCTGCTAAAAATGCACCAGAAGCTGACTGTGGAGTTGGCCATCAATTGCACAACAATTGCTTCAGGGTAAAACTGAAAACAGCAATAATAAAGCCACATAAGCCAACATATGAGCTTGAGTTTATCCCATCTGATTCTGGGAAATTTCTCAAGGACATATTTGAAGCATTGTACAATAATTGCAGAAAAGACAATGAGTTGTGGGAGGACATGAAGACCTCTATTCATGAAGAAAGCAAGAGGAAAGGAAGGATCCATATGGATGTCAGAAGAGACTCTGAAAGTTGCTCTTAATAACACAGTAGCTAAAGGAAATGGACAAAAGGATTAAGTCAGAGTGGAATGGAAAATTTCAAAGTAGAACTCAATTTCAAGCAAAGCCAAATAATAATGAAATATCTCCCTTTCTATATTGGTAGTCATTTTGATTTCTGTATATTCCTTCTGGACAAGTCCACAGGTATAATCACCATTTGTGCTGTTAAAAACATACATCTGCCATGAGAGAGTCATTGGTCCTACAAAATCCTGTCATGTTATTTCCAGTTTACTTTCTTTCACCAATAGCATATTTGACAACTACAGTTTCTACTCTTCATTTCTGACCTTTGAGTTCCTGTAGCCAATAATCAACAATGCATCTTGATTGCAGGTTTGATCAATCTCAGACTGAAGGGGTTGGGTGACTTCTTTAATTCCTTTCTCAATAACTTTAGAGGTAGGTGTATAAATTTGATAGTTTTATTGATTGGACTTTCTTATATGTGGATAGATGCTATCCTATCACAGTCAGCGTTATAAATCATGGTAGATCTTGAAATGTCCTTTTGGATGAGAAATGTGATACCAATCCTCCGAAATTTAACATTCCTTTTATAGTAAACCATGAGATCTTCCTTTTCAAAATAGCCAATGTAATCAATTTCTACTCACCAATATCTAAAATGTCATTTTTCATGTCACATGTTCTTTTTATCAACTTCCAAATTTCCTAGATTCATACTTTCTGCATTCCAAGTTCCAGTTGTTAATAGGTGTTTTTAGCTGTTTCTCCTCATTTTTTTTGTGGGCATCACTGCTTCTGGTGCTCGTGGGCACTAACCAGCGCTGCTCCTGAAAGCCGCCGCTGGATTTGAACCGCCAAGCCCAGGGGCCGCAGTCCCACACTCAACAACTTACACCACCGGGGCTCAGCCCCATTTCTCCTCATTCTTAAGCCATACCCCATGAGCAAATGAAGGTGATAAAAGCTTAATCCCCAAAACTGTACTCATTATGGTGAACTATACTTTGACAGACTCACCCCCTGTCACAATTTAATGCCTTTTACCCCCAAACCTCACCTTCTAGCACCATATCTAACTATTCCTATTGTTATTGATGAAGTTTCTAGTATCTAACATTTTAATTCTATATGTCACTTTGGGTCACCCTCGTGATATTTAAAATACCAGTGACATAGCTTCCAGCATCCCAGTAATACACAAGCCACCACAGTATGACATACTGGCAGACAAGCTGTGGTCCATTTTGCTAAGGACCACATGTATTTATTTTAAAATGCATTAACATGTACATGGGTTACATATAAAAGAAATACTAATAAAGAATAAATTATTGATGATAAACATGGAAACGAGATATGGAGAAAGAAAAAGAAGAGTAGGAAGAACAGATGAAATAATGTGAATCAAAACAAGATTTTAACCTAGAAGCTGACAGTGTAATGCTAATAATTGATAAGAAATCTGAATTCCTCAAAGTCAGGCTATAGTCTAATCTAATAATTACACCAAACAAGGACAATGAAGTCAAAACAGAATATTTTAAAGTATAAAGACAATCTTTTGAGCATTGAACTAAAGAAAGAGTTATAAGAAGAAAAGTTCACCTTACATTCACATGTAATTTGCTAGATGCTCTATATGAGAAAATTCAAAGGACAGCTTGAGTCTACAACATAAAGTAGTGTGATGAAATTTGCGAAGACCTGGAGCTGGAAAGCCAAACAAAAATAAAAACTCAGCATATCTCTAGCTGAAAGAGTTGAAAAGATATATACCAAATTTCAAGTTGTAGTAATAAAGGACTTCATGTCATAAATTTTTAGTCATTTTGTTGAGGCTCATGTAGTTCTTATGACAATACATATATGCATCCATTGTGTGGGCCACATTTGTACATTTCTTGCTATTACATTTTCAAAACAATTTTCTTTCTATTTGAGCCCTTGATATCAGCTACTCATTTTCCCCACCCTCCCTCTCTCATAAATACTTAAAAATCTAAAAATTATTATTTTGTCATGTCTTATACTGACTGATGTCTCCCTTCACCCATATTTCTTTTGTACATTCCAGGGAGGGGGTTAGATATAGATCATTGTGATTGGATCCCCTTTCTCCCCCACCTTACCCTTCCATGCGCTCCTGGTATCGTTACTCTCATTATTTGTCCTGAAGGGTTTCTCTAGCCTGTGTTCTCTGGCCCTGTGTTCTCAGCTCTTATATGTTATCATGTACATGCTCTCATCTAGGTAGATTTGTAAGGTATAATTGAAATCATGATAGTGGTGGGGGAGGAAGTATTAAAGAACTAGAGGGAAGTTGTATGTTTCATCAGTGTTATACTGCACTCATCTCTTCCTTGTGACCCTTCTGTAAGGGGATGCCCAATTGTCTACAGATGGGCTTTGGGTCTCAACTCTGCACTCCTCATTCACATTGATATGATTTTTTGTTCTGGAGCTTTAATGTCTGATCCCTAATCCCATCAGCACCTCATGCTTGCACAGTCTGGTGTGCTTCTTCCATGTGGACATTGTTGCTTCTCTGCCAGAGGGAAATTTCGGTGTCTTCAAGTCTTTAAGGCCCCAGACACTATATCTTTTGGTAGCCAGGTACCATCATTTTCTTCACCACATTTGCTATACACCCATTTTGTCTTCAATGATCATGTAAGGAAGGTGAACATCACAGCATACCAATTTAATAGAACAAAGTGTTCTTGTGTTGGGGGAGTACTTGAGTAGAGGTCCAATATCCACCTCCTACCTTGACACTTAACATATAAACATATGTACTTAGATGTATTTCCCCATCACCATATGTAATATATTTACATATGTACATACCTGTATTTGGACCTCCATAAATGCACGTTGCCTTCTAGTTCTTTCCTCTATTTCCTTTTATTTTCCTTTTGTCCCACTATCATGTTTGGCCTTCATTTAGATTTCAGTAATTCCTCAGTTACATTTCCCTTGTTTTAAGTCCTACCATGCATCCTAAATCCAAATCACCATTGATTTTTGATCACTTGCTGTTCTCTTGTCATTGGGTTTGTGAACACCCACTTCCTTTCTCCCAGGTCCCCTCTCCTATGTCCCCCCAGGAACTTCCATCCAATTGTTTGCTCCCATGAATTATTGTCCCCCTTATTTTATCTAGATAGACATACAGAGATAATAAAGACAAAACAAGAAAGAGCAAAAGAAAACAAAATGATAAAAGCAACAGCAACAACAACAAAATAACAAAAAAACGAAAAGAAAAAGACAATAAATAATTCTAGCTCTGTTGACTTTTAGGAGCGTTGACCTGTTGTGTCTGATCGTGTGCCATGTTCTGGCCTCAAGATCTGTTTTGGGTATTTCTTGTGGGCTTCCTTGATTTGCTTCCCTTGCTGCTCTCCTGCACACCCTTAGCATTTGTGTGATGTGGGATGTGGTCAGATTGGGCAAAATGTCCACACTGTGCTTCCACTGTGGTCTCTCATAGTGATATGTGTCAGTGAGGGATGTCTTGTCTTGTGTGGGGCCGGCCCTATGGTCCTCTTTGCATTGGCTGCTCTGAGAAGGAACATCATCCTAATCCTTTCAAAGAACCAACTTTTAGCTGCATTAATTTTTTTTCATAGTTTCCTTGTTTCCCTTCTCCTGAATCGCAGCCCTGATCTGTATTACTTCTTTTGCTTTGCTATTAGTAGGAATGTCCTGTTGATTCTGTTTCGGGTCAACATATCAGTCATAAATCTCTCTTTCTTTGTCATGTGTGCTTGGATTGCTATCAAACTTCCTTTGATAACTGCCTTTGCTGTGTCCCAAAGGTTTTGGTACATGGTATTCTCATTCTCATTGGCTTTTAGAAACTTCCCAATTTCATCTCTGATCTGGGCCTCCTTTTGTAACAGAGAGTTATTCATCCTCTACTTGTTTGCCCTTGTTTTCTTACTTGTCCTTTTGCTAATTTCCACACTGATAGTATAGTGGTGGGAGAGAGAAATCTGTATGATCTCTATGTGCTTGAATTTACACAAATTTGACTTCTGCCCCAGCATGTGGTCCATTTTTGAGTATGTGCCAAGTGGACTTGAAAAAAAGTTGAATTTTTTAGCATTTGGTTGGAGAGCTCTGAAAATATCTATCAGGTCAAGTCATATAATCAAAATGTTTTGATCTTTAGTCCCCCTTTTAAGCTACTTACCCTGAGATCTATCTTTCTCAGAGAATGGTGTATTAAAGTCACCTACTATAATTTTTGTGCATGTATTTTCCCTTTTCATTTTTTGGAGTGTTTGACTGATGAATTTTGCAAGTCACTTGTTGGGTGCGTATATATTTATTATGCTCACTGGTTCCTGATCTATGGTTCCTTTGTGCATTATATAGTGCTCCTTATCTCTATTATGGTTTGCACCTTGAGATAAGTTTTGTCCGAGATTGCCTCGCAATTTTTACTTTTTTTGAATTGCCATTTGCTTGATGTATTTTTCTCCAGCCTTTGATTTTCAGCCTTTTTGTCTGTAGTCTTGAGATGTGGCCCCTGTAGACAGTAGATTGACAGGTTATATTTCTAAGCCAGTCTGTTAGCCTCTGCCTTTAAATGCCTGAGTTCAGTCCACTGATATTCAGGGTTATTGCGTTCATCTGTGGGCTCTGTAGTAGCATCTTGTACCTTATATGTTGGGTGTTTTCCTTCCTCTTTTTCTGTTCAATGTGCTGTGCATTTGTGTGTGTGTGTGTGTGTTTTAATTGTCTTCTTTCCACTCTTGAGTCAATGCTTTGTGGGGAGTTGTTTTCTCTTTTTTTCTCTCTCTCTGCGTAGGGTTGTTCTAAGTGGTGGTATCTTATTTGAGCTAGGTGAGTGCTGTTCTTCTGCCCATATAGGGGCAGCAAAGATCTTTTGTAGGACTGGGTTTCTTCTAACTAGTTCTTTGAGCTTTTCCTTGTCTGGAAAGGCTCTTACTTCTCTATCTATCTTGATAGATAATTTGACTGAGTAGAGTATTCTTCAATTTGTGTCATTTTCCTTCAGTTTTTGGAACATGTTGCTCTGCTCTCTCTTCCTCCTGCTATCCACTGATTATCTGAGCATATTCTTACTTCAGTAGCTTTATATGAAAACTGCTTGTTTTTCCCAAGCAGCTCTCATGATTTTTTCCTTTTTCTCAAAGTTGGATAGTTTATCTGTTATATGCCTTGGTGACTTCTTGGGATTCAGTCTAGCTGGTGTTCTTTCAGCTACTGAATGGCTGCCTGGTTTTCATTCATTAAGCTGAGAAAGTTTTCCTCTGATAATTCCCTTACTATTTTCCAGGTGACTTTTTCTTTGTGTCTTGTTCTGGTAGACCAATTATTCTAATGTTCCTCTTCAAAGAATCAGACATGAATCGCAGGTTTTCTTCAGTATCTCTGATGATCTTATTTGAGTGCTTTTCCTGTCTGTTGAAGTCTGTCTGGGTTTTCTCTAGTTCACTGGTACAGCTCTCTGTCTCCTCCAGTGCATGGGCAAAATCTGCTAATTTGCTACTGGATTTTGTTATTTTTATCTTTAAGGTCTTGTATTTCCCTTTGGTGCATGCTTTTTATCTCCTTTATCATTTCATCCTTTTTCTGTATTGTCTCCCTCTTCTCTTGTATGACTCCAAGCAGCATTCTGAAGATATCTTTCTGTGGCAGGTCAATGTTTGCTTCTACTATATAAATTGCTAGGTTCAGAACTTCTTCTGCCATTGCCTTTTGTTTCGCCTGTTTTCTCATTGAGGTTGTTTGGGCTGGTTACTGTTTGCGTTGTGCCGTTTCAGAAGGACCCATTGCCATTCCCCAGAGAGTCATAGAGCACTGGGCTCTCTCTTTGGTACACTCATAGGAATGCGTCTTCAAACTGTCTGTAGCTAATGGCACTGTGTGATTGGGCTGCCACTTTATCCGCCTGTGGTTTTGTTCTTTCTTAGCTAATCAGTATTGCAATTTGGAGGAAGTTGGATGGTCCTCTCAGGGGGCGCTAGTTGAGTGGTTGTGGACCTGCGAGGATGGTGATGTACTAGGTGATCTCACGTGAAGCCATGGTGGTGTAGCCCACTGTGACTTGGGCACCTCAGAGGGTGTATGGGGGGTGTCTGTTGCAACTGGAGTGCTACAAAGTGTGGGTGTGCCTTGTCTGTTGAAGTTAGTCTGGGTTTCCTCTAGCTTACTGGTGCAGTTCTCTGCCTCCTGCAGTCCATTGGCAAAATCTGTAATTTTGACATACAGCACCACAAATAATGGGCAGAATTCCACTACTCAGCTAGATTACCACTACGCTGGGAAATGATTCTCCCGCAGCAGTGAAGAGCACTGGAGAGTGTTGTCGTATCTGCCTTAGGCCATGTGAGATAATACAGTAGACAGGAGAAAGTTCTTCAGTCATGTGGGATTGTGGAGGACAGGTAGGGCCCACCCCCCATCATCAATATGGTGTGCTGTGGAAGGCAGGCAGAGGTTTCCCCAGCCTAGTGGAGCACCCCAAAAGCAGGTGGGACTTCCCACAGCTGCTTACAGGGCCTCAGAAAGTAAGCATGGGTTCCCCTACAGTGGAAATTGGGCTGTATTTCCCACCATGTACAGGCAGGCAGTATTTCCCCAAGCCACTTAACGTGCCTTGGAATGTAGCCTTCAGTTATCCGAGGCATGAGGTGAGCAGGATTAGAGGGCGGAGCTCCCGCAGCTGGGTAGAAGGCAGGCATAATTGCCCTAGGCAAAAGGGAGTGGCCTGGGGGGCATCGGTGGCATGTGATAGGGCAGAGAGATGAAACAACATAAACAACTGAGTCCAATGAGACTGTGGAAGGAAAGAGAGGAAAGGAACAAAAGTAACTATATAGCTGAGCCCCAAACACCTGGTGTGGGGCTGGTGGGGTTTAAACCCTGCCCCGTGGCAGAGACAAGTTGTGGGTGTGTTGAGATTAAGCCCTTGGATCAGCCAAAGGAGCCTAGCTCTCGCTGAATCTGTAGCAACGCTACGACTAAGCCTTAGCCAGCCTTCACAGTGGTAAGCCAAAAACCCAGGCCCCACAAACTTTAGTGGATCTGTGCCTACTTCTCTATATGATGTTCCTCCAGTAACCCGGCAGTATAGCATTTCCCTCTCAGTGACTCTCCTGTGCTCATTTCTGTGAAGTTCCTCACATGTGTGTTAGTCACTCACCATCTTACCCAAAGTCCCCTTATGAGCATAATATTAAGCAATAAATGAAACATCTTTTAAAGATAATCAAAAAGGATTGGTGAACATTCAACAACTTCAAGAAGTATCATATGATCAAGAATCAAAGCATTGTGAAAAGAATCCAAACTTCACTGGAAGGCATGGTCAAAAATCAAAACATTAGCAATTGATGGATTAGTCATTGAAATGTCTCATCAAGCTGATGAAGCACTGAAAGCATTTACTAATCAATGCCAAGAAATTTGAAAGGCAGCTACTTGGTCAGCTGACCAGAGAAGAGCCAGACTTGTACCTACTCCAAAGAAAGGCGACTCAACAGAATGTTCAGAGTATTGCACAATATTATTAATACCACACGGAAGTAAACGTTGGCTAAAGATCATCGAACAACGGTTGCAGCAGTACATTGACAAGGAGATGACAAAGATTCCGCCTGGATTCAGAACAGAATGTAGAACAAGGGATATCATTGATGACATGAGATGGGTCTATTCGGCCAATATTAGAAAATACCGGGGCTGAGCCCCGGTGCCATAAATGGTTGAGTGCTGGGTTGTGGCTCACGGGCTTGGTGGTTCAAATCCAGCGGTGACTCTCAGGAGCAGCGCTGGGTAGCTCCCACGACCATCAGAGGGCAGTGATGCACTCCCCCCAAAAACCCAGAAAATACCAGAAATATGATTATTTGTGCTTTATTGATTCTGCAAAGACATTCAATGATGTGGATCACTAAAAATATATATTTTCATTGGTCATGAAAATAATAGACCAAAACTCTTCATTGTGTTGATGGAGAAAGAGTAAAGTTTATTGTGTCAACCTGGCCAATAAGTACATGTGGGGTTAATTGAAGGGTGAAGAGATAAATGGTTGATGAACCTCACCTTTCTAGTTCTCGAGCCTCTTGCTTTCTGATGGTCATACTAGGGTGCAGCTGCCTTAGCCAGTCCCCTGCTGGGCTGGCAAAGCTCACTTCCTGTGAGACACTCCTGAGAAAAAGCCACATGGACCTTCCTTGATGCAGCTCTGGGTTCTGGAGCGGCTATGTGGGGACCCCTGCGAGTGCCGAGATACTTACATGCTCGCTGATCTGGTTTTCCTCCTGCAGTCGGAGTCCTTACATGTGTAGGTAGCGACTCAACATCAGTGAGTTTGGTTTGATTTGTTTACTAATACTTTAATTCAGATATTGTTATCAAATGATAACAACCCAGGTAGTTAAAGAAAAAAGGAAAAGTGATTACAAGAAGAATGTTTTATTGAATGTGGTGGTGTACGGGTTACGTGTTGACTTTTGATCTGCGTAATGGGCAGTTAGTTCAAAACCACTAGCACCTCTGTGGGAGAGACTGGGTTTTCTGCTCTCTAAAGAGATAGTTACAGGCTCAGAAGCGCAAAGGAGGTCACTAGAAGTCAGCCTGGACCCCCATAGCAGTGAATTTGGTGTGTGTGTGTGTGTGTGTGTGTGTGTGTGTGTATTTGTTTTGGTTTGATGTGTAAAATTGAGACTGTGATCAAGAATAACAAAAACCTTCTGACAGTATTCCTGTCTCTCTCTAATTCTGCTTTCTTTTCTCTTACACTCCACAGAACAGTATTTCTCACTCACAGCTAGAAAATCATTGCACGTATTACCTCAAAAGAACTCCTGAGCTTAGTATTTTAGTGTTTCAGTCATCAGAGAAATATTCAAAATCTTGTTTTTTCCACACTTCAAAAGATTACAACCAGTGTCTATGATCATTTAGCATGATGTTTGTCATTTAATCGGTCTCTATTAAAATGATAAAGGGGGCTTGGTGGTGTCGTGGGTTACATGTTTTTCTGCTAACCATAAGGTCGGCTGCTTCATGGGAGAAAGTTGAGCCTCTGTACTCTGGTAAAGATTTATAGTCTTGACAATCCACAGGGCAGTTCTTCTCTGTTGCACTGGCTCTCTATGCGACAGAATCAACAGAATGGCAGTGAGTTTGCTTTGGCATTATAAGGATGATGATAGCAATGCTCAGATTGGCAACCTTTAAACTCACAATTATTCTTGACCTCAAGGGCCATGATTAGTTACTGGCATTCAGACCACCAGTATCAGGACGAGGTCCCCAACCCTCTGATCCCAGCCTCAAACAGAGAACAAGGCCCTTCCCATGCCCAAGCCGGGCCCCTTGTGACTAGACAAGTAAGCATCGATGGTGCTAGAGGTGCTTAAACCTCAAAACCACACATTGGTAGGCCAAAAAGACCAACAAGTCTTATTTGCAATGATTCCCAGCTGACTTCTCCTGTCCAAATCGACTCTAACGTTTAATTCTTTCCATTTTCTAACTGGAATCTGTTGATTTCAAAAATGGTCTTACAAAAAGCTCGAGGTGAGTATGGAGTTACCGGCTGGGTGAAGGGAAGGTGGGGTGGAGAGAGGGAGCCAACTGTGGGGATCTACAGATTGCCTCCTATCTAGAGGACGAACATTGGGAGGAGTGGGCAGGGCGAGACGTCAGGCAGAGTAAGATATGACAAAACAATAATAATTTATAAAGTAATGAAGAATGGGAGGGGAGGGAGAAAAAGGATGGAGGGGGGAGGAAAAGAAGCAAGGGCCTGAGTGGAAAAGCGGCTATTAGGAGAATGTTAATGAAAGCAGGCATGTGAAGGTGCTTGGCACAGTATATGTAACTATGTATTGTGAAAAATGACGTGTGAGCCCCCAATAAAATGATTAAATAATTTTTTTAAAAAGAGTGAACAGTGGTTTTTGTCTCCTACAGCTTAGCCTACCCCACTCTGACTCACATGGAAGAATCTATTCTCTTTTCACAAATATTTTGTAGTCATCAACAGATGTCAAGTCAGCCATGACAGAGCCTTGACAGTGTAAAAGGCATGGCCTGCCACTTGCGTATTATAGTGTATGTGTGTGTGTGTGTGTGTGTGTCCCCCACTCCCAATTCATCCTGCCTACCTAAGACCCTTAAACTCCCCACTTCTCACATATCTAGAGGCTAATCCCATATGAGAAACACTTAGGAAAAGAAGCGTGACAGCTCTGCTTGAGGCCCAGAAAGGGGGCTGTTTCTGAAGGGGCCCTTTGGTTGTTTTCCCAGGTAAGATGTTTAAGATTTGATCCCTGTTGCCTGAATTCCTTTCTCACCACACCCAAGGTCATTTTAATGAAAATTCCAAAGTCCAAGCCAAGAGGATAGAATTGCTCTTAATCCTTCAGCAGCGCGTCATTTGATCTCTCGACCCAATGGGGTGATTATTGTGTGTCTACAGAGCAAGTGCAGCAGACAGGAGAAGGAAGTGGCCCCCACGGTCGGAGGTCTCTTTCTCGACCCTTAGTTCTGGGTTGGTGTTTTGTTGTCACTTCACAGGACCTAATCAGCCTGCAACCCCGCCACCAACCTTTTTCCCTGTCTCCTTGAAAGAGCAACGAACGTTGTCACAGCTGTTCTTCAGCTCTCAGAGGGGTTTGCTAAGTCACGATGTTCTTTTAAAAAGATCATTGAGAGAGTGGAATCAAACAGTAATTGATTGCCTGATGTTGTCAGAGGGGACTAAGGTTTTTTTGTTCTGTTTATTTGGTAGGGAAAATGCCATTAAACTTTTCTGCACCCTTCCTTATCTCACGAACTTCAGATTTCATTAGAACATTCAAAACTTGTCCTGTGAGAGGAAATGGAGAATGAAAGAAACAAGTTGGTTGCTTCTCTCCAAAGTGTGTTTTTATTTTCTTTGTAATTTCCTGAGTGGTGAGGGAATGAAAGGGCTGACGACCAAATGTCTGGGATGTTTGGGGACCTCTCTGTCCCCTGGACCAGATATGTGTACATTCTCCAGTGCTGCAAGGACGAGTCATCAGTCTCTGTGGCTCCTCACTAATGACCTGACGGCACAGCAACCCCCAGCTTCCTGTCACACTGAACTCTGGAAACCATTGATGGCCTGCCTGGAGAACCTGCCGCCAGCGAACCTGCCCAAGGCATCTGCTTTGGTATTTTCTTGTCTCTGAGATTAAAGTGGTACATCCTTCTTCACAATCAGGCTGCAGACAGAGGAGACAGCCCTTTTCTGCTTCAGGCCAGAAAACAGACCTCTCCTCCCCACCCCCCATGTCCTTGGGAGAAAATGTCGCTAAAGAGTATCACTGAAATTTTCCTGCTATGTAAATACTCAGGCTTTTAAATACTGGGAGCTGTAAGAGGAAGTTGAAATAAAAAAAAACTAAGTAAAATTATATTAGTTGAATAATCATTTAAGAAATATTGCTGGCTTTCTTATTATATGCATGAAATGCCAAAGTACTTACAACAAAACAAAACCAAAAACTCACTGCCATGGAATACATTCCATTTCATACTAATCTTTTAGGACAGAATTCAACTTGTCCCTTTGGGTTTGCTTTGCAGGAGAAGAAAGCCTCAACTTTGTCCTCCAGGGTGACCAGTGGCTTTGAACTTCTGGCGGCTTCAAACTGCTGGCCTTGAAATTAGCAGCACAATGTGTGACCCAGTACACCCCAAGGAATCCTACAAAAGTCCTTAGAGAAGATAAAAATGAAATAATTTATGTTTCTCATAGAGATCATTCCAAATGGATTTACATTCCCAATCCTGTTTCTCCTAGAATTTTCCCCTACCAGTGCTATATAGTGAAGAAACCATTCAGTGTCTTAAACATCGGCTTCAAACTAGAAGACTGTGTCAGCCATCTACTTTTCTTCTGGATCATCTTTCCTGTTAAATTTGACTCTTAAACAAGCAAACTCATTGTCATAAACCAATCTCAACTCACAGTGAACTGATGTGGTTCTTAAAGGGCCCAGCTCAGTAAAAAAGGAATAGACCTCAACTGCCAATCCGATCCAGAGACTGATTCTCTCCCTACATCTCTGACCACTGGAGGTGACGTGGTGTTCAGCACACTAGTCAATGCATCATGTTTGAACTTCTCAATTTGCCGCACATATGCCTACCTTAAAAAAGACAAGGGGAGAATATTCAGAGTTACTCAAATTCTTGTCGGAAACAAAGATGGGAAAATAACATATTATTTACAAGGGCTATTGAGAACACAAAGGATCCACTACCCCAAAGGATAGTTAATAAACTGCATTGCCTGCCCCCTTTGCTCAATGAGAGAGGAGGAAAACTGTGGAGTCATTTCAATTGCACACTGTTGCAGTCTTCAGACTTCTTCTGGAGAGCCACAATAATCCTCCCTATGTAACTTTTGGCACCACATATAACCCCCTAAGTAATACTAGTGTTTGATCTGTTATGTCCCATCAAGTCAATTTTTACTAATAGCTACATTTTACTAATATGACTGATGATAATTGCCTCAAAGGCCTTTTTTTCCCTCTAATCTGTACAGGAGAAAGCCACTCATTCTTTCTCCTGTGAAGTTACAGGATGAGTTTGTAACACTAGTATTTTGGTTAGTAGCTAAGTGCTTAACTGTTGAGCTACAAGGGCTTTCTTAATAGTAAAAATCAAATGTCCTAACATTCTTTTGCAGTTTTTAGAACACGCACACACACACAATCTATCCTTTTTTTAAATGCCCTTAAATGGGGTTTTACTCTGTCCAATTTATAGAGAAGCGAGATTCGAGAAAACATAGATAATCAGAAAATAAAGCAGGGGCCCAAACCCAGAGTTCCTGATTCTTAATCCAATCCTGTGACCCTTTCCCTCCATATATGACAATTTAGAGCTGATTTTACAGTCAATGCAGTAGTCTAGGTGTTCAGTTCTTATTTGCAAAATGGGAAATATTTGACAGCCTAGTCGATAGTTGAGTTCCATGTTAGTTTCTCCAACTCCAGGAGCCTTGCAGTAGCCTGCTTGACCATGTCTTGGCTCAGTTTTCTTGAGAGCAGCAAGTGATGACTTATTGCCTTTTCCTTGGTTCTGAAGGAATCAACTGAAGCCACCAAGACTTGTGAGTTTTCCTCAAGTTGGCAAATTCACATCCAAAGAGAAGACTGTTAAACTTCTAAAAGTGTCGGCAGAGCTCTGGGGTTTATATCTCTTGGCCCACATCAATTCTTTCCTTCCCACTAAAATATAGACTTCACTCTAACTTTTAGCAGCTACTCTATCCATTTTCCCAAGCATTCAAATGCAAGTTACGGTCTGCTCTCTTTATTCCCCTCCTTCCAGAGTACCACTCCTCAATGCTATTGGGATCTCAATTTCAGAGAATTCACAGAAGCAGAGGTTCAACAAAGTAAATGGCCTCACAGCTCACTCAAAATTCAAGATGACACAATGTGCTTATGTCTGCCACTCCAGCTCACACAGCATGCTCATTGACTGACGTGCCTCCTCTCCATTGTCTTGATGCTCGTGCTTGTTAGCATGGGATGGAGGAAGGAGATATGATATCTTTTTTTGTGTGCCAGGCATCAAGAAGAAAGTTTTCTGACTAAAATACCTTCTACTCCAGTCAGTAAAAGCAACTCTCCTTTTAAAGCAAAGTATCTATAATACACTATGTATTTAAGTAACATCCCCCCCTATAAATGCCCTTCCCTTCATACCAAAATGTAAGCATGAGGTCCAGTGTAAGGCAGTATAAGCCCATTCCTGTGTAATCTGTTTCCTCTTTTATAGAAGAAGGGGTTCAGGAAAGAATGAATCTTTATTTTATTTAATTCCTAATTGATGAGTTGTCATCAGACTTGAAAGTATTAAAGAGGGGATAGGAGAATGTAATGCTGGACATGGATTCTAAGTTGTACAAATTGAGTCCAAGGTGGAGGTAATAGCTTTGGAAAATCAAGAACCAGTATTTAGGTTTTAAACATAGAGACTCCAAGAAGGAAAAAAAAAAAAACTGAGATGAAAATTTAGCCTGAAGTTAAATTAAGAATATAAGAATTCCCCAGATAATCATTTATTTTCTTCTAATTCAAGGAATTTTAGTGTTAGTATTGTCTCTTTTAAATATAGGCTTCATGGGTTTCTTAAAATTACAAAATTTTCACATGCTTGTTTTTGAAAATAAGTTATTGCGTTATCACTGCATTGTGCTGGAGAGTCAGTTCAGACTCAGCCACCACAGATTAGACTGTAGGGTACAACTGCCAATGGGATTTCCTAGCATGTAATCTTATGATTAGGAGAAAGATCAAGCTTTATGCCCCGTAAACATTTACAGCTTCAGAAACCCAAAGTTGTATAATTTGCTATGAGCTGTACTCTACCTGATGGCAGTGCGTTTGCTTTGTGTTGTTGTTGTTGTTGTTACTCTTTAAGGGAGCAAATAAGTAGGTCTTTTCAACAAAATTCTGGTGAGGATGTGGAATAAGGAATACGCTTTTTAACTTTGGGTAGATGCTGGTTGAAAGGGGAGCATATCAGAAAGATATTTACTTTTGTGCGGTTGGCTGTGCAAAGGCATTCAACTATTTGGGTCATAACAAATGATAGATAACATCCAGAACTGGAGTTCCAGAACACGCCATTGTGTTCACGAACCATGTGGTAGTCATTCAAACCGAGCAAGGAACTACTGAGGGGTTCCAAACCAAGAAAGTTGGTTTTGAACTTTCTTCAGGGTTGTAACCTTTCATCATACTTTTTCAATACATGTGCTGATCGATTAATCTGATAAATTACACTATGCGAAGGAGAAAGCTACATCAGTTGGGAAAAGGCTTATTAGCAACCTGCACTATGCAGGTGATGGATCCTTGTGTGCCGAGGACTGAAGCACTGGCTGATGAAAGTCAAAGGCCACACCTTTCAGTTGCAACTCACTGTAAACAAAGCAAAAGTCCTCACAACTGGGCTAATGGACAACATCACAATACGTGGAGAAAACATTGCAGTTGTCCAAGATTTCACCTTACTTGGATCCACACTCAATGCTCACAAAAGCAGCGGTCAAGGATGCAGAACTTTTTTCAAGCATTGACGAGAAGAATGACACTCGCTGAGAACAGAGGTTGTCCTGACCCAAGCCTCCTGTATTCAATCACCTCCTATGCATGTGGAAGCAGGATATTGTGTAAAGACCCAAGAACACCTGTTGCTTTTGAATTCTCATCTTGTCCAGGAACATTGACAGTATCATGAATTGCACAAGAACAAATGAATCTATCTTGACGGATGGCAAGACTGCCTCGTATGCTTTAGACATGTTGTCAGGAGAGACAGACTTGGTAAGATGGAAGATCAGAGAAAAAGAGCGAGGTTGATGATGTCACAGCAACTGCAACCATGGCTCACACATAGCAGCAGTGGTGACAATGGCCCCGGCTGGGCCTGTGTTTTCCGGTGCTGGGCGCAGGGCTGCTTTGAGTCGGAACTGATTCAAGGGCACCTGACTTTTGAAGGCAACAACAACTTTTGTGGGAGCAGATGGCCAGATCCTTCCTCCTACAGAGGGGCCAGTTCAGACTGCCAACCTGACATTTCGTTGCAGAGCACTTCACCCTGGCATCTCCAGCTGTCCTTCACTTGACAGAGTTAAGGGAGAAACAAAGATAATGAAACCCACCACTGCGCATGTGTTACTTCACAGACTGAAAGCGGGTTCGTTGAACCAGTGGAGAGCTTGCCTCATTCAGAGTTCCCTTTGACGAGAAATGGTTTTGGCCTCCAGCAAAAGTCTAGACCTGCCTTGATAAAGTAGTAGTCAGGCACCACGGAGACAGGAAGCAGGGACCACTGTGCTAACCCCAAAGCACCGATGGCAGAAACTTGGCTCCTACTCAGGCCTCTGGCTTTAAAAAAAAAAAAAAAAGGTGGTCCCCCCACACCGCCTGGCACCACACACACCCAGGCAAGCTCTGACTTTATGCAGTGTAAGTGCAGAACAAACAGACGGTTGCAAATCACTCAGCTTGGATAGCTGCTGCCGGAATATCTCTAAACACAGCTCGTGAGGCCTGCTCTGCATTCCAGAAAACCCGAAAGTGCAGCCCTGGCAAGATAACAGGATAATTAATGAGACAACTTCCCCTTCTTTCTCACATGCAGTTATCTTTTCGGTAATATAAATTCTAATCATTGTAAGCCGTAAATACATGGTCTTCCTCTGGCCAAATGAAGCAGTACACACAATTCCCATTCCAGTGTCTGTGTCTTCAGTTTTTCACTTGCATGACAGTATCTCATAAATACACTCAAATCTTGCGTTATTTGGTTTTCTCCTTTATTTTTGTTCTTTGGTTGGGGTTGTTGGTTTTTCTTTGTTTTGTTCATTTCTCATTCTAATTTTATATGTATATAGATATATATCTTAAAACAATATAAATACATAATATATATCTTAAAATACATATATCTTAAAACACTATATATAGAGATATCTTAGAGTGGCTAGTTTCCAAAGTATCAAGTATTCTAAAGAACAGTAATTTTTTTAGTGATCCTATTTTCAAATGAAATTACAGGTGGATTATGTATAAAAAAGAGATAAAAATTTAGCCATATTTTTAAAGTGATTGATGCTCATGGACTATAATCCCACCCGTGAAAGCCTGTTCCACAATATTGACTCATAGATTCCAACTCCCCTCCACCCCCATCCACAAGGAAGGCAGCAGAACATAGATCAAAAGAGGCTTAATGCACTCTTTGCCTTGCGTGTGCTACATGCTGCTTAAAGCATTCTTGTACACTTTTTTTTTTAACCTCTTTAGCTAACTTATTCTGATTGCCAGAAGGGAAATCATTAGACTGTACTGGGCAAAATCATTAATGACTAACTTGTGAGGGTCAGGCATGATGTAAAAACATTGGCTCTGCCAATGGATCTCATTCTGGATACTGAATAGAAGTATTTTTACAATTTGAAAATCTGGACCTAGTCAGAGAACTCAAGTGTGCCAAATTGTTATGTAGTCATTGAAATAACAAGGTTTGGGAAGCACTAAGGAAATACATAGAGCAATTGGAATTTTTGCCTGATCAGGGCAATCCATCTTTGAATTACCTCTATAGCCATGTGGAGCATAATTTCTCAGTGAAATTGTTACTCAGCACTTTCTATCCATAGGCAGCCTGGCCTTCATCCCTAAAGGATGTGGGACTCATTACTAAATTATTGTATCTGGGTTTCAAAATAATGAGCATTATAAAGAACAATAGGTCCCCTACAGAGCACCTTAGTTTAAACTTCTCACTAATTGAGTGTAGCCAAGTTGCAGATTACTTCACATCATAAAGAGAGTGCCTAGCGAGGATATTCCTAGTACAAGGTCAAAGCGACTCTGCAGTCTTGGGATTCAGATTCCCCTCATGCCAGATTTCAGAAATTGACATCCTTGACAGAAAAGAACATCGAACATCTGCGTTCATCTTGGAGAGTTAATTAGCCCAAAGCAAACTCATTGCCATCAAGTGGATTTCAACGAAGAGTAGAACTGATCCTCTACAGTTCTGAGCGGCTAAATCTTGACACAAAGCCTTATCTTTTTCCCAAATATTTTCCATGGTGAGATAGTGATAAGTAAAATTCCCTGGGTCTCTATAAAAGATGTCCAAACATGCTGCCCAAATTTTATGAGCAGAATCTCCCTAATCTGTGCCCCTACCCCACCACCACCACCGCCCGCCCCAAAGAACAGAAAGTAAAGCAGATGTGTTTGTGTATGTGTTCAAACAAATGCTGTAAGCAAAGAAATATCATATCTCTCATGTCCATTTATAAGAAATAATTATGCCTGGCTTCGGTTGATAATTACTTCAATTCCTAATCAAGGAAAATATGATATGTATCCCACATGTTCCCATATGTGTTTGATTTTTCAATGTCATCACCCATGCAGTTGATTTCAAGTGCAATGTCAATAGAAGTATTTGATAAGCCACCTGCTTTAACAAGAAAATCCAGGACAGAACCAATGAGATATTATGGGAAAGTGAGAGAGAGGTTAAGAAATTAAGGGAGAAAGTCTATAATGGTCAAAAGCAAGGGAGAAGAGAGAGGAAAGCTGGTGAAAAATTAGAGAACAAGGAAGAATAGAAATGTTGTTCTGACATAAATACTTGAGTAGATTTTTGTATGTTTATGGTATGACTGCCCTGGTGGGAGTAGGGAGTAGATTTTTTAAGTATGTACACTGGAGTCTGTTAGGTTAAATTGTTTTCTCCTGTGTTTCAATTCCTTCTCCTCTAAAAGATATACCACCCATGTCTCAGGAGTAAATGAGACAACTCATGGACACCATTGACCTTAAGAGTCACTGTGAAGTAGATCATCCAGATATGCCAGCTACAAGGATTGATTTCTGTGATATCACCTGGGCTAGAGAGTTGATTCAGCCAGGCCAGCACCCTGAGTGTCTGAGTGGAATTGCCCTCCAGAAGATTCTCCATAGCTGGACCCATATGAAAGTAGATCACCAGGCATGTCTTCTGTGGTTCCATTATATGAATTCAAATAATTTGCACCCAAAATTAATTCTCTAATTTATAAAACTCAAGACACTATTTTAAAAGAGCTTCATCCTCTACACATGTGGCATAGTAGGGTGCAAATATTGTTATTTTTTTCCTTTTTAAAAAAAATAATACTGATCAAGCAGCTTATACTGTAGGGAACAAGTGATTTAAAAAATAGCAATACCAGAGAGGACCATATGCCTGGCCCCACTATGAGACTTGACATCCCTCGCTGATCCATACTCTTCAGGGGACAGCAATGGAGACAGAGTGTGGGAATTGCACCTTATCTGACCTCACCACACTAGGCAAAACATTAAGGGGAACACACCAAGGAAGTCCCGAGGGAGTACCCAAAATTTACTTTGGGGCCAGATAGTGGCACCCCATCAGACTTGACCCCATCAGACTTGACTCCTAAAGGTGAACAAACAGACATTGAAATAATTACTGGGTTTTCTTTTCTTTTTCTTTCTTTTTTTTTTTTTTGTCATTGATGTTTTTGTTATTGGTGGTGGTGTTTTGTTTTGTTACTCCGTTTTGCTCTGTCTTTTTTTTGTGCATATTGTTATCTCTGCAGGTCTAGATAAGATAGGCAGGATAAACAATGGAGGAAGAGGAGAAAAAAAATGGGACTGATGGTTCCTGAGGGATGTGGGAGAGGAGGAGATGGGGAAAATAAAGGGGTGTTACAAAACCCAGGGACAAGGTGACAACAAGTGATACAAAATTGGTGGCAAGGAAGGTGTAAGAGGCCTGGGAGGGCTTGACCAAGGGCAATGTAACTAAGAAGAATTACTGAAACCCAAGGCTGAGCATGATAGTGAGAAAAGAGGAAAGTAAAAGGAAATAGAGGAAAGAATAAGGAGGCAAAGGGCATATATAGAGGTCTAAATATAGGCATGTATGTTTGTGAATATATTTATACATGATGATGGAGAAATAGCTCTATGTGCATGTATTTATGGGTTTGTTATTAAGGTATGGATATTGGTCCTCCACTCAAGTAATCCTTTAATGCAAGAACACTTTGTTCTATTAAACTGGCATTCCATAGTGCTCACCTTCCTGACATGATCACTGAAGGCAAAGCAGGTGCATAAGCAAATATAGTGAAGAAAGTTGATGGCACTTGACTATCAAAAGATATGGCATCTGGGGTCTTAAAAGTTGGAAGATAAACAAGTGGCCATCTCGCTAAGGAGAAACAAAGCTCATGTGGAATAAGCACAGCAAGCTATGCGATCACAAGTTGTGGATGGGATCAGGTATTAGGCATCAAAGAACAAAATAATCATACCTTTGTGAATAAGGGGGAGTATAGAGTGCAGAGTGGGGACCTAAATCCCATCTGTAGGCAACTGGGCATAGACTTATAGAAGGGTCTCAGGGAGGAGACAAGTTAGTCAGGGTAGAGTGTAGCATCTATGAAACATACAAATTTCCTCTAGTTCTTAAATGCTTCCTCCTCCCTCCAATGTCGTGATCACAATTCTACCTTACAAATTCAGCTAGAACAAATAATGTACAATGGTATGGATAGGAACTGGAAGCACAGGGAATTCAGGACAAATGAACCCCTCAGGACCAGTGATGAGAGTGTTGATCCTGGGAGTGGGGAGGGAAGATGAGGTAGAAAGGGGGAATCCATTACAATGATCTACATAAGATCCCCTCCCTGGGGGATGGAAAACAGAAAAGTGGGTGAAGGGAGACTTCAGACAGTATAAGACATGATAAAAATAATACTAATTTATAAATTTTCAAGGGTTCATGAGGGAGGTGGGGCAGGGAGGGAGGGGAAAAAGAGGAGCTGATACCAAGGGCTTAAGTAGGAATCAAATGTTTTGGAAATGATGATGACAACAAAGGTGCAAATGTGCTTGACACAATGGATATATGTATGGATTGTGGTAGAGTTGTATGAGCCCCCAATAAAATAATTTAAAGAAACAGCAATAGCCAGATTCACGCATAAGATATGATACCTAATGATCTTTAGCCTGACTTATTAAATCAGTTTTTCTGTATACATAAAGCTGGGGTCAGTTTACTATTTTTGAAGTCCTCTACCTAAAAGTAAAAGTTTCAGATGTGCCAGAGCTCTTTTAAAATGCGTTTATGCTTCTCTCCAAAGTTTGTTAGTTTTCCCTGATTCTTCTTCTCTACTATTTGATAACAACAACAAATTGCTCACATGATCAAAAACCTTTCTTTGCTCATCTTATCTCAAAAGGAGAAGAATCTTCGTGCTGTTTCACTGCAGCTGTCATCTTTATTTTAGAATACACATATTCCAAAATGCTTTTTATTCTTAGTAAAAGTGAAACTTGAGGACCAAATCATATTTACTCCCTTTAAATCGATCAAAGTTACGAATTCACACTTGTCCCTAGACCTGAAAAACAATACATCCAATTTAGGGGATAATGTGTTTACTGGAGAAAAAAGGATGAGAAGCAGAGGTTAATTTCAAAGGTCTATCCAATTCTAGAGTCCTACTGCAAATTCACTGCCTCTTTTGGACTTTTTCTACTATGATTGAAATGCCAAGTGCAAGCTGAACAGTCTGCTAACAATCTGAAAAGAAAATATATTACCATGATTGTACAAGGAAACTGGAAGTGATTTTCTCCTGGGCTGGGGGTTTAAACAAACAGGAAGCCCTGCTTAGGATTTGTCTTCATCATCTTTCATCACAAGTCAGCCTGATTTCCTGATGAAGAAATGTGGAGCAGCTTTCAGATCCTCTACCAAATTGGACAGAAATGCCAGCCCCACGACCAATTTCCAACTTTGAATCCAGGAGTTATTTCTGAACGCCCCACAGAAGCCTTAGTACATCCCTCTGAGTACAAGTCTCTAAATTAATCTCTGTGATCAATGGTCAAAAATAATGAGTCTTTGTGGATATCAAGCATCACAGTTATTGGGTCACTTTTTTCCCCAGTATTGACCATTGAGAGACTATGGGGAATAAGCCCTATCTGAAAGAATAAGTAGTCATAGTCACAGGTTCCTTAACAAACATATTTTTGCCTCAGCCTTGGTAAGGAAATCTTTTGTAGTTACTTGAAAAATGTTATTTTTGAAGAAAATTTTTCAAAACTTTATTTTAAAATGCTATAGTGACTTCAAGATGTAACGTCCCCAATACTTCACAATTTGTGTCTAGTCTATATATGTAACAATATTTTTGGAAGTTAGCAATTTCTTCTTACAGTTTATATTTCATGAAACAATTTGCAAGCTATGATCACCAACATAACAAAGACAGCATTTGCTAGGGAAAGGTAACACTTGAAGAGTCTTAGTTCAAACAAATCAATTTCTCCTATACCTGAAAAAATCTCATGCCCAATTTTAAGTTTGAAGTACTTGAGAACATGAATTATAAAATGATTGCTATTTTACCTATTACTAAGTGGAAAATTTCAAAATCAAGACTCTTGTTAAAATAAACATTAAAATGAGCATTTAATTAACCAAGTAGGTATAAATCTACCAGGGTTAAATATAGCTATTAATTCAATAAGTACGCAAGTTGTTTTCTCACTGATATCTTCAAGGAAAATTCATTCCAAAACTCCATTCTCATAATATTCTTAACAACTTTAGGCTAATATAAAAAAGGAAGAGGTCCTATAATCCAGAAAGAGAGAGAATGTATTCATTGAATATGGTTTGTACCAGAATAATAACAATTAGCATCTGCTACTTAATTAGCTCCTCGCTCAATTAGATTCTCAGGCATTGTTTCATGTTGAACCCCAGAGGAAGACCACGTGGGTTACAGCCACATCACATAATTTCCAGATGTGTCTTGAATTTAGAGTTCTCCCCCCAACCCTTACCACTCCATGACAACTGCCATTCAGTCCCATTCACTCCACGTGAAAACGACATACTTAGAATTTATTTTAAAAACAAAAGCAGCGAACTTGAAAAGAAAAAAATAAACTTGAATAAAACATATAGTTTGCTGTCTCTCCAAGAAAACACAACATGCATTCATTGAGAAACATATGAATGACTGTTCTTAGATGACGCCATCTTCCCAAAAAAAACAAAACACACCAGTCATCACATCACCATGGGTGGTAGGATGCTGAGTTTCCCACAGGAAGCAGCTCAGGTAATTGCTTGTTTGTTTTTGCTCCAAGAGACACTCTATTATGTGCCTGCGGGTTTCTGCTACAGAAAATCTGCTACATGGACTATTTTGTTTCAGGCATTTCATAAGCATTTGCCTCTATGTTTAGAAACCCATCATCTTAATAAGAGCTCTGTGTTCTGGAGACAAAATGAGTAAATGGTAAATACACGTTGCTGGCAAACAAACTATATTACAGCATAAGAAAAAAGTCTACCATAATGTAAAGATGTAATTCCAAGTTAGAAAACATAATTACTTCTGGAAAAAGTGCAAATAGAAGAAGAGTTAGATTATCTGGCTTGTTAAACTGTCTGGAAGAAATTCCAAAGTCATGCTAACTGTTAGGCAAGCCATGCACAAGGAAGTGAGGATCACCTCCCCTTTGCCTCCTTCTCCTTGGATCCCAGTGAGGCCGGTTTGAGAGCTCTACAAATAACTCTGGCTTGCATACACTGCAGGCTACATGATGGGGATACGGAAGTGAACCAAATATTATCCCTGCTGCCATGGAATTTAGTCCAGCAGATAAAACAGACCCATTCACTTTAACAGACCCATAACAGATAAATTCCAAAGTAGAAGAACAAATGATGACAGAGGTTTTCCTAGTCTGCGGTGAAAGCCAAGGAGCACAGGGGTATTTGGACCAATAGAGAGAAGGCAATGGCCATCACAGAAGGCTTCCCAGGAGAGGCAATCCTGGGCCTAAACTTTGAAGAATAACATAGTAAGATGAAAATGAGCAGGGAAGATTACAAATTCAGAAAGAGTCTGAGCAAAGATAAGAAATTCAAAGCAAGGGTTACATGACTCTAGAATGTCTGTGTGTTAGGGTGCAGTGTAGCACCGATGAAATATACAACTTTTCTCTGGTTTTTTAATGCTTCATTTCTCCAATCTCCACTATCATGATCCCAATTCTACCTTACATATCTAGCTAGACCAGAGTATGTACACTGCCTCATTTAAAAGCTGGAAACACAGGAAATCCAGGACAGATAAACCCCTCAGGGCCAATAATGAAAGTAATGATACCAGCAGGTAAACGTAAAGGGCAAGGTTGGGGGTGGGAGGTGGGGAAGAAAGGCGGAACCCATCACAATGATCTACATATAACCTCCTCACTGAAGGACAGACAACAGAACAGTGGGTGAAGGGAGACATCAGATAGTGTAAGACATGAAAAAATAATTTTTATATAAATTATCAAGAGTTCATGAGGGAGGGATGGTGGGGAGGAAGGGAGATAAAAATGAGGAGCTTATAGCCTGGGCTCAAGTAAAAAAAATGTTTTGAAAATGATGATGGCAACAAATGTACAAATTTCCTTGACAGAAATGGATGGATTGTGGTAAAAGTTGTATGAGCCCCCAGTAAAATTGATTAAAAACAAACAAAAGAATGTCTTTATCATGACCAAGTTTTGTACCAACAATGATAAGGCTTAAGCCAAGTATCTTGGTTTGTGAATAAAAATTTTTTGCAGGGGGCTGAACCCTGGTGGCATAGTGGTTGTATGCGGGACTGCGGCCCACTGGGTTGGAGGTTCAAATCCAGCAGCAAGGCTGGGCCTCCTACTCCCACCACCAGAGGGCAGTGATGCCCCCCAAAACAAAAACAAAAACAAATTTTTTTTGCAGAGAAACCTGGTTTGCAGACATAGACAGAAACTATGTACTTTGATTTCTATATGGACACATATCATCCTAGTCTAACATAAGAGGAAAAAAATTGCCATATATGTCAGGCTGAGCTGCAAAAGAAAAGGATGAAGGCAAGAGGAAACTAACTTTAGAAAAGATATCTATGGAGCAAAATAATTTTGAAATTACTTATGTCTTCCAATTAGCTAAATAAAGAAAGCAACCAATTATTCTAAGCAGGAGTTTATTTATTCAACACTTTGTAGTCAAAGTTAATAAACTCTACAGCTTCATGGTTCTAGCTGTTTATTCATATTGGGACAGAGTCCATCAAGCTATTGGTCAGATTTATCTATAAAAAGATGATCTTCTGACTATTGCTAAATTATACAAACCAGCATTGATGAATCAAAAATAGGATAATGTTGGTTTCAAAAATTAATCTGCTAACCCATTATTTTTACAAGACAGGTACTTATTTTTAAAGAATATGATTAGTAGCACACTGGTGGCTGGTGATATCAATATGTACTTAACACTACAAATAATTTAAAGTGCCTCATTGTGCCAATCTTTGTCAAATGGCATGTGTACAATAGACTTAAGATCTTTTGATAATAAATAAGACACAGAGCTAGAAATTAAGACTCTAACAATCTAGTCAGGACTTTTTAGTCTACTTGCTCCCATTGTGGTGGCATAAATATTTAAATAAACCCACCGGCTTATCTGTCACCAGACCCCTAGGCAAAGTTTCTTCTCTAAGGGGCAACTTCAGTTCATCTTCAGTATATCTTAGCCCTACTGTGAGTTCCGGGGAGGCTTAAGCATGATGCTTGATGTTTTTATTTTATGCTAAGTGCAAGAGTTCTCACGAAGAAGAGAAGAAACCAGCCAAACCACTTGCTTCTTTTCATTGAAAGCGCTGCCTCATTAAGCCACATTTTAAAAAATCATTTCCCTGGGGGCTCGCACAGCTCCCATCACAATCCAGATAAACATCTCTGTGTCCAGCATGCTTGTTCGTTTGTGCCTTCCTCATTTTCAAAACATTTTCTTTTGACTTGAGCCCCGGGTATCAGCCCCTTATTTTCCTCCCTCCCTCCCCCACCTTCCCTGTCTCATGAATCCTTGATAATTTATAAATTATTATAAATTATTATTATTTCATATCTCACACTGATCGAGGTCTCCCATCACACACTTTCAGGTTTTCCATCCCCCTGGGAAGGGGTTATATGTAGATCAGTGTGATCAGTTCCCCCTTTCTCTCCCCACCTTCCCCTTCCCCTCCTAGTGACATTACTCTCATTATTGGCCCTAAGGGGCTTACCTCTCCTTAATTCCCCATGCTTCCAGCTGTTATCTGTAGCAGTGTACATGTTCTGGTCTAGCCAGATTTGTCAGGTAAAATTGGATTCATGAAAGTGGGGAGGGTTGGGGGGAAGAAGCAATAAATATCTGGAGCATATGCCTCATTTTTCACAATGAAAATATGCCCACTTGTTGGCAGGCTATCCTCCAACTGAAAATGACACAATCATTTCAACCCACTGAATTTAAAATTAAAATGTAGTTTTCTTCTTTCAGAAAAGAACCACCCTATGATTAAATCTTCCCACAGTTGCTTTTAAAGTGCTTGAACTTAATTTTTTGGGTTGTTTTCTTCTATTTTTACCAGAAATTGCCCTGCCCACACAAACACTGTGGTTGACTCTGTGAGTGCTTAGCAGGCTGAGCTATTTGCAACAGAAGGCTTGCCCTCCCTCCATTCCTCAACTCTTTCCAGGAGGGCAAGTGGACAGCTCACCACCTTTGGGGATTCCGCAGCTTGTTCGACTGCCTCCCTCCAAACGCTGGTTCCTCTTCCCATTCTAGCTGTGGCTTACCTCAAATTGCTGAGCTGCACAAAGCGTCCTCTTCACCCCGAATTTGTTGCCATAGGAAATTGAATCTTCAGATGATGTGATGTTTAAACAGTAATGTCGACTCGAACCTTTTGAAACAAGAATATCATTCCAGCTTGCTTTTCAGGTCAATACGCATCCATATTTGGCATCGTCATTATCAATGTACATATTCACCCAATGCTTACAGACCATCTATATTACTGTCTCAAAACCTACAGGGGGAACTCCTACAAATACTTTTCCTGTAGTCTGGATAACCACAATGTAGAGGCGGAGGCAGATGGACTGCCAAAAGGACAAACAAATCTGTCTTGGAAGAAAGACAGAGTGCTTCTTCCAGGGAAGAAGGATTGTGAGATCTCCTAGTGTAGACTTTGGACGCGGTGACAGGGGAGATCAATCCTAAGGAAAGGACATTATGTTTGGTAACAGAGGGGTGAAGAGAAAGAGGAGAGTCCTTGAACTAGAGGCTCTAGCGCTTCACTTAACGTAAAGAAAAAATTGTGAGAATGGAGCAGGCTCGCAAAAGTATTTCATGCTATGGTGCATTTGGGTCACTATGGGTCAAAAGCAATTTGATGGCACCTAACAACAATGATGTTAGGGAAGTTTGTTCACGGTTCAGTCATTGGTTTACTGCAGCCCCTCTCCAGCAGCCAAGTCTCTCGTTCTCCGCCTCTCAGTCATTAGTCGCTTGGCCTCTGCTTCTGCAGGCCATGAAGCCAGACACTGCTCTGCCTTCTCGTCTCAGCCGTGTCCTCAAGTCTGGTTCATGGTCTCCTTGCCTCACCCTCTTGTTTCGGCTGGGCTCTCTTGCGCCATCCCACGGTCTCCATGACGCCGCTCCTGACCCCTCTGGTCTTGACCTCCCTGACTTCACCCTGAAATCCTGAGCGTGCTCCATGGTGGTTCCTCTTTCTTGATGGTCCTGAGATTTCTCTGTGTCCCTGATTCTGAGTTAACGTATTTTTCCAGCCAGGAGAGTGACAACCGTACAACTCCCCCTCTTCGTGTGACGCATGCCCTGTTTCCCTAGTCACAAACAACCATTTGGTGGAAGTTACAGACTCAGGCAGAGAAGAGCCCTAAGAAGAAACTAAACTTCAACACAGAGGTGTAGATACTGTATATTGCACTATTAACCAAAGGGCCAGTCCAAACACACTCAGTTGTATCATGGGAGAAAGGTCTGATTATTTGCTTCTCAAGAAATTTCAAGTTCATTAAAGAAAAAAAAAAAAAACAGACCTCCTGGACTAATAGAAACTAAAGTAATCCTTGAAACTGTTTCCCTAAAAGACTCTTTTAACCTAAACAGAAACTACTCCTACAAGTTGACTTGATTTTAAGAGGGTGGAGGAGGGGGGCACCACCCATGATTGGCACATTCCTTAAACAATGACCTACACGAAAGCAAACAGCTAAAAATTATCCAACAGGAAAAAATGAGAAGGTAAGAAGGGAATGAGAAGCTAAATCAATGGAAGCAAGACAAATTGAATGGAAACAAGGAGGCTGACACACAGTGAAAATTATCACCCATGTCATGGAACAGCCTGTGTAAAGATTGTTAACTCGGAAGCCAATTCACTGCATATTCTTTCATTTAGCTAAAACAGCACAATATAACGTCTATTTTAAACTCTACATACTGCCTGGCCTCAGTTGTGCCATGAGTACAGAAGTTTGGATTTGTACTGTTATAAGTCTTCTAGTCCCCTCAGATGCTTGCCTCTCACTTCACAATCTTGGGATTCCTTACATGCTTCTCTTTATCTATGGCTGCAAAGAGGTGCTCCACAGAGTTACCCTACGAACCAAGATGTCCAACAGCATTGCAGCCAGAAGTGGTGTTGACCCAGCTTCCCTGTAGGCCCACAGGCATGAGGTTAAATATGTTTTGCTTCTTCCAACTAAAGCTTGGGGGCTCTATTACAAATGTTGACTTTTCCCCAGATGAATATAGTATAAATAAATATATTTGAACCAAGATCCTTTGTTACAAGCACACATATCATCCTTAAAGTTATATACAAATAGGATAAGGTGATTGTCTAAATGTCTAAATGATCGTCTATTCTTACATAATAAGAATAGAAAAATGAGAAACAACTTTTCTACGTATGAGTCAAATTAGAATAGTGGTTCCCAGCTTGTGGGTCACGACCCTTTTGGGGGTCAAATGACCCTTTAGCAGGAGTTGCCCAATTCATAATAGTAGCAAAATTACAGTTATGAAGTAGCAACGAATTTTATGGTTGGCGTGTCACCACAACATGAGGAACTGTTTTAGACTCACGGCATTAGAGAGGTTGAGAACCGCTGAATTAGAAGATTGTATTATTCTGTAATTATAGAATAGGTATTAAATTAGCACGTGTATAATGAGTGGAAATTGATGGAATGATTTTGCAGTCAAGGGGCAATCTTCTACTTTCCTTTCTTAAGTAAATCTTTAGAGGAAAAGTAAAAACAAAACACGTGAGGTCACTGAGAATCAGAATTGATGGTAAGGGAATTTTTGTTTTCATTTTTAATAATATGAGATGTGTATAGTCTATGAGAAAACTCTGAAAAATGTAATATTCATATGAATCAAGTTTCCAGCCTTATCCATTGGAAGGTATATCTGTGTCCTCAGCTGGTTTGGGTGAGTCTAGAACCTTTTTCAAGTTTATGTCCATACCAATTGCAAGAATCTGCCCTTTATTATCATTCTCCCTCAGACAAAGCTCATTGTATGGGCTGCATGGCCAAGGTTTAGTAAAGTCACAATGATTTCTTCACTTTTCTACATGACTCTTACACATTAATCTTCAATCCATCAAACATTTATTGAGAACCTACTTCATGTAATTCTCTGAGACAGGGAAAATCAATATGAATGAAAATGCAGTTCTTATCTTTGAGGGAGGGATTCACAGATAGTTGGCCATGTGAAACAAAATATCAGACTCAGAAAGAAGTGTAGACAGGAAGCTATGTATACATAAGGGAGGAAGTACTTAATTTAATAAAGGAGATGGATGAAAAAGGGCATTCCAGAAAGGTCTCACAGAAAGATGACCTCCAAGGAATATATGGAATTATTCCAAGTTTCTGAGATGAAGGTAAAAACTAGAGTTGAAAGTGACAACTGTGGGGGCTGAGCCCCAGTGGCATAAGTGGCTGAGTGTGGGACTGCAGCCCGTGGGCTTGGAGGTTCAAATCCAGCGGCGGCTCTCAGGAGCAGCACTGGGTAGCGCCCATGACCATCAGAGGTAGTGATGCCCAAAACAAAACAAAAGTGACAATTGTAAGGATTATATTGTCTTGTTTAAGTAGTAACACTATATCATCAAGGTATTAAGGATTCAAACTATTAAAGAAGTTTAATAAATAAATGCATTCACATATATACATACATAAAAATATATAATGAATGAAGGTGTATGCTATGTATTTACATACTGTTGTTGAAATTTTTAGATGTATGTATATATATAGTTGCTGTTCATTACCACGGAGTCCATTATGACTCATTGTAATCCCTTCGTAGAATGTAGAACTATATAACCTTTCAAAAATAGCATGAACTCTGCCTCCCAAAGCACTTTTGGATGCGTAGAAACCACCAAACTTTCAATTCATAGTCAGGCCTTAGGCTGCTAACTGCAAAATCACAAGTTAAGACTCCATCAATCACCCCATGGGATAAAGGTAAAGCTTTCTGATCTTGGAAGAGTTCACAACCCCGACAACCACAGCTGTTTTATTCTGTCTTCTGTCTTACAGGGTTAGAACTGACTCCAGGGTGAAGAGTTTAACATACATATATGCAATACTTAACTTAATAAAATTAAGTATATATATGCAATTCAAATAATTTCACAGTCAAGTCACTGTCCTAATGACCAGTTGTATAAAAAAATGATATACAGAAAGGTAGATTATTTCATACAGCTAATATTGAAATAAGAAGAATAAAATGCCACACAAAGCCAGATATGGTATAAGAATTTTGAAATATCACTGAAAAAAATCAAGTAATGACTAAAAAAAACCCAATAAAATGAATTTTCATACTGCCTCTTGATTGGTGTCCTCACTGGCCATATCCTTAGCTTTTATCATAGGCTGTGTGATTGAGCCCTAGTCATCTTTTCCATGGATGTACAAGAACCTATTCCTTTAGAAGTAGGCCATTAGACAATAGTCATTGTGTTTGATATCTTGAAAACAGGCAACTGCTCTTCTCTGAGCATATTTTGTTCCTCTTCGGGAAAAAAAAAAAACACTCTTTCTGCTTTTGCTGAACTTACAGTGGTTTTATTGATCATATTTTTAGCTCTTTGAACACTTTCAAGAATTGCACAATTCACTCATAAATCTTGTGGGATTTGGGGGTGTAACACAATGCTGAAACAAATGACAGTGTGTCCACCTCTGGTTGTTCGTCAATTTTTCCCCTTTCTGCCATGTTTGTTTACCGAAGTAACAAACGCAAAGGAATAAAAATGAGATATTTCATTAAAAGCAAAACAAGCTTTGTTAAATGAATAAGTAAATATTATAAGCATAGTTCTCTCTAATATCTATACATATGGATGGAATTAATATTACTAGAATATGCTGTTGTGCAGATTGGCATTTAAAAAGATTAAGGAATGTAAATTTGTCATTTCCACATTGGGCAGTCACCCACCTTAGAGAGAATGCTGATTACAAGTACCATTTTAACAATATGAACCCAACAAAAAATTATAGATTGGTTCTCTCTGCCAACTGTATGCAGACCAACCGAATCCCACCACTGCATATATGATTCCATATATTGGAGAGCTTCAACTATTCACAGAAATTTTCATTACTTTTTTTAGAAGTTTAAAGTTATAAATGAATAGAATTAGGATTACATTTCAGATCATCAACTATAATAGCTTAAAATAACAATCAAACACCCCAATAATTTACCCTTTTCCCCACTCCTCAATTTCTCTATTTCCTCCTATGGACCACCAACTCCCATTTCACCCAAGTTAACAATGTCTTTTAACTCTGTTTGTCCTTTAACTTTTTGACTTTTTAACATTCTGTTTATGTATGTATCTAAGTGTGCATTATACATATACTCACATATAAAGTCATATATGGTCATATATGTATATATTCAAGTATATATAGTATAGTACTATATTACATATATTTAGTCATCTATGATCACAAATATATAATCATATATATGAGGGGGTACCCAAAAAAGAAATGGATTTTTTTTGTGGGCCTCACTGCCCTCTGGTGGTCATGGGAACCACCCAGTGCCACTCCTGAGAGCCACCACTGGATTTGAACCACCAAGCCTGAGGGCCACAGTCCCGCACTCAACCACTTACACCACCAGGGCTCAGCCCCATAAATGGATTTCTTTTAACAGAATATCCTTATCACCATCAAAGTATCTCCATTACACTTAATAAATACTTCAAATCTGTGATTCTATTCTTGAAAATATTTTTCAAACTCATCTGTTTAGATGGCTGACAGTACATCCCTCCCTTTTTTTCTTAAATGTTGTCTGTTATCAAATCATTGTCCTTACATGTTCTTCTCCATTCACAGAAACAAAAAGGAGTCACATGGAGTGAGGTCAGGTGAATCAGGTGCATAGGACAAGAGGGACATGCTTTTTCTGTCCAAAATTGGCACACAGATGGCTGCATGAGCCAGTGCATTGTTGTGGTAGCAAAACTTATCCCCCATTGGCTAAAAATCCAGGCTGAACTGGTGGAATGAACTCCAAATGCACTACAAGTCAACATTTTTAACCCACATTTACCATATTTTAAATGAGAAACCACTTATACAATTGAGTTTTTCCTATAGCACTGGCCTTGTAAGTTGTGTTCAGCAGCACAAAAATTTCTGTGGCATTTTTCCTGAAAGGAAACAAAGATCCACGTCACATGCTGTTCTTTAAATCAGTGCCCTACACACACACACACGCACACACGCATGCACGAGTTTCAAGCAAACGTGCTTTTATGAAAAAATTTACTGTGACCAGAAAGAACCTTCCCAGATGATGCCACTAAGTACACTATCTCAGAGCAAGCTGCTTGATGCTTTCCTAGTGGAAAAAAATGCATACTATGAATGTTCCACTCCGCCCAGTGCATTTCCAGGTTTTGTTTTGTTTGGGGCGGTGGGTGGGTGTATCTATATGTATATGAGGAAGGAAATGGCATCAGGATTGGAGAAAGGCTCATTAATATTCTGTGATATGCAGATAACATAACCTTGCTTATTGAAAGTAATGAAGATTTAAAGCACTTATTGATGAACATCTTATAATACAGGCTTCAGTCTGAATTGCACCTCAACATAAAGAAAAGTCCTCATATTTGGACCAGTAAACAATATCATGATAAATGAAGGAAAAAATGTGAATCTGTCAGCAATTTCATTTACTTGGATCAACAAACAATGTCCCTTGAAGCATCAGTAAAGAAAGCAAATGACATATTGTACTGGGTAAATCTGTTTCACATAATCTCCTGAACCTGTTAAATAGCAAGGACATTGCTTTGAGGACTAATGTGACCTAAACCATGATATTTTTATGCTTGAAAAAGTTGTTCAATTAATGATGTTTTATACTGTCAGTTATTGCCTTGGGGAAGGATATTCAATGTACCATAAGTTTACAGAAGCATGAACAAATCTGTCTTGGAAGTACAGCCAGACTCATCCTTGGAAACAAGAATGGTTAAAATGTCGCCTCACGAGCTTTGAATATGTTATCAAGAGAGACCACTAGGCAGAAAAGGACATTCAGTTGAAGTTGATTAATATGACCCTATTAGCCACCATTCCTGATGTGATATAGTATACTTCTGTATGGGAAAGACAGGATAGTATACTTCTGTATACTCAAGGACAAGATGAGGGTGGCATGGCAGTTGCATAATCTCCTTACAACTTGCAAAGGGGTAGAGTCTAGCCTGTCAATCAGGTAACAGCTTGATGACCTAATTTGGAGGCACAGTGGAAATAGATAGCTCACTGGAGACATTTCTGTTGACAAGTCACATGGAGCTATGCCAATCAAGCCTGATCTCTGGAGTTGAAGGAACCACGTGGAGACCCACACAAGCACTGAGATGAGTTGTTTCCATGGCCACTGGAGTCCCAAGACATTCTACCCACAGGCCTATGATCTTTCTTCATTCAGTATCATTGCATGTGTTGTGTGAATCTGAAGAGGAATTTATAAAGCAGTATTAGATAGACAAATAGGCTAATATCAGACTATGAACTTGATCTGGTCTGGCCTGGGATGTTTTCTCTCTATATAATTACTCTTTGTTATAAAGTTCTCTCTTATACATATATGAATGTCTATGAATTTGTTTCTCTAGTCAATCCTAACACAGGTGGGAATAAGACCTGACTTTAGTAGAGGGTGAATGAGATCACACCCTTCATTTCCTTGAGGGCATCTCTAAGACTGCTTTTCTAGAGGGTATGATTTAAGACACTGTTCTTATGCTGAGACCACTGTACAATTGTTCCATACATCACCTGGAAAACCATGTGTCTATTTTCTGCCTGAGCTTTAGCAGAAGCATGAAAACCAGCGGTGACTTTTGGACATTTTGGCTACTGGCTCAGGATGCTGCATTTGACTTGTTTCTGCCTGGCTTTGGGATATGGGACTGAATAGCACCCACAATCACGTGAGATATTTCCATAAAATTTCACGAGCTTCTGCGAGATGTTGCAGTGAATCACAGGACCCAGGGACATGAGGACAGCTTTCAAAGGAGGATTCAAGGAAAATGGAGTAGAGCAGCATTCTAGAGGAGTTGGACACTTAGTACATCTTTAATTTCCAACTCCTTGGGATTCAAACTTACTGCTATCTAGACTCATCGGGATCCAAAAGAACACAGTAGAACTGCCCTTTTGGGTTTCTGAAGCTGTAACTCTACCAGTTACAAACTTTAGCTCTTTTGCTTCATCTTTCTCCCACCTTGGGACTAGTCTAGTATTAATTCTTCTAAGAGAACTGGTTATCACAGACATCTCGCTAAAGTCAAAGTCAGGGAAAATAGGATCCTCACTAAAATAGGTCGGCATGGTGACTGTAGCAACGGATTAAAACAGTAATGATTGTGAGAGTGGCACAGACCTGAGCAGTGTTGTGTCTCATGGTACACAGAGCGGCAATTAGGCAGAACTGATTCAATGGCCCCTGGTAATAGCTTTTTATCCATTTTCTTTTTTCAACTGTCTTATTGATATATACTTCATGAATTATATAAATCAATGGTTTAAATATTGAATAGAGCATGCATTTATCACCACAATAGATTCTAGATCATTTTCTTCATAGTTGTATCTCTCATTATCTCCCATTTCCCCTAAACTCCTCGGTCATAATTCTAAGGATCTATTAATCTAGCTATTGGCTTCTAATTTTAGCTCTATTTGGACTATAATCCTGAACTATATGCCTGTGCCTATAATTCCAAGTGGGAAGGCATTCTCTACTATACTAATGGACAGGATTCGAGTAGCACAGCCCTATATCTCATATAAAGAAAATCATCAAAAAATAGCAACAGCAGCAAAAATAAAACACATAAACTGCAACCCTCCAAAAGCAAGAAATAATAAAAATTAGAACAAGTTTAAAATGGATCAAAAGGAAAAACAAATGGTGAAATATTACATTTTATGCTATCTCTGCAATAATCCCTTTCCCATATGCAGTCTGTTTGAAGACAAACTCCTCACATATCTGGTAAATGGCCCCAAGGAGTTTGATGGAGATTTAAGCCACATGGGAAATTGTTTGGCCTCTCAATCTATACAGGTGAACATTCTATGTATTTTACTCTGTCAACCTACCTTACCTGCATACGCATATTTCCCATTTCCTACTAGTAACCTAAATTGTGTACCATTGACTAGATTAATAATACTCTTGTTGGAAATACCAGTCCCCTCCTGATTACCTAAATTATTTCTCAAGAAGTTAATAATGCTACCACTGAAGTGGACCATTTATTTATATATAACTGTAAACTTTAGATATATAAATGGATTTTGAGTTTGCATGTAACCATAAACCCTAATTTAAGAACCATTAATTCTTATGATTTGACCTTGCTCAATAAATACAAATGCTATAGCAAAAAATGTGGTGAAGAAACCGGATAGTGTCTGGCTATCATAAAGAATAACATCTGAGTTCTTAGAGATTTGTCTTAAAACAAATAGCCATCTAAGTGAGGTGCCAGCTAAGTCCACAGAGAAAAAGCACACCAGCCTGTGTGATGCAAGGATTGTAAATAATAAAATCCAAGAAAAGAAGAGTAAATTGTGTTAGAGCTTCAATTACGATCACCTGGCTTCCAGAAGGCTAGGAATGACAGGGAAAACTCCAATGTCTTTTAATTCCGTTTTCCCACAAACTGTTTGAAGCTTCTGTGGTCTTAGTGTAAGATGGATGGGAGAATAGAACTAAAATCAGGAAGATGAATTAGATCACTCCAATAATTCAACTTAGAAATATAAGATACATTCGAATTTAACGGTCCAGAGAAACAAATTTTCCAAATGAAAACCTTATCAGATCTGGTTATCAGTTGCATGTATGAAGCTGAGGAATTGAGAGAATTTAGATTTCCAGATTTCTGATTTAGAGAATGGTTGCCAAATCATCATAAAGGAATGTTGGCCATATTAAAGGTAGAGCTATTGAGGTTAAAAAAAAAGAGAGACAATTGAAGCCTGTTAACTAAGAGATCCCCATGAATTATTCAGAAGGGTAAACGCCGAAATTACCTGAAAAAACGTATTATGACGTCTTGCACCCAATATCGTCAAACATTATGGAAGTTAAGAAATAATTCAGATTGTCTATCTCTTGGGTTAAAAATGAACAATTTAATTTTACCTTTTGTTTGGCTAAATGCAACAGCCATGTCTTGACTGAACTACCGAAGTGCTCTGCTAATTTATCTTTCTCTCTTCAGTTTGAATCCAAAACATGAGCTATTGCTCCTAAAAAGATCATTGTGATATATTGGTGGAATAAACTGATGTGTATAACTTAATCTCAGTGGATCAATAAATTATCATCCAAGTCAATTGGAATGTGATCTGAGTTCAGGTTCATAAGCCAGACAATTTGTCCCCTCCCTGCCTGACCTTCAACCTCTAAACTAGCAGTCCTCAACCTTCCTCCTGCCGTGACCCTTTCATACAATTCCTCATGTTGTGGTGACCCCCGCAGGTTGAGAACCAGCTCTAAACCATGCTCTCAAGATCTCCACTGAGCAGCAGATCTCTAAACATTTAAAAATTGACAAGAATATCGTCCTATGCCTGACTTTCTGCCAAAAACCTTCTTGAGAATAAGGTTCATATAATAAAACATCTTCTTTAGTATTTGAGTGCATGTGATAAATCGATTTATCCACATGTTAATAAAATTGATCATATAACAATCTAACTGTACAATGAGTGGGGGATGAAAAGACCAACAAGAGTTCTGTCCTGTATTTAGCTAAGGAATTGGGGTGAGGAAATGTGTGCCATTAAGGCAAATATCTCACTGGTTTAATCCACTTTGTGTCTCTCACTTATATTGGGAAATGGCATAAGAAAAGTCATGGAGGTTGGCTTCAATTATTTAACAAGGGCACATTGGACTGTCATCAGAAAGGTTAAAAGTTTCAAACCAGTAGCAGCTCCACTGGAGAAAGTTAAGGCTTCTCCTATGAAGCGTTACAGTCTGGGAAACCCATAGAGGCTGTTGAACCCTGTCCTGTCCAGTTGCTGTGAGTCAGAATGGCTGCAAGTTTGGGTTTTTGTATGGGAAACTCTCAGAGAAATCGAACATGAGACAGTCAATCCCTGGAGTCAATCTTATACTGCTGTTTATTCCCCAGGAACTACCTGAAAGAGAGCAAATGTGTTGGCCTAGTTTTATGTAGCACATAAAACTCAGATCTCTAAGACAGGAAATGTGCTTATCTTCCCATTAGAAGCACACTTCAAAGGATTAGGCATACACTTCAAAGGATGTTTACCCACCAGTTTCGTGGATGCCTTGGTTTAGTAGCCAGAACTAACACCCCATTAGCACCTCATTATCCAGGGCTCAAGAATGCAGGAAGAGAGTCCTGAACCAAAGAAGCATCTTCAGACTCAAACTAAGAGGACTCCTCCACTTTTTCTATTTTTAAAATCATTTTCATAATTCACCAATGGTCAGTCACCCCCAAAACTAATATGTATTTGAGTTTTACACTTTCAGAGTTGGTGTCCATAAAGTAAGGTAGGGCAGTTTTAAACATCTATGTACCACATATCCACATCTTTCATTGAAATTATATCCAAAGAGGCATCAAGTCTGGGAACACTTTAACAACAGACAACCCGGAAGTCTTTAGCCAAGGATGAAAACTTGATTTTCAACCTCAGACTCTCAGGATAACTTCTCAATCTCTTTTGCTTTCAGCATATTAAAACCCTTGCTGATCATATTCCTTTTCATCCTTTTTCCCATTTTCAGTGGTCACGGAACCACTGACATTGAGTAGCATCGTACTCTTGGTGGCCCAATCAGCTAGAGTAGAATTGCCACGGATGGTTTCTCAGGCTGTGAATCTTTCCTGGAGCAGACTGACATCGCTTTCTCCTGCAGAGTTGTTGGTGGCTTCCCACCCACAGCCAAGCTCTCAACCAATGGGCCACCAGGATTCCTTTCTTAATGCTATAATTCATTGTAAAATACCTGGCACAGTTCAGACCCAGAGACTCTCAAACAATAATAGAATTTTAAAAACACACATATATATGGCACTTTTCCTCACATCAAGCAAAATCATCTTCCCAAAGATTTCATTATTAGCACATTTCATCTGCTAAAATCATATCCTGTAAGACAACTTCACCCACTCTGTGAATTCTTCCAGACTATCTCACATTGTACCCATGTGTCTGAACCATCAAACCACTAACCCAAAACTATAAACTATAGAGTTGTCAGATAACCAAGACTTCCAGAAATCTCATAACCATTATTTGAATGTTGAAGAAACCTAATTTACTGGGGGACAGTAAGGGGACTTGATGCTGTTGTATAACAAAATGCAATGTTGTAGTTAGGCTCCTTTAGGAGCCAAAAAAAGGAAAAATTGAAGTACATGATTAAAAGTGATAGACATTTCTGATGAAATTAAATCAGTGCAATTCAAATCCCATGAGCACTGACCAAGCTTTCCATACATGACGAAGCAATAATTCCATTGGGAAAAGCCATCTAATGAAAAATAAATAAAAAAGTACTGTATTTGATATGTTAACTTGTGAAAAAGCATTGGTATCTTAAATGCCAGGTCTGCAATTCTGGGTCAGTTAAATAAATCAAGAGTAATACTTAATTGTCATAGTAAGGTTTTGTGCCACCTTGGTTGGGTCAGGATTCTCCCACGATATGGTTTTTATATAATGTAACCAACCCTGTGATGGGATCTTCTGTGAAAGGCCAAGCAGTTGGGGGAAGAATAGGGCAGAGTCCTAACCCTTTAATGGGGTCACAGACTTCTACCATTGAAAGGAAGTAGGGGGAGTGGCCTACTCTTATACAAGGTGACACAATGAGGACGCTAGCTCATTTTTTCCTCCACTGTATCATGCATCTGGCTCATCAACCCCTCTCCCCTGGAGCTATCATGTGGCTGCCATATTGCCTATCAATCTTGGATTAATTCAAAGTAAAGCCACAACCCTGACTTCCTGCCCTTGGGTTCAACTCCTGTTGCCTCCCATAGCTTGCTGTGCTCCTGCTTTCTGGTTCATTGGTCCTGAGAGCTGGATGAGTTAGGCAAAAAGCTCCAGCTTAACATCTGACAATTGGGTTCTTAGAAGATTGAAATGAACTGTTTCTACCTGTGTGAGTCACTTTCTTGATGTAAAATCCTTCCTTTCCCTCTTTCATATATATATATATATATATATATATATATATATATATATGTGTGTGTGTGTGTGTATACACACACACACACTCACATATATACACATTCACAACTATCTTTGCTTCTCTCGAGAACTCAGCCTAAGACAATGGTCAATTTATAAGTATGGTCAATTTCAATATTTCACTGAGCAAGCAAATTCTATTTTGTTGCTAAAGATCTGATAAGAGTTTTAACAAAAGTCATACAAATATATAGGTGGAAAGAAAACACAATGAGGGATATTATGAAAATTAGGGCATCTTTCCAATCCTAATGTCACTTGCCACAATCAATATCGTTCCTTAAGCAACTGTTCCATTAATAAAGTTGTGTGTATTTTACTCGAATGAATGCCTATTGCATACCTTTTCCTGAACCTTGCTTTTAATAATACATTTTGAAGTTCTTAGTATATCTGTTAGGTTTCTGGGATGGGTGACCTCGATTCTTGCTTCTCAATGCTGAAAGAATTCACACAGCAGACGCACTTTTGTAATCCAAGTCACTTGGATGAGGGAACGTGCAGTTCTGGGTAGTGCAGTCTCAGAGAGGACACACTATCCCTGGAATGCATGCAAGGCCGTAAGGCGGGGGCCATGGGAAAGTTCATGAACCAAAATGACTGCTTCAGAGGAGCACGAAATAGCACATGGAAAAATAGCTGTTCAGAGTCCACAGAACCAAAAGGAAGTCTGGGGACTGAAAAAAGAAGGGAGAGGGCACGTGAGAGCCTGAAAAGAGAGCTCTCTGCCCTCAGTCTGTGCTATTTCTCCACTCCTATGCCCACTTGGGTGGGCAGGGGTGGCTGAGGTAACTGGCTATTCTGAGTGGCTAAATTCAGTCACACTGGGGATGTGATGTCACTGGTGCCAAGTGTGTCCCCAGGTTGTTCTTCACTTGTGTTTATGTGACCTTGCTCTGTGCATGTCCAGCTTGGATTGTCCCCATATGTGTCTAATGTGTGCCTGATTTCTTTCCCCTCTGTTGTGGCATGACCAGCTAATTTTTGTTTAATGTAGGTATTTAGAGAAGACAATCCCCTCTATCCCTTATCTTCCTACCTTTTGTATCCACATAAAGATAGCTTTTCTTTTTCCTTTATAATCATTATATCTAGTAACTATATACTCTACCCTATAAACTTATAGAAACAACATTTAGCTTTCAAAAAAAGTTTCCTTTTTTTGGGTGTTGATTTCATTGTCATAGCTTTATTAAAATAAATCAGAAGACTTTCTTTATTCAGTTCTGAAACTGCATGCATAAAGCTGTACATCCAGTCTCAAGGTATGAAAGAGTCAAATAAAAATGTCATGGCCTTTTGGCCAATTTTGAAAGCAACCCTTTTGCAAAGGGTAGAACTGTCACATTTCCCATATGTTCCTCCTTTTGTAATTGGTGTGAAGCTCACTCTAATTTTGACCATTTTAATTTTTCTAAAAAAACAAATATGTGTCCAGGTTTTCAAATGTGTTAACAAAATATTCTTAAGCAGTTTGTTTAATCTTCTCTGTATCAATTACCACTCCCCCTCTGTTTTAATTGCATATTTTTTGTTTGTTTTGTTTTGTTTTTTGAGCATCGCTGTTAATTGCATATTTTTAACTGACCCACTTTTCTTTTTTATAATTGGATTAACTAGTGAGTTATCTGTGATGTTAATGATTCATTCTCTTTTTTTCTGTTACTAGATCAGTTCTGTTGTGTTTTTACTTATTAATCTTTGGTCTTATTTTATTAAATCTTTACATTTTTAAGTTATTAAAGATAGCTTTTCTTGTTTTCCTCTAAATTCTTTGCTGAAGAAGTTTTCGTTTTGAAGACCACTAATTTTTACCTTTGTACACCTTCAGCTATATAACAGATGTTATTATAGTTGCTGTTTTCATCATTTTTATTCTCTATATTCACCTATTGTCTGTCAGTTTCTCAAACTGTGGTGGTTTGTCTGTTGCTGTGAGGCTGGAAGCGGTGTCACTGATATTTCAAATTCCAGCAAGATCATCCAAAGTAAACAGGTTTCCATGGAACTCCCAGGGGCTAGGAACAAGAAATAGGCTGCCATCTTTGAAGAAAAAAAGCCACAGAAAACCTTGTGCATAGTATCAAAACATTGTTAGATAATGAAACCATAAAAGGAGTGAGACACTGTCAGAGTTAAGACGAGCCCTTCATTCCCATATTGATGGGAATGAACTAACAACTGTGGGAGTAAAGTTTTGGGGACTTTCATTTGCTGATGGGCATGATGCAAAATGTGAACAAATGCAGCTGTAAGAGTCTAATAATAAATATAACTTAGAATATATGAAGTATGAATCTAAGGAAAATTGGAAGTCATCAAAAATGAAATGGAACATCCAAAGATCAATATCCTTGGTTTTAATGAGCTGATGTTACTGGTATTGATGGTTTTACCTCAGGAAATAATATGGTTTAATTTGCTGAGAGTGACATAATCAAGAGGCATGGTGTTACAGTCATCATCAAAAAGGACATTTCAAGATTGCTCTTGAAGTAAAATGCTGCCAATGGTAGGATTATATCTATCCATCTTCAAGAAAACCCAATCATTCAAAGTTTTGCACCAACCACTAAAGCTAACGATAGAAACTGAAAAATTCTACCAATATCTTCAATCAGAGCTTAATCAACAGGAAATCAAGATGCTTCTGTAATTATTGGCAATTGAAATGCAATCGTTGGAAAGATATAGAAGGAAGCATTGGTTGGAAAATGTGGTCTTGGTGATAGGAACAAAGCTGGAGATCGCAAGATAGAATTTTATAAGAACTACAATTTGTTCATAGTAAATTTTTTTTCAGAAACATAAACTGACTATATTTATTGACTCCTCAAGATGTAAATACACAGAAATCCAGTTGACTACATCTGTGGAAAGGGAAAACATAGAAACTGAGTGCCAGCAGAAAAAAAACTGGCCAGTAGCTGATTATGAAACAGACCATCAGTTGTTCAAATGTAAGTTCAGGTTGAAGCTGACGAAAATTAAAGCAAGTCCCAAAAAGTCAAAATACTCCCTTTAGTCTATATCACCTGAATGTCAAGAACATCTCAGGATCATAGTTGAAGCACTGAATACTAATGACAGAAGACCTGCTGAGCCAGGGGAGGACACAAAGAACACAACTCATGAAGAAGAGCAAAAAGTCATTAAGAAAACAAGGGAAAGAAAAACTCGAAGTGCATATGAGAAGAGACTCAAAGACTTGTTCTTAATGTAGAATAGCTGTAAGGCAAATGAAAGAAATGATGATATCCAAGAGCAGGTGAACAGAAAATTTTAAAGGACCCTTGGAGAAGATACAGGAAAATACTATAATGATATGTCCAAAGACGTGGATGGAGTTGGAAAAAGAAGAAATAAAGAACATGACCAGTATATCTTAAATTGAAAGATCTCAAGAAAAAATTCAAGCCTCAAGTTGCCATGTTGAAAGATTCTGTAGCCAAAACAGTGAATGATGCCTTGTCATGGTAGTATGTTGTGTATCCTAACTTCTAAAATGTGATTGATGTCAGTTATGTCATTCTGGTACCATACATACTACAGAGTTGCATTGTATTTTCAAAACCATTCTTTTAGGATCGAAGAAGGCCTGGGCTGCATTGTTGCACGAAGACAAGGACACTTCCCCGGAACTTATAAAGCCTTACCCTTGACATGGAACCTTGAAATCACATCCCACCATGTTGGACAATAACATTCTGCTTGTAAAAGTCAAAAAAAAAAAAAAAAAGAAGAAGATGGGAAAAAAAATACTCATCTATTTACAGAGTCACTATGCCAAAATAAACTCATCATCATTCCACCATTTCAAGAGGTAACATATGAGAATGCACTAATGGTACTGAAAGAAGAAAGTCGAGCTGAGCTGAAAGCTTTAGTCAAAAGTAGGTCTTCAGGAACTGAAGGGATACCAATTGAAATGCTTCAACAAAGTGATGAAGCGCCGGAAGCCCTCACTTGTCTAGGCCAGGGAATTTGGAAGACAGTTTCTTGGCCAACTGTCAAGAATAGATCCATATTTTTACATGTTCCGAAGAAAGGTAACCCAACAGAATGCTTAAATTATAGAACAAGATCATAGACATCACCTGCAAGGAAAATTTTGCAGATGTTCATCCAACAACAGCTCCAGTAGTACATTACAGGGAACTGCTAGAGGGTTCAGCTGGATTCAAATATAAAACAAATGTAAAAACAAATATAAAACAAGGGTTATCACTACTGATGTCATTTTGGCTGAAAACAGAGAATGCCAGAATGATGGTTACTTGTATTTTATTAACTAAGCAAAGTCATTTGACTGTGTGTAGTATAACAAACTAGGGGCAACCTTGAGAAGAATGGGAATTCCAGAACACTTCATTGTGCTCATGTATAACTTGTAAATGGAACAAGAGGCAATTTTGTGAACAGGACAACTATATGGTTTAAAATCAGAAAAGGTGCATGTCAGCGTTGGATCATCTCACTATACTTATTCAATCTGTATGCTGAGTAAATAATCAGAGAAGCTGGATTATATTACACATGCCATCAGGATTAGAGTAAAGCTCATTGACAGCATGACATATGCAGATAACACAACCTTGTTTGCTGAAACTGTGGAGGACTTGAGTCAGTTGTGGATGAAGATCCAGGATTGAAGCCTTCAGTATGGATTACAACTCAATGTAACAAAGACCAAAATCCACACAGCTGGATCAACATTTAACATTACGATGAATGGAGGAAAGGTTGACGTCGTCAAGGATGTTGTCTTTCTTGGATTCACAATGTATTGTAAAGCACTCTGTTAGTATGGGTAGACTAGAGAAACTAATTCATAGACATCCATGAGTTCGATATTCGTCCATATGTCCAATATCAATCTATAAAGTCCTCTTCAGATGCACTAAACACATGCAATGATGTCAAATGCAGGAAGATCACAAGCCAGCGAGTGAGAAGTCTTGTGGATCCAGTGACATTGTAAGCATCTCAACACTGGCAGGGGTCTCCATGTGGTTTCTCCAGAGGTCTGATTCCATCAGCCTCGTTCCATGTGTCTTGTCAACTGCAATGTCTCCCAGGGAGTGAGCCAAGAAAGAATGTGTCTTCTGCCTCCAAGGAGGAAATACAGAAGTTCCCAGAATTCTCAGGAAAAGGCCATGCCCACACAGAGGCCTCATTGGCTATGACCCAACTGATGAACTAGACTCCACCCCTTCATTCTTAATCCTTACAAGTCCTAAATTGACACCAGATTATATAGCTCCTATAAGCACCTTTGAGGACTAAGGTGTGTCTGACACAAGCCATAGCTTTTTCAATTGTCTCATATGCATGTGTTGGTTGTGTCTCACATGCCTATGTACAACTATGGTGTAGGTGAAGAATATTGAAAGTACCATGTGCTGGCAAGAGGACAAACCAATTTATCTAGCTAAAATTACCACCAGAATGCCTCCTTAAAGGCAAGGAGGGTGAGATTTCATCTCATATTATTGGACATCTTGTCAGAAGAGACCAGTTCCTGGAGAAAGATATCATGCTTTGAAAAGCAGAGGCAGTTAAAAAAAAAAAAGGCAACTGGACAAACTGGATTAACACAATGTCTGCAGCAATTGGCTCAAGAGCAATTGATTATGGCTCAGGACTAGACAATGTTTCCTTCTTTTGTACAAAGGGTCACTGTGAATCAGAAACAACTTATGGAACTGAAGAACAATGACTTTTCGTATGCTTTTTTTTTTCAATAAATCATTTTAAAGGGGCTCTTACAACAATCTATACATCAGTTGTATCAAGCACATTTGTACATACGTTGGCATCATCATTTCTGAAACATTTTCTTCTACTTGAACCCTTGATATCAGCTCCTCTCATACACTGTTTACTTTAGCTCTGAATTTTATCTTTGCCAAAAATTTGGATAGAAAGTTATTGTCTTGTCTACGGCCATACAACCCTGAACCCGCCCGACCTCATCTGATCTCGGAAGCTAAGCAGGGTCAGGCCTGGTTAGTACTTGGATAGGAGAAAGTTATTTTCTTGTTATTATTGTTTGTGATAATTCTAGGTACTTCAGATTTTGCTTTTATAATTTTATCCATGTAATACATTTTAACTGTGTTGTTCTCAGCTAATGTATCATAAGGTCTTTCAAATTTATAAAATGTATTAAAGTTTTTTGGGTTCAAATATATGTACTTTTTCCAATATTCCAGGGGTATTAGAGATACTATGGTCTTTGCTGATTTCAAGGTAAGGAATACATTATATTTATTAAATTTCATCATTCATGTATATTTTCAACAAAGATGCATGGCTCTCCTATTCCTTGCACTCTTTCATGGTTGAAATTCCTTGTCCTAGTCCTTTATATTAAATAGTTTTAACTTGATCCAAATTTTCAAATTCTTTGGTAACAGTGTTCTTCCTTCACAAGATGCTCTTCTTTGATTGTTTTCCTTAGATAATTTTCCACTTCACAAAAGTCATGTTGTTTTTAAGTCACTGAGTACATGCAGAATAGTCTGTTTGAAAGTTTTTATACTTCCTGGAAACACTTTTTGTTTTCATGTGATGTGATGTGAATTACACCTCAGGCTGCCAACCTCATGTTCAGCAGTTCGAAACCACCAGGGATATCATGGAAGCATGCAACAACCGACTTTCCTAATAACCATAGACAATCTTATGCACACAGCACATACATTTTACATTCATACATTTCACGTGCATATATGAGTCTATTATACATGTTACTATGACTTGGAGTATGTGTCATAATTTACAAAGCAACATCATTGTAAATGCCAAGCTCATTGTTAAACTGTGGCTGCCAGTGACACAAGAGTATCATTCTGACATGGCTGTGAGTAAGCGAGAGGATCAACAAAGACGTGCCAGCACCTCCTTCAGGGACTTCAGTGGAATCTACATCTTCAATTCCCGAACAAAACCATTTGTTTCAAATATCTTTCCATGGCCTATTGGTCAACCTGTAAGTAATATAATGAAAATTGGAGCAATTTTATGTTTATGCCCTCTCTTCATGACTTAGTGTTATCAAAACAGGAATAGCACTAGTGAGTAGCTTTAAAAATCAGAAATTTATTTTCTCACCATTATGGTGACTAAAAGTCCTAATCAGGATATAGGCACGTTAACTCTTCTGCACACCTGGTTTCCAGTTTCTTGTGTCTGCCAGTATCCCTGGCAACGCGTGGCATTGGGTTTCTTGTTTTTCTTTGTGATCGGCCTTCCATCTATGTGGGTCTCTGTGTCTATTCTGGCCTCTTTGTAACTCAGAAGTGATTCGGTTTACGATCTACCTGGCACTGTTATTACCTCGTGAACATAACAAAAAAGGAAACAATTCCCTAACAGGATGACCTCTACTGGTAGAGATATCAGCATACATTTCAACCAATCCCATCCAAAACACACTTTCACCCTGCTCCTCCTCCTCCACAGGGTAGGTATCAACCAACGGCCTTCCTGTGGCCAATTCAAACTCCCAGAGTCCAGCATTCTCATTTCACAGAAGATGACTTTTCGCACCTATTTATTTCAATATTATTGATTGGTCTTTCATATTTTGAGGGTGGGGGGGGGACATCACTGCCCTCTGGTGTTTGTGGGCGCTACCCAGTGTTGCTCCTGAGAGCCATTGCTGGACTTGAACCACCAAGTCCGCGGGCCACAGTCCCGCACTCAACCACTTATGCCACTGGGGTTCAGCCCTGGTCTTTCATATGTTAACAAAAACTCAGATACAAAGACATTTGTATGCCATCCTTAACTAAAAGGTTTCATTTGGTCTGAAAATTAAAATTTTTTCACTTGAGACCCAAGTTCATTATTCCAACCAATAACCTTCAGATACATAGTCCCAAAATTATCACTGGAAAAAAAATCAATTATGGCAATACCAAAATAAAAATGTCCTTCACCTAAGAAAGCACTGAATGTCTAAAGAATGTTGACAGCAGTGAAAATATATATATAAGGACATTTGCTAATACTGTAGAATATTTTTTGCTTTTTCTTTGCCTTTCTAAGGATATTTTTAAGTTAGCAGCTGAAATATATTTTACACACTGTTTAATAATAAGAAAGGAGGAACTATCTGCATATGTTTTCCATATAAGTGGAAGAGACAAATAAATTTTAAGGAGGGAAAAACAGGGACATTGACTCACAAGTCATTCCACAACTGTAGATTTTGTGGTATGTACTCTCTGAATTTAGAATACTTACAATTTTTTTTAATCCAGAATTCTCATCATTCCCACAAAGTCTTCTGCTTACTAGCAGAAAACATGTCAATGGAGAGAAGTAACAGGGCAAAAACAAAGCTATATTATTCTCTTGCTCATTGTTTTCCTTCTCACTTTACTTCACTTTTCCTTTGTATTTAAATTCTTGGAGATTTAGCCTAACATTTGACACTTAAATCTAAGAAAAATGCCTTCTTTGGCAAGCATTTCTTCTTCGAAATGTGAGTCCACATTAAAGCAAGTGCAGAAAGAACCAGAATAGAACCTAGAACAAGATGGTAAGCAAGAAAATTTTGTTTCTGGGAAGAATGTGGAAGCATTTGTGAGACAGCAGCAGCTCATTCAATAAGAAAGTACTTATCAGGCCCAAAGTGGGCTCCCTTCCCATCGGAAGTTGTCACAGAGGAACACTGGCAAATCTTATCTTCTGGGAGATGGATGGTCCCTGGAGTAAGAACTCTATCACGTTTTCACTGAAGAGTTTCCAGATACATAATGTCTCTCCACAAATACTTTGCTCTCCAAAGGCAGCCCAGACATGGGAAGCAGAAGAAATGGCTAAGGGCTGTGGAATTTTTCTGAACATGGACAGTAAAGAATGTAAGTCGTTGTCATTGAGGAATGAGATCACTTTGAAAAATTAATGTACAGCACTAAGGTCATTGCACGAGTAGTTATGTTTTTGAAGGCTCAGAAAAATGCATGCTCGAGATTAATCTTTACATCTGTTTCCAGAGGCCTCATTCAAAAGTTGACACTTTTGTACACAGCACACCCAAGTGCTGACTGTGACACGCAGGCAGGGTTGCCAGCAATTTCTCAGACACCCATAAATCTGTGGCATGTCCTCCACGTAAGTCCAGAAACCCTTCCCAGTCCTACATCCCAGCAACTTTTCTTTGCCCCCCAAATTTGGAGGCTTACAGTGAATAGAGAAAATAAAAGCAATATAGAGTGTGAGAAGAATGTAGCCTAATATATAAAATGAAAGACAAAAGCCGGCTGGATTATGCCAGCAAGCCATCTGCACAGCTGAAGGCTTCTTCAAGCAAAAAAAAAAAAAAAAAATAGGCCCTACTGTTCCTGAATCAATTGCTTCCTATTCACGGACTCGTTGTTGAGGGCTAAATTCAAAATGGCTCTCGGGAAATTCTTGCCAATCCTGTGGTCTGATTTTGGGTTCTATTTTTCCCTTTCTTGTTAAAACTCAAGGATGGAAGTATGTATCAGCCCTGTCTCCTTGCCAGCATTCATTGGAATGAGTCAAAGGGACCTGGCATTAAATCACAGGGATTTGAGTCGCTAATAAATACAGCAGGCCCCATCCATTGTTGATTAATTCGGACTGAAATCTAAACACCAAACAACAAACACTCTTCTGAACTGCTCTGGTACCCATTAGTTTGATGTGTTTATTAGACAGGGCTGTGTTCTTTCAAGTTTATTAACAACAGATTAAAAAACTGCAAACAAATCGAGTTTTCTTTTTATGACTTAAAAGTGTGGGTACCATTGACTAATGTTTTTAGGGTTTGACAGTAAATCCAAACAAAGCTAAAAAATACCATCATGTCAAATTAAGATCTTTGTACAAAATATGAAGCAGTAATGATAATGTGCAGCTTCCATTATTTAAATGAATAGTCTAGATTTCTATTTAACTTTCTAACTTTTAGAATTGTCATAGATTTAAAAAGCTTTTCTTAAAAATGAATGTAAGAAAAAAAATGAATGTAAGGAGTGGTCCACAGATGAGAAGTAAAATCTTTACAATAATGTCACATATGACATAAATTTTAAGATCATAAATGTTAGATACTTTCTGGCATTTCAAATTATACTTATCAGGCATGTATTACCTAGGTCAAATCTAAATTGGATCAACTAATACATGACAATGGAGTATGTCATATTATTTCTTAGCCATCCTTGGGAGGGAACATGTTTACAAGCAAATGCACAATGTGCAAGATAATCAATAACACCCACTGTTGAGGATTCAAGAGAAAACACAAGTACGCATGCCATTGTTAGTTGGCAGTGAGTCGATTCTGACTGATGGTGACTTCATGTGCATAGAGTAGAACTGCTCTTGAGGAATGCCAAAGCTCTGACCTTTCAGAAACAGATCATCAGGCCTGTCTCCCCATGTGCCTCGTGGGATGTTTGAACAGCCACTTGGGGTGTTTGGATAGCAGCTGAAAACTTAACTGTTTTCACTACTGAGGAATTAGCTTTTTTAGAATCTATTCATAGAAATAGGAAAATATTGCATGTGTTATTTTTTCAGTCAACGAGTCTCAAGGAGTCCCAACTACTACTATTTTCAATATTTAACAACAGAAAAATTCATCGATTCGGCTCCAGCTCACAAAAAATGCTTAAGCCATATTTATTGTCCAAAAAGTTACCACAAAAATAAGTACCTACCTTAGTCCATAGACAAATTTTACTGATACTTTGCCTACATATCCTGTGAATAGTTTTGCAAAGTACCTCTTTATGCAATGCATTCAAAGATATAATTTTCATGGTTGGACACAGAAAACTTCTCCTGAAATCTAGAGCCCTGGATGAACTACCATGTCATAAGGTCATATGAGGCAGCAGCTTGAATTTGAAAAGTCTTCCATAAGTGCATCTGCTATTAAGTTCACAAAATACTCCAACCCAAATCTGTCACTGCAAGATCTGGATTTTCCCCAGAGCTTCTCAGACCACCATAATTCAGCTCGCTCAGTAACTCCAAAATTAAATCATAACCTCCTTTAACCTTCACTCGTGTTCTCTTAATTTTTACAGCATGTACAGTACTGTTTGTTGTTCTTTTGTTGTTTTCATGAGAGTACAAACACATCCATACTCCATACCAGAGAGTAAATATTATAGATTATAACTAAATGTGACTGATTTTATGGTGATAGTGGTGGTAATTACAGTTATGTGAGCCAGGATGAATGTTTAATTCTATGACATCTGTAAGATAAATTATTTTTACTCAAAAAGAACATATTTCAAATGTAGTGTGGCATAAAAAATAGAGCATTGTGCCTAACATGATAAAACCCATGTACCTCAAGCAAAGAAAAACATCTTTGCTTTGTTCCACCTGGTAGATGCTCCTGAGAGCTAGCTGCCTGATTGATAATTGATCAAGAGAAAAGGAGAGAGGAAAGGAATCGAAAGGAGGACAGGGGTTGGAGAGAAGAACTAGAAGAGAGGGAGAGAAATGCTAGATATACATCAAGTCACACTCCTTACAGATGACAATTGATTTTAAAAACTGGATGAATAGAGAGATAAATGACTGCAATTACCAAAAATTAAGTCTATTGATTTTGTTTCTGTTAAATGGAATATTAACAATTTGTGAAATGAAACTTTCTATTGTCAGGTTTTTTAGGAATTAATTGATATAATCACCATCTTATTCTCTTCCTAGAGAGGAAAAGAATACAGCTAAATCATGTAGAAAATGCAAAGTCTTATGGAGAAAGTAGGGAAAATGCAGAATTACTGATTCCAGGACTATTTCCATGACAGCTGACTTGCTGGTCTATAACGAAGAGTAGTCATCATAAGATGATTCTGCTGTAATGATGATGGGCCTTTTTATGACACAAAGTGAGAAGCATGAGCACACATCACACTTATACATTTTTAAGGGGCTCCAAACATTTATGAAGAAATCGCTGACCAATTGATGTCATTTAGTTTAGGGAGTCACTTGAGGTTTTGACTGACAGACAGACTCAGTTTCAAATTCTCAAATTTGTAATGATTTCAGAATCTTAGGTACGTACACTCCTAGCACTAAAATCAACGTGATCTAAAATTGTGTTCCCTTCCTTCCTTGTCAAGCATTGTTATACTCTGTGTCTACTCCACACATATTCTCCAAATTTCTACTGTTAAAAATTAGCTGAATTGTGGAATGGCTCTCAGATTGGATGGAAATATTCCATTCTAACTCACACCTATGCCTTTTTTTTCATTGAATTGAATCTTGGGATTCAATTCGAGTACTAGGTATGGAAAGGCTGTCTGACTGCTAGAAAATGACTCCATAGACCTTAACAAACTCTCATGATGCAGCCAGTCTCTCCAGAAGGGTGAAGAAGGACTGTTGGTTGAGGAGCATACAAGGATCTAAGGGTACACACAGCATAGGAAGAGTCCTCCAAACCTACCCAACTGTACATGTTCTAATACTAGAGTTTCACTTTTCACTTAAGTTCTTATAAGAGAGCTGACAAGATCATGAACTCATATGAGATTGGAACACACAGGCTCACGCTTCTTTTTCTGCAATAGTAGGCTAGCTGTTGAAAATGCTCCCTGGATTTCCATGCCTTGAAGCAGAAATCTAGAACTTGGACCTTGTCATTGTTTTTCCTAACCATCTTTTTTCTATCCTGAGACTGATAGTCTACCTCTTGAATGTTTCATCACTACTACAGTGACCTATCATAACCGCCACATGGCCCAACTAAAGACACCTCTCAGAAAATGGTTCAAGATTTAACAGGTGATAATTTAAGTAAGTTTTGCAACAATTTACCATAGGCTACTGGTGTCTCATTTTCTAAATGAAACCACATTTTTGCTGCACCCAAATCTAACAAGGTCTACTCCAATGTTCTCTCTTGAAACATTTACTGCTTTGACTCTTAATATTAAATATTACACCCATGAACATTTAACAGAAGAATCAAACAATATTCTAGGTGTTTCCAGTAATAAAAAATTTTATTTGCGGACTAAAGGACTTTTAACATCAGTGGAAGGATAGGACATTGGGGGTTAGAAAGCTACCTGGAGAAATATTGAATTCAAGGACCAATCGTGAGGGCTGTCATGTGAAAATCAGGAAGCCGCAACTCTACAAATAGCCTCTCAGCTCTCCTCAAACTCTGAAAAAGCTCTGCACCCACTATGACAACAGTCTTTAAGTTATTCAGATCAGGTCAAGTCTTCAAAGGGAGCCCTGGCGGCACAAAGATTAAGTGTTCCGCTGCTAACCTAAAGGTTGAACCCACAGAGTAAAGACCTCATAATCCACCTCACTGCCCTCGAGTGACTCCAAGGGGCAGGGTAAATGTCCTTTTTCTCCCTCTGGCAGCTGGTGGTTTCAAACTGCTGGTCTTGTGGACAGCATCCCAATGTGTAATCACTGTGGAACCAGGACTCCCCCCATAAGGACCTCTCAAACGAAAAAACTCACAACCACTGAGCGGAGTCCAACTCAAAGTGGCTCTAGAGGACAGGGCAGAACTGCTCCTGTGGGTTTCGGAAACTAGCTTTTTATGGAAGTAGAAAGTTCTTGTCTTTCTCCCTCGGCGCAGCTGGTGGTTTCCTTCGGCTGACCTTAAACTTAGCTGCCCAACAAATAACCACAGTTTACTAATTCCCATGAGACAGTGTGAGTCTGTCACCTGGGATTGTGAGGACGCCAAATTGAATCAACAACAAAGCCATAATGAACTCTCTGTAGATGTCAGTCTTAGAACCCAGTGGATGCATGAATACTGTTTGCAGCCACTGCAAAATGCCTCTTATGCCTTTCATGTTTCCTTGAGCTTTGGTGTCATTAAAAGTTGCAAAATAACTTCTAATCACTTCCCTTTTCTAAAAGGACATGCATTGAATTAGCAGAACCAGATTTGCATCCAGAAAAGACATTCTATACCTTCAGCATGTAGTCAGTCTGCCAGATTATCAGACTCTGCCTCCATGGATTCAAACAAGTGAGGATCAGGAATGTTTGTTTGTTTGTTCATTTGCTTGTTTTTTGGGGGGGGGCATCACTGTCTTCTGGTGGTGGGAGTAGGAGGCCCAGCCTTTGCTCCTGTGGAGCCGCTGCTGGAATTGAACCTCCATCCCTGTGGGCCACAGCCCCGTGCACAACCACTACACCACCAGGGCTCAACCCAGATCAGGAATATTTGAAAGGGATAAAAAAAACCACAAACAAACATAAAATCAATTAAGTGGTTAAAGCAATCCTTCAAAGATTAAACATTTCGCTTAACTTCTCAAATCATGTCTATAGGCATATTGCTATATCTCACCTATAGTAACCTCTTTAGTCTCTTTTACTGACTGATGTACTTACCTATACTCTTATTCACATTATTCTATACCCATTAAGATCTTTATACAGACAAATCCACTGGCATTGAGTCAATGCCAACTCATAATATTCCATGGGATAGAACAGAAAATGCCCGTAGAGTTTCTAAGGCTGAAACTTTTATGAAAGCCGACTGCCACATTGTTCTCCCATGGGAGCAGCACATGGGTTCAAACTGACTACCAGTTAGACAGTTGGCCACCATTAGTTTTCTTGTGTTCTTTTCCCATGGCATCCTTCAACAAACATGGACTGAGTCCCACCTTATATCGTTCAGTGGTGTGGCGGTCATGTGCTCATATTAATTTCATGATTGAGATGTAGGGGTGGAGTCCAGCCTGTTAATCTGAAGATAGCCACTGAATAGCCAATGAGGTCTCCATGTGGGCACAGATTTCTCCTGAGACTTCTGGGAATCTCGAGATATTTCCCTCATGGAGATGAGAAGCTGCCTCCCCAGTTGTTGGGAGTTAGTCTCAGAGATGATGAACTATGGTCAAGACAAGATGGCAGCATCTGAGGAGCCAAAGGAGCCAGAGGAGAAGCCACACGGCCTTACCCTGATGGAACCATACCTCTGAAACTGGAGAAGCTATGTGGAGACCCCTGCCAGCACTGAATTGCTTCTACCACCACTGACTAGATGCTGTTGATGGACCCTGAGTCCTGGAAGTGAGGAGCCCTGGGGAGACCCCTGCCAGCACTGGGACTCTGCACCCACTGACCTGTGACTTCATGAGTCAGAAGGAGACTTTATAGACTGATAGTGGGCATATGGGTTAATACCCGACTTATGACTTTGAACTGAACTAGGTTGGGATGTTTTCTCAATGTTCCATTCCTCTTGCATATAAATCTTACCCTTATATTTATATGTGTGTCTATGTAATTTGTTTCTCTAGTTTACCCAGACTAACACAAATGGTATACCAGATTATGAAGAAAAATTGAAGCCTGAGTGTTGTCAGTAAGAAATTTAAAGTCTATTAGGGAGTAAGACATAACTAATTGACGACAAAGTGATAAGTAGTGTGGTGGGTGTGCGTAGAGGGGATGGCAGAGCAAAGGCAGGGCAGAGTGCTAGGGGAGGCATATACAAAAGGAATGGTAGCTGAACCACTCCAGACAAGGGAGAACTCCTTGAGAAGCCAGGGTAGCAAGACTTCATCTCGTGTATTTATGTGCTTTGGACATGTCGTCAGGAGAGAAGTGACATTGGAGAAGGACATCATGTGTGGAAAAGTACAGGGGCATGGAAAAGAAGACTGTTAAGAAGATGGGTTGGCACAGTGGCTGCAACAGTGGACACAACTATAAGAGTCATTGGGAGGATGGTGCAGGACCAGGCCATATTTCTATCTAATGTCCATAGGGTCGCTATGAAATGGAACTGACTTGATGGCACAGAACAGCCAACACCACCAGAGGAAGAGCAAAGCGTTAACGAGGTAAAGAGACTAGTAAGGACTTCATGGGAAAACGTTGATGCAAAGGAAAATGAGAAGCATTCAATAGGGTCCAAATCCAGCCTCTGTTAGATAAGTAGTGAGTGAAACTACACCCATTAAGTTATGTGGCAAAAACAGTAAGAGGCTTTTATGCCATTTCAGAGAACTTTGGGTTTTCCAGAGGGGAATGAGACATCACAGAAAGGTTTTAAGCCAGGAATGATTTAATTACTTTTAAACTATAGAACTAAGAAGGACACTGACTTCTCTCAGTAACCCTGTGATGCAAAGGGTAGCACCACCAAATTTGCCACACACCAAAAACCCCAACAGAGTTCAGTTTAATAATTGTCACAGTTCACAGATCTAATAAATGGTGGAAGCGAGACTCAAAGTTAAGTCTGTCTGACTCCGGCATTTGTGATCTTTAAAAATGCTCTATAAGTGCTCTCTAATGTGGAAAATCAATCCCAGTGTGGTACAAACCATTAATGCGATAATTGAAAGGTTGGAGGTTTATGTCCTCCCAGAGGCACCTCAGAAGAAAGGACGGGGATCTACTTTTGGGAGAATCAGCCATTGAAAGCCTCATAGAAGGGAGTTCTAAGCTGACACACAGCCTGGAGTGCCAAGGGTAAGAATTGACCCAACTGAATTGGCAGTGTGTAAAAGGACTTGAGAAGCACATGCCAAGTGGCAAGATATATTAGCAAGGTCCTGGCCTGGACGAAAAGGCATCAAGTGAGCCAAGAACAAAAAATGTTGAAAAGATATTGAGAAATGAGAATTAGAAACAAGTGAGGTTTCATTAGATATTGATGATAAGAAAGAGGGAGAAATGAAGAAAAAATACCTTGGTTTCTCATTTGCACAAGCAGTATTTGCCACTACCATTCCGTGAAATGGGAAGCAGTGATGCAGTCAATGGCTTCAGAGGCCCTTTCTCGTCATGACCTCTTCTGTGATATCTTATCAATTCTACCTTCTATCTCTGTGGGTAAAATATCATTTTGTCTGGGGTTATTGGCCCAAGTTAGAGGGTGTTCTCAGCTACAAAATTTAAGTTGGATGGATTCTACGTTATTCTGCACTACTCAAATCACTGGCCTCTGTTTCCTTGAGGGTATGAACTGGTGAAAAGCAAAAGCTTTTCCTCGAAGGGCAGTTTCCTGATGGAGCATTGGTGGAAGTGAGAAGATAGGCTTTGACTTTCAGACCTTCTTGGCACAGACTCTGGCCCCTGCGTTTGGCTCGCCTCTGCCTGACCTCCAGTTCTTGGGAACTGGGCTGCTGTCTATCACCTGTCCTGATTACACCAGCTTTTGCAACCTTGTGGATAAGAAGGATCCCCCAGACAGATGTCTGATCTTCAGACTTGTGACTTGACAGCACCCGCAGCCATATGAGTCATTTCCTTACAAATCTGTGAAGTCTGTGAGGTACAGTGCAGTGAATTGCAGAAGCCTGGGACATGAGGAAACCACAAAAGTGGTGGTTAACTTCAAGGAAATTGGAGTGGTGTAACATCTTAGAAAAGTTGGACATTTGGGACATCTTTCATCTCCACTTACTTAACAGTAGTCTAGTATTAATTCTTCTGAATGAAAGTAGTACCACAGAAACAAAGACAAATCATTTAGTGGGGAAGATAATATCACGTTGTGTATTTAAACCCACACAGCAGTAGCAGGAAAGAGGGGCCTAGCAATGTGCTTCCAGAAAAGTACAATCACAATATCAACAAAGATATATTCTACATCCTATTTTAGTGAGGAGTGACTGGAGTCTTAAAAGTTTGTGAGTAGCCATCAAAAGTCTAACCATTGCTCTCTCTCTCTCTCTCTCTCTCTCTCTCTCTCTCTCTCTCTATCTCTATCTCTATCTCTCTCGGTGAAGGAAAATGAAGAAACAGAAAAAAATATGTCAGATGTATTAATGGACCATACAAGCCTCTCCTTCTACAACTCTGAGACTAGAAGAACTGGAGGGTACAGAGCTAAAAATACCAGCCACTTTAAAAGGAATTCCATTAGGAAACTCTGAATTCTGTGGTACAAAAATATGGAACACAACTCAAAGTTATAAATATATAGATAAAAGACCAGGCTCACCGACCAGTTGAAACCCTTGAGACTAGGATCTTTAGTTATCATTCAGACCTAGAATTGAACTCACCATCATTGCTCAATTTTTAGCAAAATACTAAACCAGTCTATAAAGTGAACAGTAAATTTATGGAGATACATACACCTTAGAATAAACAACCGCATGAAATCTTTAGGAAGCATTTTCTCAAGAATAAAATTCAAAAGGGAAGAAGATTATAAAAAACAAACTTCCATCCAACTCTAAGTGCCTGTGCCTATCTGTAGAGTAGAGAAACAAATTCATAGACACTCATATGTATATAGGAAAGAGCTTTATATAAAGAGTAATTGTAGGGCTGAGCCCCGGTGGTACAGTGGTTGAGTGCGGGACTGCGGCCCACTGGCTTGGCGGTTCACATCCAGCAGCAGCTCTCCAGGAGCAAGGCTGGGTCTCCCACTCCCACCAGAGGGCAGGGAATGTCCACACCCCCCAAAAAAAGAGAGTAATTGTACATTAAGAAGACATCCAAGCCCAGTCTAGATCAAGCCCATGCGTGCAATATTAGCCCATATGTCCAATACTAGTACATAAATTCCTCCATACTCAGATTTCAGGCATCAAACAGGAAAAAAACATATTACTGTGTGTGCACTTTCCTGAGATGATCACTGAGGACAGGTGAGGACATGAGAAAGAGTGGTGAAGATAAAAAGATAAGAGATAAAATGCGTGCGATCTTAAAGGCGTGAGGATGGCCAAACAGAGCAACAATGCCTACCATAGAAGAAGCACACCAGCCTGTGCAACCATGAGGAGTGGAAAGAACCAGGTATCAGGCATCAAAGAACAAAAATCCTATCATCATGTGCCCACCTTCCCGACATGATTGCTGAGGACAAAAGGGTGCAGAGGCAGACAGAGCTGAGAAAACTGATGGCACCCAGCCAAACGATAAAGTAGCTGGGATCTTAAAGGCTTGAAGGTGAACAAGTGGCCATACAGTGCAGAAGCAGCAAAGGCCACATAGAAGAAGCACACCAACCTGTGTGATCACGAGGGGTTGAAGGGAACAGATATCAAACACCAGAGAACAAGAATCAAATCAATAAAAATGAGGGGGAGAGCAGGGTGGGGACCCAAGGCCCACTTGTGGGCAATTGGCCACCCCCTTACAGGGAGTCACGGGGAGGAGATGGGTCAGTCAAGGGGCAGTGAGGTAGCAATGAAGCATAAAACTTTCCTCTAGTTCCTGAAGGCTTCCTTCCCACAACCATCATGGTCCCAACTCAGCCCTGCAGGTCCAGCTGAACTGGAGGAGGTGCACTGGCAGAGATGGGAGCTGGAAACACAGGGAACCTGGGACGAATGAACCCCTCGGGGTCACTGGTGGGAGTGGAATTGCCAGATGGGTTGAAGGAGGGTGGGGTGGAGAGAGGAAGCCAGCTGTGGGGATCTGCAGACTGTCTTTTATCTGGAGGACGGACGTATGGAGGAGTGGGCAGGGGGAGATGTCAGGTAGCGTAAGATATGACAAAACAATAATGATTTTGTAAAGTAATGAGAACTGGGCAGGGAGGGGGTGGAAAGGATGGAGGGGGAAGGAAGAGAAGCTCATATCAAGGGCTCAAGTGGGAAGGCAGATATTGGGAGAATGTTGATGAGGGCAGGCATGTGGGGGTGCTTGGCACAGTATATGTAACTATGTATTGAACTATGTATGGTGAAAAGCAATGTATGAGCCCCCAATAAAATGATTAAATAAAAAAATTTCCTCCTTAGACTCATAAAACACATGCAATGATGCCAAAGGCAGGAAGATTACACGCTAGTGGGTAGAAAGTCTTATGGATTCCATTGCAGTAGAAGCATCTCAGCACTGGCAAGGGTCATAGACTTTGTTACTGCCCCCAAAAGATGATGTCTGAGTAAGAAGATGGGAAAGTATATGATTAAGCTCTAAGTGACTACTAACAGGATTAATTGTGATTGATTGGATATAAACCAAGCAATTTCAGAAGCAGGAAATGGGGAAGAGAGGGTACTACCAGCAAATCTAGAGTCAAGATTTGAGAACATCTTTTTTTTGTTTGCTTGGGTTTTTTTTTTGTTTTTTTGTTTTTGCTGGGGGGCACCACTGTCCTCTGGTGGTGGGAGTAGGAGGCCCAGCCTTTGCTCCTGTGGAGCTGGAATTGAACCTCCATTCCAGTGGGCTGCAGTCCCGCATACAACCACTACGCCACCGGGGATCAGCCCCCGAGAACATCTTTTGGACACAAAAATTGCTCACCATCAAACCTCCTTGATCCAGAAAGTAGCTGTAGCACACCAGAGCAGTCATAGAGAAGCAGCAGCAGAACCAGAGTCCAGAGTATAAGACAGAGTAGTGCACTCTTCAGTCCACAGAGGAGATAGAGCTGAGTGCTTAGAGTGAGTTAGGGAATGGAAGCAAGTGCCTAACAGCTCTTAATTGGAAGAGTTGGGTTTGTTGATCCGTGGAGCTGGAGTCAAGTGTTTTCAGGCACAGACTTATGGCAGAATAGCATGACCCTGGAACATTTATTGGAAGTTCTTTCTAAGACTTAACTTATTCTTTAGACCTGATAATTATCTACCTCACTTTGAGAAGTTTCAATGAATTGATAGAACAAAGTCTGTTGGAAACTAGATGAAGAATGAATGCAAGAACGCCCAAGCAGCGAACAGGCCAGACCACAAGGCTGGGGACCAGAGAAAAGTCTGCCTTCAGGCACTGCAGGGAAGAAATTGTCTGACTGAACAATTAATTTTATCCTGCACATTTATCAACTGAATAGTAGCCTGTTAACTAATCAACCCTATAATCTTGAGCATGTCTGTGAGTTATGTATGGCCACTGCAATGACTTATAAAACCCAGCAGAAAAAATAGAAAGTGCTGTGGGAATCTGCTATCAGAATTGGCAGAAAGAATGGTAAGTAGGATATATATGATCTCTGTACTGTGGCAATTGGTCTTGGGAGCTGAAGGAGGTCAGATGTGGTCTCCATGCCTTTTCCTCATTTATGACGTGTAGACCCATTGCTGTCAACTCTACTGCCTCATAGTGACCCCACCACCACCAAAATCACTCTTATTGAGTCCATTTTGGCTGATAGCAACGTTGTAACTTTCTGAGGCTATCAATCTTTATGAACACAGAAAGCCTCATCTTTCTCTTGTGGAGTAACTGGTGGGTTCAAACTGAGGACCATGGGAATAGTCAGGAGACAGCTGTAGCAGGGGAGCTGTAGCAGAACCAGCATCCAGAGCATGAGACGTAGTGGTAGATTCTCCATCCCTAGTGGACTCCCAATATGCCCCCACGGATCTTTAAAAGGTCCAAATGGATATATGGATAAAAGGTATATTTAATGACCTCAACTTTTGAATTTTCACATACTTCACTATAGATATCTTCAAGACTATAAAACATACATGTCGAAATCTCATTGCATGCATTGTATGTCACTACCAAGCTATATCTATTCTTTTCTTTTTTAATATTATTTTATTGGCAGCTCTTACAGCTCTTATCACAATCCATACATCCATATATCCATTGTGCCAAGCACATTTGTATGTTGCCATCATTTTTAAAACATTCTCTTTCTGCCTGAGATATCAACTCCTCATTTCCCCTCTCTCCCTCCCTCCTTTACTAACAAACACTTGATAATTTATTTTTTAAAATGTCTCAAAATATCCAGAAAATATCTATCACAGTCTTACATTCTTTCACACCACTCTACAATTAGCTGCCAACAGACTTTGTTTCTGTCATCACTGAAACTTAAAGGATAAGGTAAATAATGACAAAGCTTAAAGGATAAGTTATGTCTTCTTATTGATGTCTATATAGGATTCAACTCTCCTGACTACTTTGACCTTCCTGAGTTTATTTTCATAGTTTTACATTTTCTCAGACCCTTTATTTAGCCTTTCCTTCTCTGGCTAAAATTTCATCTAGCAATTGTATGTAGATTAAGGCCTAGTGAATAAATTATCAAATTAGCATTACCTTAGCAGCAGGGTCATCTAATGTAAACAAGTTTCAACAGATCTTCTAAAGAGAAAACCTTGAAGAAGAAACAGGCTATTCATTTCTTAAGGGTTAGCCATTGAAAACTGTCTGACTAGCAGAGAAACCTTGTCCAACACAGTGCCAGAAATTAAGCCCCTCAGTTTGGAATATATGCAAAATTCCACTGGAAAGAGCTGCCTCCTCAAAAGAGAGTGGACCTTAATAACTTGAATGGAACAAAACTTTGGGAATTTTCATCTACTGATGGGTCATGACTCAAAATGAAAGAAAAAAAAAACCAGCTGCAAGCATTTACTACTAGATGTGGAGTGTATATGAAGTATGGATCTAGAATGATTGGAACTCATCAAAAATGAAACAGAATTCACAAAATATCAATATCTTAGGCATTAGTGAGCTGAAATGCACTAGTATTTGCCAATTTGAGCTGGGCACTCATATGGTTTTCTAAGCCAAGAATGACAAATTCAAGAGAAATAGCATTACATTTATCATCAAAAAAGTTTTCAAGATATATCTCAAAACACAGGGTTGGGAGAGGGGGGATAAGAAATACAATGCTGTCTGTGATGGGATAGTATCTATGTACTTAAAAGAAATTCTGGTTCATACAACTAATATTCAAATTCAACTACCACCTCTAAGGTTAGAGGTAAAGAAATAAAATTATTCAACCAGCTTCTTCAGTTTGAAATTGATCAAGCACACAATCAAGATGCATTGATAATTATTGGTTTATAGAATGCAAAAGTTAGAAACAAAGAGGAAGGAACAGTATCAGAAAATGTGCCTTGGGGATATAAATGAAAATGGAGATTGTATGATATAATTTTGCAAGACTTCTTCATTTCAAATATATTGTTTCAACAATATAAATAGTAATTTGCTATAATTACATAATCTGTTGTCAATTTGAGAGAATTAAGAGTAAAGGGGTGAAGGTTAGCCTTTAAATCAGATCACAGCTTGATGGAGGTTTGGAGGTTTTAAGGAAATAAATAGCTCGCTGGGGACAGGACACAGACTGACACCCTGGAAGACATTGAAGCTGACAAGACACATGGAGCTAGGCGGGTGGCCTGAGCTGGAGGAGCCACATGGAGACCCATGCCAACATCTGGAATGCTTACAACACCACTGGATGCAGAAGACTTCCTATCCACTGGCCTGTGAACTTCCTTCATTTTGGCATCATTGCATGTGCTTCATGAATCTGAAGAGGAATTTATACATTGGTATCTGAGATTGCTGATATCAGATTTATGGACTTGATCTGGACTGGGCTGGGGTGTTTTCCCAATATTCAATTGCTCTTGTACACAAAGCTCTTTCCTACACATAACTGAGTATCTGTGAATTTGTTTCTCTAGTCTACCTGAGCAAACACATAAATATACCTGTGGACTTTGCCAAGAGGATTACACAGGCATCAAATTGACTCTTTCTGTGGGGAGGAACAATGGAGTTCAACATTCCAGAAGCTGAAATGAGGACAGGGACTGACTGTGGAACAGATCATCAATAGCTCATATATAAGTTCAGATTGAAGTTGAAGAAAATTAGAACAAGTCTATGAAAGCCAAAATATGACCTAGAGTCTATCCAACCTGAATTTCAAGAAGAGATTTGATGCATTGAACACCAGCCACAGAAGACCTGAAGAGCTGTGAAATTGCAACAAGAACATTATATATTTTTTAAAAAGTCACTTAAAAGACAGGAAAGTAAGAAGAGACCAAAGAGAAGATGACAAGAGACTATGAGACTTACTATCGAACCTAGTTTAGCTAAAGTAAAAGAGTTGGACAGCTACAGAAGACAAAGTAAAGTATTATAATGAAATCTACAAGGACCTTGGGTTACAAAGCCAAAAAGGAAAAAACACACTCAGCTAATTTTAACTTGAAAGAACTAAAGGGGAAGAATCAGCCTGGAATTGAGATATTGAAGGTTTCCAAAATATGTAATGATGCAGGAACCATTAAAAGAAGATGGTAAGGAATAGAATCATTGTACTCGTAAATGTCCAACCATGTCAGGAGATAGTATTTGATCAAGAACCAATGGTACTGAAGGAAGAAGTACAAGCTTCACTGAAGGCATTAACTATACAACAAGCGCTAAGAAATTATGGGATTCCAACTGAAATGTTCCAACAAGCTAATCAGGCACTGGAAACACTGACTCATCTGTGCCAAGAAAATAGGAAGACAGTTACCTGACCAACCAATGGGATGAGATACATATTTTTGCCCATTCCACAGAAAGATGACCCAACAGAATACTGAAATTAAAAACATCATCATTAATATCACATGAAGGCAAAACCTTGCTGAAGAAAATTAAAAAGTGGTTTCAATTGTACACTAACATGAAATTGTCATATATTTAACCCGGGTTCAGAAAAGGACATGGAATAAGAGATGACACCAGATGAATCTTGGCTGAAAACAGAGAATGCTTCCTATGTTTCAGTGATGATAAAAAGACATTTGATTGTGTGACTTATAACAAATTATGGGTAGCATTGGGAACTAGAATTCCAAAGCATTTCACTATACTCTTGCAGATCCTGAATATAGCTGAAAAGGCCGTACTATAAAAACGAATGAGGTGTTTGACACGATCGGGGGCCCAGGTCCTGGCTGCGGAGCGGACCTGCCGCTGTCAGCCTCCAGTGGCCTGAGCGCACCCAGTTGGTGCGAGGCCAGCACAAGGTCCGGGGCCCCTGGGCGCTCACTCAGTAAATTCTTCCATAACCATATGGAGAGAAAGGACTTTGAGACATGACTTGATAACATTTCTTTTACATTTCTTTCTCTGACGTACTTGCAGAAAAATAAAACTCCGGATCACCTGATTAGTCTGAGTGGGGCAGTCCGGCTCAAACATCTCTCCAATAACATGGAAACTCTTCTCGAGGGGGAGATCCTCAAACTCCTTCCCCTGGAGCTCAGTTTTTATTTGTTAAAATGGCTCGATCCTCAGACTTTACTCACACGCTGCCTCTTCTCTAAACAGTGGGATAAGGTGATAAGTGCCTGTACAGAGGTGTGGCAGACTGCATGTAAAAATTTGGGCTGGCAGATAGATGATTCTGTTCAGGATGCTTAGCACTGGAAGGAGGCGTATTTGAAGGCTATATTGAGAATGAAGCAACTCAAGGACCATGAAGCCTTTGAGACCTCATCATTAATTGGACACAGTGCCAGAGAGTATGCACTTTACTACAAAGATGGATTTCTCTGTACAGGGCCAGATGACTTGTCTACAAAACTATGGGACGTGAGCACAGGACAGAGCATGTATGGCACCCAGACCCACTCTTGTGACACAGTAACGGTTGATGAGCAGAAGCTTGTGACAGGCCCTTTTGACAACACCGTGGCCTGCTGGGAATGCAGTTCCGGAGCCAGGACCCAGCACTTTCGAGGACACACGGGGGCTGTGTTTAGTGTGGACTGCAGTGATGAACTGGATATCTTGGTGAGTGACTCTGCAGACTTCACTGTGAAAGTGTGAGCTTTATCTGCTGGGACATGCCTCAACACACTCACCAGGCACACCGAATGTATCACTGTGTTAGTCTGGGTAGACTAGAGAAACAAATTCTTAGACACGCATAAGGATATAAGGGAAAGGTTTCTATATAAGGGGAATGGTACATTGAGAAAGCATCCCAACCCAGTGCAGTCCAAAGTCGTAAATCCAATATTAGCCCACATATCCGATACCAGTCTATAAAGTCTCCTTTCGACTTACAAAGCATGTGCGATGACACCAGAATAATCACAGGCAAGTGGATGCAGTCTTGTGTGTCTGGTGGCAGGAGAAATATCTCAGCACTGGCAAGGGTCTCACCGTAGTCTCCCAAGCATCTCAGAACTGACAGGAGTCTCCACGTGGCTTCTCTGCCCCAGAGGTTTGGCTCCATCAGGGCAAACTCATGTGGCCTCTCTTCTAGTTCCTCCATTCTCCAGGATCGATCAGCATGCTGTCTCTCATCTTATCAGTAGCTCATCTTTCAGGGTAATAAACAGTCCCTCCTCTCCAACTGGGAAATAGCACGAGACTTCACAGAATTCTCACAGAGGTCTCATTTGCTATCTCCAGATTGATAGGCTAGACTCCACTCATACACCTTCAATCATTAAATTGACGTCAAGTAACTGACCACCACAGTCACCAAGGTGGTTTTGCAGAAGTGTAAAGTCAAGTCTCTCTTGCACAGTCCTGGAAACTACATCCTGCTAAGTGCAGACAAATATGAGATCAAGATTTGGCCAACTGGGAGAGAAATCAACTGCAAGTGCTTAAAGACCTTGTCTGTCTCTGAGCATAGAAGTATCTGCCTGCAGCCAAGACTTCATTTTGATGGCAAATACATTGTCTATAGTTCAGCCGTAGGTCTCTACCAATGGGACTTTGCTAGTTTTGATATTCTCAGGGTCATCAAGATGCCTGAGCTCACAAACTTGGCCTTGCTAGGCTTTGGAGAGATCTTTGCCTTGCTGTTTGACAACTGCTACCTGTACATCATGGACTTGTGGACAGAGAGCCTGATTAGCTGCTGGCCTCTGCCAGAGTATAGGAGATCAAAGAGACGCTCAAGCTTCCTGGCAGGCGAAGCATCCTGGCTGACTGGACTGGATGGGCACAATATGCGGACCTGCATGCCACCAGCATGCCTGACCACAGTATTCACCTGGTGTTTTGGGAGGAGCACGGCTGATGCCACGAGCCACCACCACTGACTGACTGATTTTGGGTGCCAGGGCTGCCAGTTTCCAGTGCAATGTCCATGGCAGCTAATTGCATGAACCAAAGTTCTCTCACCTAATGGTATCATCATGCAGTGCACAATCATTTATCTATGTTTGTCAGAGGGTCAGGACTCGGGGCAGGAGAGGGCTTGTTCTAGTGACATACAACACAGCATGCTACTGGAGTACACCTTTGACTTCATTTGTACTAGTTATGTTGGTCAATATGAGAGGATGCATTGGGGTTCATCTTTGTTGACTGGAATATTGGTTTTAAGTACAGAACATTAAATTGGTTCATTAATCTACTAGTTGGTTGCCTATAAAATCATATTAAGTATGTTAAAAAAGTACGAGGTGATATTATATTTATTAAAATCAGGAACGGTATGCTTCACAACAGTATCTTATTAGTATATTTATTTAATCTATATGCTGAGCCAATAATCTGAAAAACTGTTCTACTCAAAGAAGAACGCAGCTTCAGGATTAAAGACAGGCTTATCAGAGGCCTGAGATGTGCAGATAGCAAAATGCTGTTTCTTGAAAATGAGGAAGACTTGAAGCTCTTGCTGATGATGATCAAAGACTACAACCTTCAGACTGGACTACAACTCGCTGCAATTAAAACAAAAATCTTCACAGCTGGACCAACATATAACATGATAAGCATGAGGTTGTCAAGAGTTTGATTGTGTTTGGATCCTCATGGAAGGAGAAGTCGAGAAATCAAAGGACATACTGCATCAGACAAATCTGCAGCACGCAACTGTATTCATTTCCAGGGGGTACTGCAACCAAATTATGACAAGTTTCATCATTTTGAGCAACAGAAAATTGTTCCCTCACGGTCTGGGAAAGCAGAAAAGCAAAATGTCAGCAGATAACATTCTTTCAAAGAATCCTTGCTTGCCTCTTCCAGTTTATAGTAGCTCCTACTTCAGGGGGCGGCATGTTATGAACTGAATTGTGTCCCCTAAAAGACATGCTAAAGAACTAATCCATACACCCATGAATGTAGCCTTGTTCAGCAATCAAATTCTTGTTTGTATTGTTACTTGTTAAATTCAGGGGGTCACACCAGAGCCAGGCGAATCCTAATCTCTCTTGATGATGGCTTAGAAAATTGGTCAACAGACATGGGATCAGAGTCAGGTGAGGAAGACAGAGGCCAGGTTAGATGCATCTTAAAGGCAAAGAATCCAATAGATGAATCCGGCTGCCTGAACGTGGAAGATAAACGAAAATGCCATTCCCTAGAGCAGTGCTTCTCAACCTACCTAATGCCACAAGCCTTTAATACAGTTCATGTTGTGATGATTCCTCCCCCGCATCATTTTCGTTGCTACTTCATAACTGCAATTTTACTGCTGCTATGAATCGGGCAACTACTATGAAAGGGTCATTCGACCCCCAAAAGGGTTGTGAGCCACAGGTTGAGAACCGATGGCCTAAAGGAACAGAGAACAGATTAGAATTTCTAGTCTTTCAATGGGCTCATCCGCAAACAGGAGAGAGCCACAGGGGAAAAAAAATCAAAACACTAAAAAGCAGAGTAATGAAAATGACTCAAACATTAACAAAAGGAGAATGTTTAACAAAGGAAGAGTATCCAAGATTTGAGGAGGATAATATCAAATCATCTAATGCATACCTTATTATAGTCCCAGAAGGAAAGGAGGGAAGAATGGCGTCCAGGGAATACACGACAATATAATGCCTGAGGAGTTCTAAAATTAATATAAAACAAAAAACCACAGAAGCCCAAACCTCAAAGAACTGCAATAAAGAAGATACAAAGAAAAGCAGTCAGAGAAAAGCATGGCTAAACTTCCACAATTTGAAAATAAGAAGAAATCTGAACATCAGCCGGGGGAAGCTGAGAACCTTATATACAAGCCACCACCATTAAAAGAATGGGAGCTGGGCTGAGCCCCGGTGGTGTAGTGGTTGTGCGCGGGACTGCGACCCACTGGAACGGAGGTTCAATTTCCACTCACAGGAGCAAAGGCTGGGCCTCCTACTCCCACCACCAGGGCAGTGATGCCTAAAAAAAAAAAAAAAATGGGAGCTGACTTCTCAGAAACAACGGAAGCAGAGACAATGGAGTGACATTTTTAAAGCAATGCAAAAACCCACCACACCAGAATTTCTCATCTAATGAAAAGATCTTTGAAAAATGGAAGTTGGAAAAAAAAGAAAGAAAAGAAAAATGTAGTTGAAATAAATATATTGCAGATAAATGCAGTAAAAAAATGCTAAAAGATGGAAATATTCAGTGTATTCAAAACGTATGGACTGTTAAACTTACAATCTGAACAATTCACTGTCTTGAAATTAAAGCTCAGTAAAATTTTGTACCGAAAATTTAACAAGCAAGTGTTTTCTGCATACTCCGGAATTCCTTTTTTGTTCAATTTTTAGCGGCAATAGAAATGGCAAATGGCATTTCATTAGATCCTGCATCGAGGGAACACTTCTCAAATGACATGCAACTATAAAATATAATATCCTTTATACCCTGAGCAGCTTCAAAGCAGGTAGTACAGCATGATAAGAAAGCAGTGTAATACAAAAATTTTGTAGGACCAATCGCAATAGAAGTGAAAATAGCAATTTATTTTCCTTACAGCTGGCATCCTCCCATTAGTGAAATATGTTTATCCAACAAGGGAGGGTAAATATGCTATTCAGAAACCATCTGGTAGCTATATTTCCCATTAGAAAATCAGAACATGAAAGACACAAGCATCACAATAGAAACAAAACAAAACAAAAAAGCATAGAGGACATAAAGAGACAATTCATTCACATAGCAAGAAATTCAAATAGTTAACAAACAAAAATGTTCAACCTCGTTAATAATCAAAGAAATTAATAATAAAAGAAAGCAACTATAATGAAAACAAGAGGACTTTGGGGACCATTCAGATTGGCCAAACATTTTCAAATGCGTGTGGTGAGATTGCGACTCTCAGACACCACAAGTCAAAATGCAAATTAGTGAAACTTCCTGGAAAACAAACTGACAATGTGTACTATGATCCTCAAAGATATTCACAGTATTTAATCCAATAAAATACTTGTAAGGATTTAGTCTTTAAAAGATGGAGATAAACAATGGTGTTGTTTTTTTGTAATGTTCAATGTAACATTATTTACTTTGGTAAGAATAAAAAAGGGACCAAAGTTACAAAGTTCAACTATCAGGTCGTCCTTTATAATAAGCTTCATGTTTAATGCTCAAAAATTTATGTAAAGTGAATTAATGTATGATACATGTTTTGCACATATAATGTGCACATATACACATATAATACACATATACACATATATGTGTATACATATAATGATACTTATATACATATAATGATACTTTAAAAAAAGAAATTCTCTATGAGACTCATACTTAGAGAAAATTTTTCACTAAAAAATGTGTGTATTTGCATACTATCTATGAGGAGGCTCCCAAAATGTCATGAAATAAATGCAATTGAAAGATAATTTTGGTTGGGCTGAGCCCTGGTGGTATAAGTGGTTGAGTGCGGGACTGCAGCCCGCGGGCTTGGCGGTTCAAATCCAGCGGTGGCTCTCAGGAGCGGCACTCGGTAGCTCCCACGACCACCAGAGGCAGTGATGCCCACAAAAAAAAAAAATTTTTTTTAAATAATTTTGGGGTGGGGCACAAAGGAGAAAAAGAGGAGCTGATTCCAATGGTTCAAATTGAAAGTAAATGTTTAGAAAGTGATGATGACACCATATGTACAAATTTGCTTGATATAATTGATGTATGGATTGTTATAAGACCTGCAATTATCTCTTCATACTAAAATAAAAAAGATAATTTCATTTTCCCATTACTTTTGGAAACATTCTCTGCTGTGGTGTGTGTGTGTTTATTACACACATGTGCATCTGGGGGTATGGGTGTAGGTGACTGTGGGAATGCAGATGTACAAAAACAAAAGAAAATAGAACAAAATATTAATAATAACTATAATAGGGTCATTAGTGTTAATATGCTCTATTTTCTAAACTTATATAATCATGTACACTATGCCAAACTTCTATAATTACTTTAAACTATATTTTGGGCTAAAATTCATTAGTGAAAAATTTTCTCTTACGTATGAGCCTCGTAGAGGATTTCTTTTGTTCTTAATATAGCAACATATTGGGGGCTCTGACAGCTCTTATAACAATCCACATATCAATTGTATCAAGTTCATTTGTACATATGGTTTCATCAATGCCAAAGCATTTCCTTTTTACTTGAGCCCTTGGCATCGGCTCCTATTTTTCTCTTCCCTCTCCCACCCTCCCAACCTCATGCACCCTTCATAAGTTATAGATTGTTTTAATTTTCATATTGTACACAGTCTGCGGTCCCCCTTCACTCACGTTTCTGTTGTTCATCTCCCTAGAAGGGATTATTACAATCGGCTCCTCCTTTCTCCCCCTCCCCCCCACACCTTTTCCTTACCTTCATGGTATCCCTACTTTCATTATTGGTCCTGAATCATAGAGGATTTCTAGTCACAGGCCCCAAACTATAAAATGTCTATAAAATTTTAGAAATAAAAATAGTTCTCATATAGGAAAATTCAGATTTTTTAAAAGTAAATGCACCATTTATTTATTCATTTGGCAAATATTTATTAAGTACCTACAATGAGCTTGGCACAACTCTGGACCTGAGAGATGTAAGAACAAGATTCTTCCAAACAAGGGGTAAGAATGAAGAGATTCAAAGTAATAAAAGACACTGGTGAGAGGCTAATCCGCTTAGATGTTTATCAATTTCAAATTTTCAGTGATATTGAGGGAATGCAAAAAGTTTTTAATCTGAAGTAATTATGTAAAGATAATATTTTTGAGACACCCAAGGTATGATTCTCATATATTGTTGATGGCAATAGAATTTCTATAGAATTTCTAAAGAGTCTTGTGGCAATATTTATCAATGAAAATGTAACATATTTGATCTCCAAATCTCACTTTTACATATCTGCTACATAAAAATAAAAGCAGTGATGTGATTAATTAACTAGGCAAATTCATATATATTCATGTTGGTTGCAGAATGAATTTTATCAGTGAAAAACTTGAAAATCTCTAAGAAGCAGCAGGATATCTGGATAAATTATGAGTGTTTCATGGAATTAAAAGTAAAACTATATTAATAACTATGACAGAGGGATTTCAGTAGGTATTTCTGAAAGAGAAAACAAAGTTATAGACTTAAGTATACGATATAAAATTATTTTTTAAAACAAGCAATACAGTCCTTCTCTATCTTCCATAAAGGATTCATATCATTAAGTATGGAAAAATGAAAATACTAAACAGTTTAGAAAGAAAACACTTTAATAAACCAGTTATACATATATATATATATATATATATGGATGTCCAAATTAACAAAGGCAGTGAACTAGGAATTCTCAGAAAGATTTGCCTATTCTTTTCCAATAAGATAACTTTTCAAATTAAAGGCAGAAGTTCTTAATAGGACAGTGAAACATCAAAGTCATCTTGGCTTAATTTAATTAAGTAAAAATCCTTATCAAATACTAGGAATTTCCAGGCATCATTACAAAAACAATCTCTTTGGGTAACACAGTGAGAATTAATTAACTAATAACAATAGAAGAGCAAACACAAGTATTGTATGTTTATTGAAGATTCAGGATAAATTCCTTTTTAAATTTTTGAAGATCCTTTTAAGTATACATATGTCTAATGAATAGCTTTTATTTAAGATTTGAAGAAAGAAATTCATGCTGAACAAAATAAGGTGTAAATCTTGATGCTTAGACTTATCTAAGCATCATAACCTTGATTTTAAAAAGAATAGCAAATTTTAACTTATTTTCTAAGATATCATACAAAAATGAATTCGCATGAGAGCCAGGGAAGGAATAAGGAAGCCCAAAGAAGCCTTGATGTCTTTGTATTAGGGTCTTGGTGAGAAATAATGGGCTCTCAGGAGCACCAACTTGGAAGAAGTACAACCAAATTACTTCTTAGATGTGAGGATGCTGAGACTTCATCACACTGACTTTGAGCGTTTTGCCCCCGGGGAAACAGTCCCTGGTCAGGGCATCACGCTAGACCAAGAGTAGGGCCAGCCAAAAAGGGGAAGGCCCTCAACAAGGCAGACTGACACGGTGGCGGAAACGAGGGGCGCAAGCAGAGAACAGCTGCGAGGATGGTGCAGGACCGGGCTGAATGTCAGCCTGTCCGTGGAGAGGCTCCCTGTGGGCTGGAACCAACGCGATGGCCCCCAGCAACAGCAACAGGAAGGAATGCCAGGAAGGCCACTGCCGCGATTCCCTCGACGGAAACCCTGTGAATCACGGGGATCTAATCCACACGCAGCGCTCTAGCTGTACTTCTCCAAGACAGGTCTGTTTCTCTTTGGGCAGTCCACGGTACTTCCAAGATTCTTGATCAACGCAATCATTCAAGTACAACAATTCTTCTTTGGTTTTCCTTATTCCATGTCCAATTTTCACATGCATGTAAAGTGACGGTGACTTGGGTCAGGCCCACATTCGTTCGTTCGCAAAGTAATAGCCTGGCTTTTCAACACTTGCAGAGGTCCTGGGCGGCAGATTTACACAAGGCAACGTGTTTTTGAGCTCTTGACTGCTCCTTCCCTGAGCAATGATTGTGGATCCACGCAAGATAAAATCTTTGACAATTTCACACTGAGTCGTAATCCAGACTGAAGGCTGCAGTCCTGCGTCTTCTTAAGCAAATGTAACAATTCCGCCTCCCTTTCAGGAAGCAAGATTGTGTCATCTGCATAGCGCAGGTTGTGAATAAGCCTTCCTCCCATCCTGAGGCTCCATTCGTCTTCAGATCACCTGGTTTCTCTAATGAGGTGCTCAACAGACAAATGGATTAAGTATGGTAAGTGGCCTTGTTTTAATTTTCTGCAGCTTACCCATGAGCAATCGGCTAATTGCTCCAGCCATCCCCTGCTCCGGTTTCAGCTGTTGCTATTAAGCTACTCCGTCATTTCTTCCCACAGATACAGTCAAGTTGATTTCGACGAGTTTCATCTGGGCAAGTCCATTTGTATAGTTGCTGTTTGTGTGTAAAAAAAAAAAAAAAAAAGGCATTTGCTGTGAACAAGTCCTTCTCTCATGTGCTCTCCAGCTTCGCTTCCGTCATCAAGTCCATATTTTCCAATGGCTGTTCCTTCCTTGATGCTTCTAACTGGTATTTCAACTGTTCAGAATTACCAGTGCATTTCGATTCCAATGTTTGGACGATTTCAGAATGATGAAGATTTTGGTGGGATTCTTCAATTACTTCATCACTAGCTTTAGGGTTTGTGTATAAATTTGGATAATAGTTGTATTGATTGGGTTTTCTTGAATGCAGGTAAGCGCAAACCTATCAAAACCAGCATTATACTTCAAGATCAATTCGGAAATATCCTTTTTGACAATGAATGCAACGCCATTCTTTCTGACTGTGTCATTCCCAGCAGAGGAAACCATATAATTTTCTAATTGAAAGTGGTGAATACCACTCAATTTCAATTCACTAAAGCTTAGGCTATCTATCTCTGGCTTGTTATGGTTAAGAATCTACAAAATTTTGCCCTTTGAGAGCGCTATAATACCTTTGGGTATATTTGTAGTATATTCAACATGTATGTAAAACTATCCTCTGCCAAATCTACTTGTACTCTTGTTTTTACTACCATTTGCCTCCTGTGGGCAGTTTTTGTTTTGTTCTTCTTTTAAACTATTAATGTATTGTATTTAATTATTGTGTTACTGAGACTGAGCCCCGGTAGCATAGTGGTTGAGTGTGGGACTGCGGCCCATAGGGCTGGCAGTTCAAATCCAGGAGCAGCTCTCCAGGAGCAAGGCTAGGCCTCTCACTGTCACCAGAGGGCAGTGATGCCCCCCTAAATAAATAAGTAAATATGTTACTATTCAAGAGAGTATGGAGAGTATTCAAATCAAGTACTGAGTGAAAGCAGAAAAGCTCAGATAGGCACAACAGTGCCGATGGCTTTCACCTTCAGAACATTTACAGAATATGTGTGCTGTTTTTACAACTCTACAGTGTTCCAAAGATAGAGGTTAATCCCCACAGAAGGTGCCTAATGACATAAACATAAAGTTGAGACACTAAGACTATGAGGTCATTTGAAGCTGCTGCTCCTAACTCCCACCACAATATGTGGGACCACTGGCCTCTCTTGTTGCCATGGTACTGAGATCTCCGTTGCCTGAGGAGAAGGCAGGTAGCCCCTGCATGGGACACACTCAGACCTTGCCTTTCATGCAGAAGTATTGCAGCTCTTTGGGCTCCAATAGCAAGCTTCCTATCCAAAGCTATCTGGCGCCACCCTTCTTAGCAACCTCTGAGGCAACCCCTACTTGGGACACACAGATCTTTTCCCTGCACAGGCAAGTATCACAACTCATTGAGCTCTGTTAGCAGGCTTCCAGCTTAGTCACTGGCCTTCTGTGGGCCAGGCAGGATCACAATGTCTTCAGTTTTCACCCTTTCATCTGAGTCCAGGATGTTTTCAGCACAGGAAACCTAGGACTTTGGTCTAAATGATGTGCTGCTCTGAAGTCCTTTTGTTAATAATGGTAATGAGATCCACGAAATTAGACCTCTTAAGCCTAGAAGTATGGCAACACTGAGCAGTCACCTTCTTTTTAATAATCATAGCAACCGTCATGGCTAGAAAGCAACTCACTGGACTCCAGAATAAAGAAGAGAAAATAACGAAAATTCCAAAGATCTACCATCTAGATAACCAGAGTTTTGGGAAGAGAGCACAAAGGAAAAATCTCGGGGGATAATATTCCTCCTGAATGCCTAACACACATTTCCTCATAAAACAGATAAATATTAAGACATATGGTGATGGATTACCTGGTATGACTGGCTATAAGAAATATATATATAGTTTTCATTTCATAATGATTTACTACAATCGTGGCTTACTGGAAACAAAAATTCCAGAAAAGGAAAATGATGTTCGTTTTTAGATTTAGGAATTCAAATAATCTTCAGATTCTCTATTGCAAAATTAGAAGAGAAAGAAGTTCATGAAATCTTGATATCAAGCTTCTGAAAGCTAATTATTTACAATCTCTAATCCTAGACCATTTTCACTATAAGGTTTAAAATGAAAATATGTTTAATCATACACGATCTCAAAATATGTACTTTTCAAACACCCTTTTGCAAACCAGAACCAAAGATTGGGTTAACAGAAACAAAGGAACAAAGCCAGAAAGAATATATAGTTTTTAGCAAACAAGATATATATAAGAGCAAATTGAAGGAAATTCACAATATAATGATGAGACCATCTTAAATAAAAATTAAAATGCCATGAACCCCTGCACTAAATCCCTTTGAAGAACAATTAGTTTGCACCACTTGGCCTTGCTCAATGCTCACCCTCAGGAAGGGAACACAGAAGAAATGGGTGCAATAGCAAAGTGTGGTGAAGAAATCAGATGGTGCCCAGCTATCAGAGAGATTAGCATTTGGGATCTTAAAAGCTTGTATACAAACAAGCAGCCATCTAAGTGAGATGTCAATCAAGTTCACATGAAAGAAGCATGCCAATATCCATGACTCAAGAACTGTAAATTACAGAATCCAAAGCCAATGGAGAGTTTAAATTTTAAGATTCTGGTTTCCAGAAGGGTATGGGTGACAGTGGAATCCAAAGATACATTTGTGAGATCTACACAGGAAATAAGTCTCTGGTGATTTTCCCATAACCATAATGAAGGGATTCTAATAAACTAGTTACCAAACAGAAGGTATTGAAGATATGACTATAGGAAATCAAAATTATCAACCAGACTTGAATGATTAAAACCCTGTCATTTGATTTCCCCCTCTGATACACTTTGGGCCTACTCTGGTTTTCAATATTTTCTTGGGTTTTTAATTGTTTCTTATTTATCTCTGATTTTTTGTCATTGTGGGTGGTCCCCTTGAATTGTTGTTATGGTTTTTATTTCAGTTTTATGGTAATATGAAACCCAGAATTGATAAACCCATATAGACATCAAGCAGAATAAGGGTTACTGGGGAGTATGGTGGGGAAGGAGGAGCAAAGGGGAGCTGATACCAAGAAACTTAAGAAAGAAAAATGGTTTGAAACTGACTGTAGTAGCAATTGTACAATACTGCTTGATGTGACTGAATTATGTTGTGGTATGATATCTGTATTGGTTCCCAGTAAAATTATTGTGAAGAAAATAATAATAAAACGCCACAAGCCCAGAGAGCAGTAAGTGTAGACTACAACAGAATGAAAGGAGCCCAGAGAAGTTATCCAAAAAGGTAAAATTGAAATCAGTGAATAATTTATGCACCCAAAGGAAATTATGAAAATGTATCTAGAATTTGGTCACACAAACAATGAGCAGAGAAAACCATTCAAACATACTATCAGAATAGTGCAGCCATTATTAATGATGGAAAAATGGAAGATTATGCCAGAGAGCAATGCCATCGGGTGCCAGTGAATTGGGACCAGTGCATACCAACAGCAAGCACAGCAGAATGAAGCACTGCCTGGCCCTTTACCATCACTACATTGCTATGTTTGAAGCTGTTATCGCAGTCTCTATAGCAGTCAATCTCCTTGATAGTGTTCCTCTTTTCCCTTGATGCTCTACATGACATAGCACGGTGTCCTTTTCTAGGGACCAGACCATCCTGATAAATATCCAAAAGGTGAGGCAAAGTTTCACCCTCCTCATCCTCAGGAGCATTCTGGCTGTACTTTCTGCAAGATACATGTATTTTCTTCTCTGGAAATCTGCAAGACTTTCGACAGTCTTTACCCCCACGATAATTCAAAGGCATCATTGTTTCTCCTTTTCCCTTATTCATGGTCCAGCTTTCACAAGGATATGAAGCTACACACTGGACTGTGAGCTGAAGAGTCAGCATTTCAGAATCACCAACTCCATAGGACAAAGACAAGGTTTCTCAATGCCCATAAAGCAAGGGTTCTCAACCTGTGGGTCGTGACCCCTTTGGGGGTCAAAAGACCTATGGGGGTCACCCGGATCATAACAGTAACAAAATGACAGTTATGAAGTAGCAACGAAAATAATTTTGGGGGGCTGAGCCCCGGTGGCGTAGTGGTTGTGCGCGGGACTGCAGCCCACTGGGACGGAGGTTCAATTCTAGCAGTGGGGCTGGGCCTCCTACTCCAACCGCTGGAGAGCAGTGATGCAAAAAAAAAAAAAAGAAAAGAATTTTATGGTTGAGGTGTCACCACAACATGAGGAACTGTATGAAAGGGCCATGGCATTAGGAAGGATGAGAACCACTGCTGTTAAGAGTTAGTCTCAAAATTTACCAGTTCTGCCCTGGACTATGAATCAGAATCAGCTGCCCTACAATAAGATGAGCCAATTGAGAGTGTCATGGCTGGAGTTGGGGACCCCTTCATATTCAAAGTGTCATCTTTGTTCTTTAACACTTGAAAAAGTTCTCATTTAATAGATTTTCCAGATACCATACATCCTTTTCTTCTTCTTCTTCTTCTTCTTCTTATTCTTATTCTTATTCTTATTCTTTCTAAGATTTTGAAATCCCTATGGCCTCTTTTATTTCTGGAGATGCACATGAGGGGAATTACTTAGATTTGAGGGGCAGCTAAATTAGAAGCAACAGCAGCAGCAATGTCAGGGCCCTAAGAGTCTTCTCATCCATAGGAACTGCTGGAACATCCTTGTTTGGAGATTCAAGGATTTCATTTTCCCCTGGAACAATTCATCTACTCTCACTGAGATCGAAGAATAAGTGACCCAAACTCAATAGCACCAAATGGAGTTTTTAAGAAAACCGTAAGGCCAGTTTTCTCCTATGAAATGTCGATTTTGCAGGAAACTATGAAATGTTGATTTTGCAGGAACGTGGACTTATGAATCATAGTTGTCCTCTTAATTTAACCCTTCTTCCTCCACAAACAGAGAATCTTAGGACCTGAAGAGCATATGTATTAACAACCAGATGCACATTAACCTGCTAAAGTAGACTCTGTTTACTAACAGATGGGCCAGCATGGCAGCCACGAGGGAGGGAAAGCAATAATTATACTTTCAGGGAGACCAGGTACTGGTGGTGCTGCCAGTTGAAGATTCAGAAACTGTGCACTGGTTGAGGATGACTTGCAAGTCCTGTTCACTGCAAGACTTCTGGCCACTTCTGCCCAGTTAGCTCCATGTTTCTGAGACCGTCTTTAATCATTAGCGGTAGCTTTCAGCACCCAAAGCCTTGCCATCTGAAGTGGGCAATCCATAGAGCTGGGGGAGGGGTAAGTCCCTCACTGGTCAAGATGTCCCTATTTACAACCCAAAGCTGAGGAAAGCCAAAAAGATTGGGGATTCGGTAATGGGTCACCAACCCCTCAATTGAATTAGTGAAGTTCTTCCAAATACCACGTACTGGCTTAAGTGTTTTGGTCAAAAGAGAGAGGGTGAGGAAAGAGCTTGAGTTGACAAGTGAAAAATGAAGCAAAGAATTCAGAAGTGTCATACCTGGTGTGATAAAAAGTCTCCTGGAACCCCACTCTCACTTAGTGCCGTATATCTGTGTTTACACCGATAGTGAGCAATCGGAATAAAGATGAGATTGAGGGCGGTGACCTGAAATAGCCAGCAGTCCTGGCTTAGGGTGATATGAACATCTTCAGATTGAATGGACAGCTGTACCTTCCCTTCATGTTCTCTTTAACATAGAGCGTTGTTGTTGTTGTTGTTGTGGTTCAACATGAAAATGAAGTCCCACATTGATTCCTATCTATTCCCAACAACCAGCATGCACCAGAAAAGCAAGCATCTGGAACTTCTTAGTGTGCTGGTGTGCTTTCTGGAGTGGCGGGATTCTTGCATATTAGAGCAGCAAATGGCTTACCCTTGTGATACAGAGATCAGATCGCATATGCCTGAGAACAGCAAAGTTTCTCCATGGATTCTGGTCACATTTGCAAAGGCGGAGAGACATGCATCATCTGGTACTTTTGGTACAGCCTGATCATAAAGGCAGCAGTGTAAGTGCCAGTACTGGAATTCTTACAAATCAAGAGGTAATGTCTTCAGGATGGATGTAGGAAGCCAGCAAGAACCAGGTAGCCATGGGATACTCTACTCCTCCAACCTCATCCTGAGCCCTTCGTTGTGAACCTTGCCTTTCTTTTTTCTGGAGACTGTTCTCTCATAAATGTGCAGCTCTTGGGCATCCATCTCATCCCTGCTATGGGTGATATCAGAAAGTTCGTTAGCCCAAGGAAGCGCACCCACTGCAGAAGCTTGGGAGACTTCTAAGCCACAAAGATATTTTACTTCCTATTTAAAATTACTAGTGAGAGTTTTCTTGACCTGGCCAGACTTCATGATGGCCAGATCTGAGTTAGCATAACCCACCATGGTCACTTGACCCATATAGGTGCCATGGGTCTGAACCTTGAGTCACTGGTAGAGGGGCTAGCCTTGTCCCAGGCCTAGAAAATGGCCCCAAGAGCTTCCGGTCAGCTCCATCCATTTCCCAAGCCACACCTAAGGTAGCTGTCCTTTGATTTCTTCACTACTGTTTTCATAGATCAAGGATCCAAACAAAGTGAATCCCTGGACTACTGCATTTAGCTGGGTTCTCTAGAGAAGCTGCGCTAGTCCATATAGACTAGAGAAACAAATTTATAGACAAGCATCTGGACATCAGGGAAAGATTTATATATAAGAAGAATGGAACATTGAGAAAGCATCCCAACCCAGTCCAGTCCAAGATCATAAATCCAATATTAGCCCATATGTCTGATACCAGTCTGACTCAGGAAGCATGCGCAGTCGAAGCATGTGCTGGCAGGGGTCTCCCCATGGCTCCTGGCTTCTGGGACTCAGGGTCCATCAACAGCATCCAGTGGTGGTAGAAGCAACTTAGCGCTGGCAGAGGTCTTCACGTGGCTTCTCCAGTTTCAGAGATCTGGTTCCATCACGGTAAGGTAGTGTGGCTCCTCCTCTGACTCCTCCAGCTCCTCAGATGCTGCCATCCTGTCTTGTCAGTCATTTATTGTCTCAGAGCCTGACTCCCAGAGACTGAGAGTCAAATCTCTCTTATTCAATTGGGAAATACTGTGAGACTTCCCAGAATTCTCAGGAGAAAGCCAGGCCCACACAGAGGCCTCATAAACTACTTGTTGGCTATCTCCAGATTAACAGACTAGACTCCATCCCTACACCCCAATCATGACATTGATATCACGAATATATGGCCGCCACAGAAGCCAAACCAGTGGAACTTATATGTGTACGTATAGAGAAAGCAATTCATGTCAGCAAATGGCTCACACAGATAAAGAAAGAATTAAGTCCAATCCAACTCAAGTCCATGGTTCATATGATAAGCTGGAGACTTCTCCTGACTCTTGTAGCTGTAGAGGTTGATGAACCAAGATTGACAAAGCTGAATGGATCTAAGGTCTACAGTCTGCTGATGGCTCCAGAGAGTAGCAAGGACTATAGCAGGAAGTTGGCAACTAGGTGCACTATCCAGGCCAGGCATAAGTTTTCCCACAGAATCTGCTTTACAGGGAGCAAGTCACAACTCAATCATATCAAAGCTGTGACCTAAATGAGGGGTCATCACTGCACCACTACTGGCTGCTCACAGAGTGGATTCCTTTATGTTTGGTCCTATCATGGAGTTGACTACATGGTACTGGATCATGTCAGGATAGATTACTGCCAAACTACTGGAGCCAAGTTGACACAAAATAATTTCACTCTTTTCTCCATTTATCACGATGTTCTCTATTGGTCTAGCTCTGAGGATTTTTGTATTGTTTGCATTCATTTGCAATCCATACTGAAGGCTGAAATTTTTATTTCCATCAGCAAGTGCTTCAAATCTTCATGACTTTCAGCAAGGAAGAGTGTGTCATCTGCATATGCCATCCCTGTTGCTACATTCTTCTTCATATAGTCTAAATTCTCAGATTATTTGCTCAGCATACAGATTGAAAAAGTGTGATTAAGTAACCACCTTGGGCTGAGCCCTGGTGGCGTAAGTGGTTGAGTGCAGGACTGCAGCCTGCGGTCTTGGCGGTTCAAATCCAGCAGCGGCTCTCAGGAGCAGCACTGGGTAGCGCCCACGACCACCAGAGGGCAGTGATGCAAAAAAAAAAAACAAAAACAAGCAAACAAACAAGAAGTAACACAACCTGACAGATTTTTCCTGATTTTAAACCATGCAGTATTATTTTGTTCTATGCATAATACTTCTTGTACAGGTTCTACAGAAATGCAATGGAATTACCATCTTATTATCCACAGTCTATTATTATACAGAGAGCCAAATGACTTTGCATAGTCATAAACAAGCAAAAAAATCTTTCAGATATTCTCAGATTTCAAACAATATCCATTTGGCATAGCAAGGATATTCTTCATTCCATTTCTACTGAATCCAGCTTGAATTTATTGCAGCTGTCTGTCAATGTATTGCTATGATTGTTTTTTCATTATCTTCAGCAATATCATACTTGCATGTAACATAAATGGTACTGTTTGGCAATTTCTGCATTCTGTTGAGTCACTTTTTTTTTAGAAATGGGCACAAATATGGATTTCTACCAGTCTGTTAGCTAGGTAGCTGTCTTGAAATTTTATTGGCATACACCAGTGAGTGTATTCATGGTTTCATCAGTTCTCTGAATCATTTTAATTGGTATTTCTTCAAGTCCTGGAGCCCATTAGTTTTTTCACTAATGCCTTCAGTGCAGCCAAAGAGTAATCATACACAATTACATCGCTTAACCCAAAGAGTGTAAACTACAGTAATGACTGAAGTAAAATGCAATATATGCAGTGGCATTGAAAAAACATAGAATCAAAGAAGACATGTGAATATTCTAACAGAGAAGTTTGGTGAGAGATAGTTAAATCTCTTCAGACTCAGAGAGATGTCAACAGACAATTCTGGAATTAGAACTATTAAAAGACTACAACTGAAATATGTCATGTAGCAAGGTAGAAATAAAGATAATGAATTGCCTCATATTATTGAAAAGTATGCTTTGTGATAAGGAATACATAGGGGAAGAACACTTGTGAACTAATGGCTTTGTAGCAAAACTCATTTAAAGATTACACCTTAAAGATAACACCAGGCTTACATCCTATTGGCTAGTATTGACTGAGGTCTTAAATATTCACGAGCAACCATCTAAGGTGCCCCCATTGATTGCCATCTTGAAGAAAGAAGAGTAGTGGAAAACATGTGGAAACAATTGTTCTGATGTTGTAGTGAACCATGCAAACATTAGTCTTCACAATCCTGAGACCAGAGGAACAATATGGTATCCAGCTACCACCATCAACTGCTCTAAGAAGGATCACGTTGAACATGCATTATTTCACGTGAAGCCAATGATCCACTCTGTAAACTTTACCCTACTTTGCACACACACACACACACACACAAGTGTTTTTAAATAAAATGACACCAGGGAGGTTGAATTCTCTAGACCGAGAAACCATAGGAATGAAAAAGACAGCATTTCCCAGGAATAAAATTCAGAATGAAGGAAGGGGTATGAAAGAAGAACAAATAGAAATGGTGACAATGGAGAAGAAGTGGAACACATGTTGGTACACTAGGGAGACCAAAACAGTAGTACAAATCAAGGTATATATGAATTGTTGGATGGAAAAATCAATTTGCTCCACAAATTCTTACCTGAATCACAATCAAATGTTACAAATCAATAAAAGACAATCCAAGCAGGTGCACTCTAATGCCAATAAAACAAATAATTAAAGTATAAGATGAATCTGTCTCTATTCTATCTATGCCAATAATATGAGACACTTGAACACCCTAAGACCTAAATACTTTTATTTTTCTTCCACTGACAGGTAAAACCCATCGACTGCGACTCTTGTTCCAGGACACCTGTATCACAAGGAGCTCAGGTTATACTGGAATAAAGGGGAAAAGTTAAAAGTGTTACCATATTTCTCTTGGTTTTAGTTGCCACCTTCTGATACCCTGCCATGTGGCATGTGGTAATGCATTACGGGGTCCTTACATCTGAGAGCATCATGGTTATGAAAAATATATATGGTTTCCCTTTCATAGCAATACGCCAAAGTTTTGCCAATGAAAAGCACTTTTTACACATTTAAGGCCTCATCATCTCCTTGCAATATTATTTTCTATTATTCTGAAAGTACTTTTCTCACCCTTTCCCTCATTTTGATATGACTACCACAAGGCAATAATAAAGCTTTATGTGTAGCTGGAGGTGGAGCTGAGAGGTGATAATGCTCTCTGGTTTTTGCTTTACACAAACCATTTCATATGTTTCACATTTAAGGAGGTTGGACTCAATCACTCATTCAATCTTTCTAAAGTTCTGCTGTGTTCTGGTGCCAGAGCCCATAATTACCATAAAACAGGTTGATTTCAGGCTGAATTGCACTGGAAAATGACATTTTCAATTTTTATTGGCACTTTGAAGAGAACATAGTCTTCTCTAGTTATTGTACTTTTAACACTAAAATTCAGAGAAATCATCTTTCCATATGTATTATAAGAAAAATATTTAAATTTTAAGATTTACTTCCTCCTCTAGTAATTTTCCCCCTCTAGTAATTTTTATTAGCATTTAAGCAAGTTCAGTGCCCATCAGACTTAATTCTACTTATTTTTATTGATACCGTATAGACAATCCATAATCAAAACCATCAGTTAAACTGCTATGTCTCCTGTGCTTCTGCCAGAAAATTGGCAGAAAATTCTCATTTAAAGCCTACAAGAAAACCCAAAGGAAGCTTACAGAAATCCTTTATGCTATATTTCCCAGCAACAGAATATTTTCCTGCCTTTGAAAGCTCAATTAAATTTTACTTCACTGAAAGAGTGGAAACCAGGTGCCACCTAGGACCGCCTTCCTCACTCTGATTATCCTTATAAAAATTATACTGGGCTATTTTGCAAGCAATAGTTTAAATCCCTTTAGACCATCCTAGCAAAACGCTATGTCAGAGACCATGAATATAGAATATTGATTTTTGTTTTGTTCCCTCCAAGCATGAAGGAAGAAACTTGACACAAGCGTCTCTCTGCTGTCTATTTCATGGGGAAGGGTACTGTTCTCCTGCCCGGTGTGGGTCGTCATCTGGGGTCCACTCCCTCCTGGTATTCTCTTCCTATCTGGGATGTTTAACTAAGCTCAAGCTCTATGGCCAAAGAAAATGCAAGTGGTCCACTCTGTTCCTACCTGCCCTTAACTTCCCCCAGCCTCTGAGCACGTCTGAGGCTGACGTTTATTCTTCTCCAGTGAAGCCTTTCTTTGTGGGCTTAGAAAAGAGACCAGTTCGTTTTGGTTTTTCCTTTACCTGTGTTAGATTATTTTAGCTCTGACTAGACCAATCATTCAAGAGGATGAAGTTGAAGAAAAGTAACTTATAAAGGTTTCCTTCAGGAGCACGAGCTTTGTAAGACTGAGTCCTATCTCAGTTTTGTTTGCTTCTGACAAACCCCAATTTCCATCTGAAATTTGCTTGATTAGCAGTTTGGGTTTATAGAGACTGAATCAGAAAGCCATGAAAAATTATTGAGCAAAGTCAAAATGATTTCAGCAAGCTGATGAGGAAAAGTATATTTTCTGAGTCTGTAGTTTCTCACAAAAACTTGATGACATATAAGGACTTCCCAAATTAGAGAGTTAATGAAACTGTCAGGTCTATGATCCAGTTCTCCCATCTTCATATACGATTTCAACAATATACTACAATCCAGTAAATAGGTAGTACTGTATTTGTCGGACAATAAGATGCACTTTTGGGGGCCTGAATCCCAGTGGTGTAGTGGTTGTGTGCAGGACTGCGGCCCACTAGGTTGGCGGTTCAAATCCAGCAGCAGCTCTCCAGGAGCAAACCTGGGCCTCCTACTCCCACCAGATGTCAAAAAAAAAAAAATAAGATGCACTTGTTTCCCCCACTTTGGGTGTGTCTTTTGGTCCAAAGGTGTGGTACTCCAAAACACTTGTTTATGATCCCATGTCCTACTTACAGCTTACTGATGTTTGCATGTTGGATTGCTGTGTGTTCGGCGTAAGTCCCGCCTCCTGGAGTCACAGTGTCAGTCAGGTCTCATGATCAGCACAGCACACACCTCCCCTCACTTGTTAATCAGGGTGATGATGGCTCTTAACACCATTGCTGAGTTTACACTGTTAAATATAACTGCATTTTGCTTTATTTTAATAAGTATTTTAGTATACTGGTACTATTTGGTTCAGAATATTTTGTTTTGTTTTGTTTTCCTGCTCTAAAAACTGGGTGCATCTTATGGTCCAAAAAATATGGTTACATTGACAAAACTAAAGTAAGTATCTTATTGGCACTAGCACAGTGAAAGACATTTAGAGAAAGAAAAATAAGGGTTACAGTCATTGACTTTCCCAGGAGAGAAAATGTAATGTCAAAAGGAAAGACTTAGAGTTTGTGATTTTCATCATTGGCAAGGAAACTTAAAGAGCCAAGACACATAATGATTTGGAATTTGACTAGGACAGCAATAGTGACCGACACAGGAGTGTAGGATGCAAGACTAGCATGCATACTTTGACAAAGCTTTTGTGCTTTCACTTTGGCAAAGCCTTCATTTTTTCCTATGTTTCTCCGCTATACAGATGTTAAAAATAATAATAATGATGACGTTTTCTCTAAAGAAAAATAGCCTAGGAGAGAAAGTTCACTAGATATATAAATGAGGAAACAGCACAAAAGAGAGGCTGTCTAAGAAAAATACTTGACAAAACATACCTTGCCTAATTGGAAATAAAGAGTGATGTCATCATTCAATTAATCAACTAACAAATATTGATTGAGTTTCTCATACCTACCTAGATTAAGTCTGAAGGTTACTGCTGTGAATACCATGTTCCCAGCGTGTTTGCACTTGGAAAGGAAAGTACAGAATAAATCATCAACTCCAAAGGCAGTATCTGTTATGCAAAGAAGTCCAGGGTGTCTCGAGACTGTACAATTAGAGAACCCGATATTACTCTCAGGATCACCCAACACTTAGCCGAATGGGTAACACTGAAGCTAATATTTGTGTTCTCCAGGGGGGAAAATAAGTGAATGATTCATTACATTATATCAACTTCACCACCTCAGGAAACTTGAGACTTGGATTCTGAGAGAAAATTATATGCTTTAGAAGTCTTTGAAAAATTGAAGATTCTCCGAATTATCAAAATGTTTATCCTTCAAGAATGTTAATGAGATGAGAACTGCCAAGGGCCTATGATAAAACCTTGGCCTGTAATAAAACCTGAGAATATCAATGAAGAGGAGGAGGAGGAGGAGGAGGAAGTGAAAAATAGCATGGGATGTCTCAGTGGGCAGGTTAGAAGGAGAAAAGAAGATTTATTGGGGACCTTCAAGAGAGGGGTTTGAGTGGGATGGTGGGGGCAGAAGTGACAGTAACCGTTTAAGAAGGCTTGTTTGAGCTGACAACAAAGGGACTAAGTTCAACTTTTCCCTCACTTCTAGAGCCTCCTGAAATCTCACTTCTTCTAAGAGACTGTTTTTAATCAGACAAAAAAAAAAGGGAAATATTCCTGTTTACCATTCCTCCAACTTCTTCACAAACTGCTACTAAACAATAGTACACACAAAACATTCAGCATTGTAGTTCCTCCACATTTGGTTCCACTCAGGGAGATGCTTTCAGACAAGAGAAATTATCAGTCACGCTGAATTGTTGACAGATCAATAAAATAGTGATTTTATTCGGTAATTTATTTATTCAGGACTCTGCTGAGAAAACTTACTTATATAGAGCCTTACAAAACAATAGGGAGAGAAATGCTGACCTCCAGCCTCCCCTAGCCCGGCCTCTTTGTATCCCCAAGGCCCTGATTACCAGCCTCAGTCAAACTGGCTCTTAGACATCCTGACTTGGCTACTGTTCATGTTACAAAACCTTCCCTGTTTCCTTTACCTATGGCAGAATGTTCCCATGACGTCATTTCTCCTATAGGGCCTTCTGCAATATGGGCTCCACTAATGCAACTTTTCAACAGCACTTTTAAATACCTTCCACTTCCTGTTACCTCTGCTTCTTACTGTCTCGCCTCCCGTGTACAAAAAAAAAAAAAAATTGCTATCAAGTCCACTGTACACCCTGGAGTAGACATGTCCAGAAAGGTTCCCCAGACTGTAAACTTGATGGAAGCCAACTGCCAGGTCTTTCTGCCATGAAGCAACCGGTGGGGTTGAACTGTCAACCTTCCAGGTTGCAGCTGACTACTTATCAACTTTGCCACCAAAGCTCCTCCACTAGTGCGTGCGTGCATGCCCGTGTGTGTGTGTGTGAACAAGGTGTGTTGGAATTGCATGCACGAACACACGCACACAGTCCCTGTTGCCTTACAACCCTCCCTTTGACCAGACTCGAGAGAATATAAAGTGCTCAGTACAGTGCCTGGTTGATAATTCCTATATGTTCATTGCTTTCTTCTCTTCAGGAGGGTGGCATTTCTAAAAGGACTCATCAATAGCCTTTCAGATGAGAGCTATCTAGTTTGGATTGTAGATTATATATGACATGCACAATTACTTTTCCCTCCATGAATCTCATCTTTTCTCTTCATTTTAATTCTAAAATCCTAGAATTAGAATGCTTGCTACTGAGGTTGCAAAGTCCAAATTTGAAGTTTTAATCCTCTCAAAAATACTTCTGGATGATGTGATAGCTCATTTTCTTTGAATGAATATATAGAATGCATGCAATTAATTGACTCATGAATTTATATCATTAGATTATCAAATTAAGTCAAAAGATTAAACTTATGCTATTCATATAAATATCCTCCAAAGAATGCTATGCAATTTTTACTTAATAAAGTTCAATGGCATCTTGCCATAACTTTACTAGTCCATTCTATTTCATATCATCACATCTAAGCTTCAAAGGATATCCAAACATCTTAAAGTTAATATTTTAAAAGTCTGATTTCAAATATAGTTTAGTAGAACACAAAATAGCTGTTTCTGCTCCAGTCATGGCAAGTCCTACTTTCCTACACAATAAAGTAATGCCTCCATGCCTTAAGAATGATATTCCTACCTTTTAGCTCTCCAAAAAGTTCCATATTCGGCAAGTATATATGTGTTCTTATTCCTCTATTTAAGTAGATAAATAACAATGACCTCAAAATTGCTAACTCACATTATTGAATAGCACTATTGTTCACTCACTAACAATAACTACTACTTAAGTTATACAAAATTTCAATGATTACTTTCAAAACTTTTTGTCAACATGATTCAGCTGCTCTGTTTTATGACTCTAACGTTTTAAACCAAAGACGATTGGAAAGAAACTGAAACCACGTGAATCCAAATAGGCAGGAGCAAGAATAATGAAACTTGACTGATATGAAACCCACAGGTCTCCCTGCTTCTAGCCGGAAAACCGCCTAAAACGACTGTGCTTTCATCGCCTCTGACTCCTCCTTCTCCCCTCCCACCACAACAAGCGCCCCTGCCAAGACCATTTGCTGTTTGGTATGACTGTTTACTAGACTGAATTTTTCTACTTGTTCAACCTTTCAAGACAAGAGGAAAAAATAAGCATCTGCTCTAATTACTAAGTCCAACATCCCTCGCTGATGATTGATAAGGCCCCTGCCATCGAGTGAATGTCCACTCTTAACAAGTCTATACTGGAATTGTTCCACTGCCTTTCTGGCACTCTGAGTCTTCACTGGAGCAAACAGTCTCATCTTTCTCACTTGCAGCAGATGGTGGTTTTGAACTGCTGACCTTGCGGTTAACAGTCCAACTCATATATTTGCATAGCAACATAAAGCCAACAACGGTGATGGGGAAAGGAGAGACTTCAAATAGTTCATCAAGCCTTTGTTTTCTTTTAGATTTTCATTTTCTCTTATTTCCCTTTATTTTTCATTGAATCAACCCAAAATTAAGGTATCGGGCATACATGGATTGCACAATTAAAACTCATATATCTTTTTCAAGATAGGACAGATAGCTGATAAAAGCCAGAAATCAGAGCAATAGGGAGTATAAGGATGGAAGGGGTTGCAAGATACATAGCTTTAGATAACCAAAAATGAGGAAGAAAAAGTAAGAGTCAAAAACCATATCCTCAAGGAATTTAATTGGAGTGACACTGGACTTAAAGTCAGAATGAGCCTAAATCCTATTGTTTCTTTGATGGGGGCCCCCCACAAGGCTGGAGAGGGGGAATAAGTCATGTCACCTCTGTAATTCTTCATATAAACTTTTACCTCCAATTTTCATTTCAAAAACAACAAACGCCACCATTGAGTCAATCTCTACTCATAGTGACCCTCTATAAAATTTTGGAGGCTCTAAATCTTAACCGAAGCATATAATCCCATTTTTCACCTAAGCTTGATTTGAGCAGTCAACCTTACCTGACACAGCCACCAAAATTCCTTAATAATTTTATACTTGGATTTAATGGACTATAACTTTAGTTCAAAGGTGGGAATAGGGCTAGAATAAGAACCATAGGGAGTATCAAAAAGCTCAGGCAGTGAGAACTGCAATATATATATATCGATATTGATATTGATATATACATCAAACAGACAGATTCTTGCCTAAAATCTAGCCAACTGCTTTATAAATAAAAATTGTCTTGACATCAGGGCCAGTGCTAAAGCTCAGCAAGTCAGCTAGAGTTGCACAAATGTGGGTCAAATTGGACCTCATCGGAATCTGGGTTTTGTGCTCACTGTGGGATTCTTGGTGCTAATTTTAATTTTTCAAATATCCAATTAAAATATTGATGTGGATTATTGCACTTTTAAAAACACCCTAAAATTCTGTGCCTGACGTATATCGTTCTCTCATTGCACCCTAGTGCTACACCTGCAAAGTTCTAAGAAAAACACAAAGTAAAACACTAGCAACATATGCAATGCGTATACAATAAAATATTTGTTATTACTCCATACAGAGCTTTCGTCTCTAGTACCTATTAACTTTTATTTCAAGCATATAAACTTACTTTAATTATGAAATACAAATTTTATTGTGAGCATATTTTAAGCAGGGCATGCTTATTAGGAAAGGACCCGTCGCCAGAGAAGGGCGTCGGGTTTGGTGAAGCAGAACATCAGAAGAATGAGAAGAGGAAGTTCCTCCCCAAGATGAAGTGACACGGGCACAGCGACACGAGCTCAAACATAGCAGCAACTGTGCTGACGACACAGGGTCAGGCAGAGGACTTCCTTCCGTTGTTCCTCAGGTCACTGCGAGGCACAGCCAACTCACGGCACCGACCGACCACAAGGTCAACCCCCTGGAAATTCCGAGCAGGAAAAAAATCCCTACTGGTCAGCTGATCATGCATTCAAAACGTAGATGAGTAAAATACTGGCAATCCAGAAGCTGGTTCTTGGTGTTCTTGACTTCAAAGTATGACGAGATGTTCAGCCTACATGTTGCGTTTCTTAGTCGAACCCTTCCGTGTCAGGAAACACGGACAGGAATGCATCCCCTTCCATGCACTGCTTACTCCAGAGAGGAAGCTAGCCTGCTTAGAAAGGGCACATCATTTCAGGGTAATTTTCATTTATTTTTATTCCCATCCTTTAAAAACTAAAGCGCTTTCTTCGCTTTCCTGACCTCTTCTCTTTTCCTCACCCCACCCCACCCCCAGTCTCATACTTACTGCCTTACAAGCTTCATGTGAAATCAGGCTACACAAAAGCAATACACTGTGGGACTAAGGCCTAATATCTGCAGGTTTGAATTCAAACAGGTGAGTATGAGGATTTATCAAAGACAGAGCTTTGAGAACACACACAATTCACAGCTAAGGTCTATCTGAACTATTTATATTTTTTAAATTCACTTCTATTGTACAAATTAATGTCTTTTAATAAAGCATATTGCTTCAACATCTTTTTAAAGGAATTTTTTGGAAAGTCATTAAAAATTTCTGCAACAACCATCCCAAGACCTTTCGGCCCATGCTTTCAAAACACATTCTATTTTCATCATTTGTAGGAAATCCAAAGAAAAGAAGACCCTTCTCTTCGAGACACTTGGACTTATCCACACTTATCCATATTACATACCTGCTATGGATCCTTTAGTCCACATTTATGACAATGAGTTACCACACTTTATCATACCGATATGGTCCTTCAGTATCTGACCAGGTTTCCATGTCAGATATGAGGTTGCCAGTGGCTACTTCCTCCAAAGTCGGCAGCCTATGCCTTCTTCATAGTCTGGTCTTAGTCTGGAGGTAAGATAGAAGCAAAACACAGTGGTGCTGGAGGATAAGCTTCACTAAAAAGCATAAGTTAAAAATAAGGTCTAGAAATTGATCGACATGTCAGGAAAGACAAGTTCTTAGAGTATGCGGTAAAGTAGTAGGTCCATGAGAAGAGGAAGACCATCAAGGCAGTATTTTGACACGGTGGGTGCAGTAGGCTCAGACACAGCAATGGCGAGGATGGTGCAGGGCCAGGCAGTGCCTTTTCATTCTGTTGTGCATAGATTTGTTAGGAGTCAGAACTGACTCAATGGCACCCAGCATCTAAAGTGAATTTGGGGCATAGACGCTTCACCTTTCATCTTTGTCACTCTAAAACGTGACACATATTAGGCTACATCTGACAAAATTAAGGAGTGAATTACTAAACCTGTCTCAACATTTAGAAAATAAAGACTCCCAGCTATTCCACAAGTCTAATTCCTTCCCAGCACAGAAATGTATACGCTTTTATGGATCTACTAAATGGATGCGTTCTCTTACTTGGCCACCATCCAGCACACAGAAGGAACTTAAAAGAAAGCAAAAGGTCAAAGTAGTTAGTCTAAGGCAGAGGTGTAAACTATGATTATAACGTCAAATTTATCCCACTTCTTGGTTTCATAAATTAGCTGTTACTGGAATTCAGCCATACTGTTTGATCGCACATTGCCTATAACTGCTTTGTGCTATGATGGAGGAGTTGAGGAGTTGCAAGGGAGTCTTCAAGGCCTGGTAAATGTCAAATCCCCATTCTCTAGTCCTTTACAGAAAATATTTCGGAAACTTTATGGATGGTCATTTGACAGCTCTACGATAGTTTATCAACATCCCTGTTAGTCACAAGCCAACCCATACATCCAGGATTAGCAGTCCCTCTTTGGACTATAAACTGTTGCAAGGATATATGGGGGAAACGACATACAACTTGCGCAAATACACCAGTCTTATCATCTATCGACATACAAGGGGGCAGGCCCCTCAAAAAAAGGATTGCGCTGGGTGGAATGGAGCTTTCCTAGGATGCATTTCTTTCCCCACTAAGCAAGCATTGAGCAACTCACTCTGAGTTAGTGTACTCAAGTGACCTCACCTCAGAAGATTCTCTCTGGTCATAATGAATTTTTTTTAAGTCATTTCACTCAAGCCTCTTTTTGTGTGATGGTGAATTTAAGAGAACAGTGAGCAGTTGTGAATTTTGTTTCCTCCTCAGGTAAAATGCTGCAAAGCTGTCGTGATGTTGAACACAGCTTATAAGGACAGCGCTAAGGATAAACTCAAATGTATGAGTGTTTTTCTCGTTCTGAAAAAGGTGAGATAGCAAATGATAACAGGCTTCATTCTGGACATCTGTCAACTTCCAAACAATGAAACTATCAACACATCGTACATTTGGAGTTTATTCCACCAGGTCAACCTCTTAATCACGCTGTCTATTTAGAGGTCCTGAAAAGATTGTGTAAATGCATGTGACCAAAAAAAGGGCTGACTTGTGGCAGACAGGAGACTGGTCTTGCCACCACGACAATGCACCTGCTCAGTCAGCCTCTCACCATGCCAGTTTGGGGCAAAACCAGCATGCCTGTCTTGTCCCAGGTACCTTTCTCACCTGACCCCCCTCTCTGTGTGACTTCTCTTTTTTTTTTTTTCAGGAATGCAGAGGATCATGAAAGGACAGCAATTTGATGACACAGAGGAGGTGCTGTCGGTCATCCAAACAAATGAGTTTGAAAAATGTTTTCAAGACTAGAACCACAAAAAAAAATTTTTTTTTAAAGAATAGCACCACAAGTTTGACCAATGTATTGAGTGTAATGAACAGTACTTTTAAGGTGATAAAGTTGTTTCGTAAAAAAGAAAATTAAATCATAACTTAAAAAAATTGATTTTGGAGGGATACCCCCACCTATACAGCTTTTTGTACTAATTTCTCCTATGATCTCATAACCTTTTTAAAGGCGATTTAATCATGTGGGGAAGGGGATACTCTAAGCTAGATGTGGTGCTGATTAGATAATTCCCCTTGATATGATTGAATGATTGAAATGTTTCATTGTGTGATATGTAAATTGTGTGCCAATAAAAATGTTACAAAACACATTTTAAAAAATGGGAACATTTGTGAGTATGGTACAGGACCTGGCAGCATGTTGCTCTGTTGTGCTTTGGGTCCCTGTGGATCAGAATCATGTGGATGGCACCTAACAAAAATAGCAGTCACTTCTTGGTATAGGTCCAATAAGGCCTTAAAAATAATTGTATTTACATATAGTTCACATATCATACAACTTAATGGTTTAAACATATTTAAAAGAGTTGTGCAATCATTACCACACTCAATCTTAGAAACTTTTTCTTCTTTCTTGTGCTTGTGCTACTTTTTGTGCCCCTACTTCACCAACCTCTCCTGCCATAACCCCAAGAAACTATTAATCAAGCTATTGTCTCTATAGATTCTCCTATCCTGGATTTCATACTACGTAAAATATCCAAAAGTGAGAAAAAAAACCCAGCAACAATAACAAAATAAAACATAACAACCTCAATTGAAAAGATAAGATAAAATAGTAAAAACTAGAACAAACTTAAAATGAATCAAAAGGGAAACAAATAAGAAAGTGTTAGATTTTGACCTAACTATATCTGCATTAGTCCGCTTTTCAAAGAACTTCTTTGATAGCAAAATTCCATTCATCCTTTGTCAAGGGTCAGAAGGCATTAATCAACATGGGAACACTGCAAGTGGTTTCTAAGCTGTCGCTGTCATGCAGAGCCTTCTTAAAATGGGGTTCTCAGAATTTAAGCTCTAATACCATTCCCTCCTCCAGTCTTGGATTTTATCATTGTTTGTCCTTGGATCACACAGGTTGGTGAGCTTCGTTTGTGTGGACTTAGCTGACACCCCACATGTTTTGAAACAAGCCTGTAAGAGGCCCCAGTGCTGTTCTTTCAAATACCTGGATACCTTCTGGTTTCTTTACCACACTTGCTATCTTCAGTGAGCTTCATCAGGAAGGCAAATATCAAGTAGGGTGAATATCAAGTAGGGCATTAGATCATTTTTATAGTTGGAAAGCAGGCTAGGTAGCCAGTTATCTCTGATCACTGTACCCAGAAAGATAAGGTCTTGTTTCTGTCAACAGTGCTCTGAAAGCTCTGTGGAAGACAGCCTTTGCAACCAAACATCTACAGAAATAAAAAAAAGAAAAGAACTAGAAAACAGAGGGTAAATATATTGAAAGCTGCATTATTTTCACATATCTCACACTACTGGTTTTTGTTTCTTAGCCTTAAATCTAATTAGCTTATCCCTAGATGGTGCACAGTTTCTGTTCAGTTGTTAACATAAACGCTGGTGGTGAGAACCCTCTCATGAGGATCATAGATGAAAAACTTGGTGATGTGTTTCCAGTAATAGTACCATCAAGAAAAGTTTATGAAGCAGTTCTACTTTGGATCCTATTGAGATAGAATGAGTGAGGATCAACTGCACAGCAACCACAGCAATATCAATCTCAAAAATACGAATTCCATTGTCTAGTCCCCAATCATTCTTGATGAGCAGCGGACCAAGAGTGCCTCCAAAATCCTAAGAGGTCCATCCAAAGAGGCATTGTGCCTCCTTTTCAATTCTGGGAGGGGCCAGAAGCCATCATGTATCATTCTCACTACTGAATTCCTAGAAATTTCCCTGAGGTGGAAAGTGCTTGAATTTTTACCAGGTTAACTTCCTACACTTCTAGCACACAGATGTTTCACCAATAAATCTGAAATCATTCATACCTCTTCCTTGCTGGTTTCCATCAGCATGATGTAATGAATGTAATGAACCTGACTGATATTTTGTGGAAGGGTAGGTTGATCAATAGCCCTATAGGAGAAATTGTGGCCAGGTTGGTGGATGCAGAGCTGAATGAATCTGAAATTGGCTGAAAATATCCAGTATTTGTCACCTATTAATGGATCCTGGAATTGGCGAGTGATATCACAGGAGTTCATGAACAGAACACAGGACCCAGATGTGGCAATAGGAATAAGCTGGTGTCCTCACACTGTCAGTCTATACCAGAGATTCTCAACCTTCCTAATGCTGCAACCACCCCCAACCATAAAATTATTTTTACTGATACTTCGTAGCTGCAATTTTTCTACTGTTATGAATCATAATATAAATGTCTGCTGTGCAGGATATATTTTCATTGTTACAAATTGAACCTAATCAAGGCACAATGATTAATCACAAAACAATATGCAATTACATATTGTGAAATATTTATTTCTAATTATAAAAAAAATGACATTTTATTTTGAAGCATGGTGTAGCATGAGTAACAGTTTTAATATAACAACAGTAAACTACATTGCTACATTTTGTGACAGTATGCATAAAAAAACCAATATCAGTACGAAGGTTAAGAAAGCTTCTTTCTCACCAGATCAGAAATTCTTGAGGCAGTCTTTGCAAGAACACACTATAGATCATCTTCCACAACAAATCTACTTCTGTTTTCAGATTTGATAACCAACAAGCTGGAAAACCCTGTGTCATAAAGATATGTTGTTGGAAATGGAAGAAGGCACAACACCATCTCAGACAGAACAGGATATGATTGCAAACACTTGATCCGGAATATAGTAACTAGTATTGTAGAGAAATCAGTTCTTGTTGCATCGCTGTTAATAAGTTCAATGAACTCCTCTTGTGCTGTCTCAGGAACATCTTCCATCTTGACTGTGAATGGGCTTCTGGCAAGTGCAAATGCAGTGCCAAGTAGATTTGGAAAGTCTGATGAAATTTCATCTGCAAGCAAGTGCAAGTGTTCTTTCACAGAAATTATCACCGTAATCCTTTTGTCTGGTTCAGTGTCATATTCCACAAAGAAAGTACATAAGGTAGGCAATGTTTAAATTTTATTTTCATCCAATTTTCTTTGCCAAAGCTGAAGCTTCCTTTGAAATGATAGATCTTTTTGGACAAATCGAGAGGCATGTTGCATTTAGTCCTTGCAGTGATAAATTTAACTCATTCAAGATAGCAAAGATGTCAGTAAAGTAAGCTATTTTGGGGCTGAGCCCCGGTGGCGTAGTGGTTGTCCACGGGACTGCGGCCCACTGGGACGGAGGTTCAATTCCAGCAGTGGGACTGGGCCTCCTACTCCCAAAACTGGAGAGCAGTGATGCCCCCCCCCCAAAAAAAAGTAAGCTATTGTCTGCAGTTCACTTTTATCACAGAAAAGTGCTTCCAACTGTGGTCTTGCTTCCAGATTAAAAAGCGTTTTCAGTTCATCACAAAGCTCAAGATTTCTTTGACTACAGGTTTTTTCAAAGGTTTGGCTTTTGAACAACATAAATATGTTTATATAATTATAGATTAAAATTATACTTTTAAAAGATTTCTAAATATGTAATAGAATGGATACAAATGTATACTTAACCCATCGCAAAACCACACAATGAGAAATCAATTCAAATAACAATAAAACATTCTGTCACAAGTGAGATGTATTGTGGGATTCAAAAATGAGTAAATATATTTTCTTCTTTGAGAAATTAGATTTTCAGAATGAGAAATCAAAATTATAAAAAAATTAAAGTGTTAAATAGAAAAGGTCTATTCTGATTTCAAATTGGATGTATCAAAATGAACACACAATGTCATTCATCTTTAGAGGGAAAAAGTCTATATTTCTATCTCTGTTTTTGAAAAAGCTCGAAGGAATGACTAACCCAGTAGATATGATCGCCCCTATTACTCGGATAGTGTATTTTTTTATCATGTATTCTTCATATGCCATTTTCACGAAATGATGCTCATTTCAGGCATGAAGCTGGACGTGCACAATGTTATTGGAATCACTTATACTACATAGTCAGAGCACAACACTAATCGAGTTTAATTTGATCAGAACAACAGCACTGAAAGAGACGACTTGAATTGATTCCAAGGACGGACAACTTAGTACAAATAATGTCAATGAGTCAAAACACGAATTATGACCTTGGAGAATTCTAGGAAACTAACTCATTATTTTGATAACTGATAAACATGAGGAAAGAATTAAGCAAAAAGAGAAAAAAAAAGAATTAAGCAATTTTATGCCTTCCTGTATGAACTGAACATCATGGTCATCAAGTAGCTGATAAGGAAATTTTTCCTTTTTAAAAAATATGCTAGCTCTGAAAAAAAACATAGAATAATATCACTATTAATGTGCAACCTTTAATGAACTAATATATCTGAAGTTATATAGTCTCATATGCTAGCCATGAGCCATATAAACCTGTTTAAATTTAACTGATATAAATTTAGTTTAATTTAAAATTCAGTTTTTCATTAACACTAGCTAGATTTCAAATTCTCAATAGCTACATGTTGCTAATGGCTACCTTACGAGATACAGCAGATATAGAACACTTCTCTCACTGAAGAAAGTTTGTCTTACACAGAAATGCTCTAGAGAATTTATTCAAGATAACAAATTTCAAAGGCTACCAGACATTGAGGGGTGAAAATGTACAGTAGCAATTTGCAAAATACAGGATTCAAATCTGAAATGCCATTTAAGTGGCCAGCTCTAACAATCCCTTTAACAATAAATCCAGAGGACAGAGAAATGTGTTGAACAACATCATGGGGGTGCCATGAACAAATCTTAGCCTATGGAGCATTATTCTAAAGCAAGAATACAAGTTCCTTAACCAACATGTCAAAAGAAAAAATCGATAAGAAACAGAGAATATATAAATAATTGTAATGCATAGGCCTTAATAAAGTCATATTCCCCCCTCCCAAATTAAAAGATTAAAAACCTGGAAATAATAAAACAGTTGGGGAAATCTGAGCAGAGTAGATTGGATATTTGAGTTCCCTCAGTGATACAATGGCTAAACTATCAACTACTAACCTCCAGGTTAGTGGTTCATACCCACCCAATAGCAACTAGGAAAACAGGCATGGAAATCTGCTTCTGAAGGATCACAGCCTTGAAAGCCCCATGGGGTTCTTCTACTCTACGCTTCTACGTGTAATCATAAATTGGAATTGATGCCACAGTAATTAGCAATCACAGCATTTCTAGGTTTGATTAAGCATGATATTGTGGAGGTATTTCAAATATACCTATATTTTTGGTTCATATGTAAGTATTTATAGATGAGTTTATATTCAAAATGCTCTTATGCAGACCCTGGAAGAGTAATTAATGAAAAGAGAGTGGTTATGGCTTGACTGATGGAGCTGTGTGATAAGGTATATGGGAGTTTGTCAGATTTTTCTCTCTACCTTTGTCTGTATTCAAAATTTCCAAAATAAAACTTACAAAAACTTTTCCATTCCATTCATCAATTATAATCCACTGTCACAAAAATGAACAATGAAATTGAATGAAAAATGAATTGCTGAACATCAGGAAAATAAGCAAGAATACTTAACCACCCATCGTCTGTGATAAGCCAGTTGATACATACAATCTTGATACAGTTCATTCCAATATGGACCTCCACTGTAGTATATTTAAACTGGCCTATACAGTTTCCTATATTAAGTATGAGACAGTCTCCCAATCACAAATAAAATATTACTCATAATTAGAATATTCCTCAGTTGAAGAATTGAAGTTAACTATCACTCTTAATTTGACACCAGTAGGGGGAGATAGATGCTGGATTTCCTCTGGGAATATTTCTTTTTTTTTCTCAAGAAATAATCAATGCTTCATCTGGATGCTTTCAAGAGGAGGCCCTTCTGCTTTGTTTTCCTGAGAATCGTGTCTCCATTTGAAATCCTTCATGCTTTCATTTCCCAGGGAGAGGAGCATGCTATGGAGCGGCATTGCAATCCAATCTTACAGTTCAAGTTTTATTAGTAACTTAGTCCTAATTGTTCTCATGCTTCTCTATTATTACATCCTCTTCTTGGACCCTCTATGTATTACTCAATTTGAAAAGAACAAAGGGAGGGAGAGAGGAGAGGAAAGGAAGGAAGGAAGGAAGAAGGAGAAAGGAGATAAAGAGAGAGCATTTAATGATCATTTAATATTCGGACTAAATTACGGTGTGGTTAGGTACCATCCAATTGATTCCAACTCACAGCACCCCTGTACACAACACAATGAAACACTGCCTGCTCCCATGCCACCGGCCCAATCACTATGTTAGAATCCATCGGTGCAGCCACTGTGTAACTCCAACCCACTGCGGGGCTTCCTTTTTTCCCTGCAAACTCATTCTACTTTACCAAGCATGCTGTTCTTGCCAGAAACTGAATTCCCCTAATAATATGCCCAAAATATGTCTGACAAAGTTTCACCATGCACCCTTTGAAGGAGTTTTCCCGCTAGTCTTCTTTCAGGAAAGGTGTATTTATTCTCCTGACCGTCCACAATGCCTTTAACATTGTTCACCAACATCATCTTCAAAGGCATCAGTTCTTCGTCAGTCACTATCTAGCTTTTGCAAGCATGTGAAGTGACTGTAAATACCATGGCTTGCGTCAAGCATAGCTTGGTTCTCAAAGTGAAGTCTTCGCACTTTAACACTTGAAAGAGGCCTTATGCTGTAGGCTTGCCTGCTTCCATAGTCGCTGTTTGCTCTTTTGACTATTGCTCACATACATGTCGGCTGTGGAGCCAATTAAAAGCAAACCCTTGATGACATCAATCTTTTCTTCTTCATTTATCACGATGTTATCTATTGGGCCAATGGTGAGGATCGGGGTCTTCATTAATTGTAATCCAAACTGAAGACGATAGCCTATTATTTTCATCAGCCAGCCCTTCAATTCCTTTTTGTTTTCGGCTAACAAGCTCGCTCACATGTATATTGTAGATTATTGATGAGCCTTCCTCCAATTCTGCTGCCATGTTCTTCTGCACATAGCCCAGCTTCTCATATTATTTGCTCAGCACACACCTCGAATAAGTGTGGTGAAAGTAGGTAGCCTTGACATACACTTTTCCTTATTGTAAGCCACGAAGCATTCCCTTGTTGTTCTCACCGCTGCCTCCTGGTCTGTCTAAGGTGTTACATGAGGTCAATGAAGTGTTCTAGAATCCCCGTCCTTCTCTATACTATCCGTGCTTTGTGATCCATAGCTACTCATTCACGGCCAACAACTCAACGCTGTTCATAGGAACCCTACAGGACAGGGTAAAGCTGCTCCTTTGCATTTCAAAGATTGTAACTCTTTAGGAGAGGAGGAAGCCTCCTCTTTCTCCTGCAGAGCAGCTGGTAGCTTCTAACTGCTGACTCTGTGCTTAGTTACCCAACATGCATCCCACCGCCCGAGCTTCTTATCCATAGCTGTTCAAAACCAAATGCCCTGCTGTCAAGTTGATTCCTGCCCATGGTTACTGGTAGTGTGTAAATGATGTCATGTATTTATACTACTCTTTCTTGAATATCTACTATATACAAAGTGTGGTCAGGGCTAGCGTTATAATGAAGAATAACCAGTGCCTATCCTTAAGAAGCATCGAGTCTAGGAGAGAAACAGTATACATTAAGATAACTATTTAATGAGACATGGATGATTCTCTATGAGCTTATGGAAACACATGTAGCTTATCCTGAAGAAAGCAGAATATATAACTATGTCTTCATTAGTCAGTAATTTATTAAGTTTATCAAGTTCCTCGAAAATACATTTTTTTTCATTCAAAAGTAATTGTTGAGTATCTTTCATGAAAGAGATAGGATATCTTCTTAATTCAAATCGTCAAACATTCTCTTTGCTGAGGACAGGACACCTTTAATAGTGTGCCTATCTGTAACAATGTTATTTTCTTGTATGCCAGAAGTCTGATTTTGACTCATAGAAAAATGTGATGACAGAGTAGAACTGGTCCATCGGATTTCCTAGGCTATCATTTTATGAGAAAAAATTATCAGATCTTTTCTCTCATCGAGCAGCTGATGAGTTCAAACTGCCAATCTTTGGATCAACCCTCAAGCACTTAACCATTGTGCCACTAGGGTCCTTTGTCTGTAAAGACCAACAAAACTAAAGAAGTTTTCTTCATTTTGTGAGATTGCTGTTTTCAATATATATTTTCCATCTTTCATTAGAAATCCCATGATCTTCAAATATTATTTGAGGATTATGTGTGGTTTTGTGTGTGTTATAAACTTGTGTGTTAACCTGGATTGTCTAGAGAAACAAAAACAGTGATGTTCATAAGAATGAACTTCATGTCAAAAAGTTCGTTGGATCCTATGCTAGGCAGAGCCCTCCTCAGACTCACATAGCTGCAGGCTGATGCTGCAGAAAGATGAAGCAAGGAGCAGGAAGATCCCAGGTCAGAGAGTGCAGAATGTCATGGATCCCCTGTGCCAACAATTCCCTGGGTTGGAGACACATGTGGGTTTGGCCCTGGGGGTAGATACAGAATCCAAGCAAGAAAGAGAGAGAAGTTCCTATGATATCTCATGTAACAAAGCTATATATAACCCCAGGCAGCAGCATCAAACTAAAACTTGACTCAACCCATATTTTCACACAGATTCAAATTGATGTAAAATCTAGCAATCACACCCTATAGGAAACCAAACAGATACTAGTTACACATTCTCTCTATGCTTTCACAATTTCTAATGCTGCTAAAGTCAATATAAATTATTCGGAATAATAATAAATCTTATTCGTCATTAAACCTGGGTTGACATAGACAAATATGGTGCATGTGTTATATGCTCTCATGATCAGTCAAGAAGAGATTTTTTCCCCCTCAGGAATTCCATCCCTTGAGTCTTCCATGGCCTGCTAATCTTCTCAAGTGGTAGCCCCTCCTCTACCCAAACAACAGCTCAACCTATATAGATAACTAAATATGGGAGCAGCCTTTCTATTTTGTGAGGAAATTAAGTTTTAGAATAGTCCCTATTTAGCAATAGTTCTATGTAGGCAGCTCCACAAGGGTCTCCTTTGTAATACTTTTCTTTTTGTCTACCAAAAGGCTCCTCTTAGACTTTCAACCTAATCCTCACTCCCCTTGTTCCCCAATTCCAGGCTCATATTTCATTTTGAAATCACGAGTAAAACATTCTCTTTCATTTGAGGTCAATCTAGTCTCTGATCATTTCAATAACCACCTTAGCCAATATCTGTCTGGATTGTCCTTCAAGAAGTCTAATTAATCTTGAGTTTCTTTTTTGACAGTAATCTCCATATTCAGTTTTCCTTTTTTCAACATTCTTTCTAAATTGTTTCTCCTCAGTCTTCTTCATGCTTTCTAGTTTAAAATTTGCCCTTATTCTTCAGACCCTTCAACAAGTTCTCTCAAGTTTCTTCCATTTAAACTTTAACTAATATACCCTTATCTTCCCATAATTGTGTCCTCTGGAAATTTTAATCTGATTCTCTAGTCTGAGGATCAGAACCTATTGTGGACTTTCTCTCTCCCAGACTCCCTTCCTCTTTCTTGACCTTCAGCAACCTCAAAACAACCTAAGAAAAGCAGTTGTTATTTTTCTTACAAAGATCACAGCCCTGACACTGCCCTTCTTTTACTCTGGCCTTTATCCAACCATACCTAACAAGCCTGCTGAAATCCAGCACACACAATCTTTTCAAATGTAGAATTATCTTTATTACAATAAAAAGTACATGCAGGATACAAACTGTAACCAGACGGATGCAGTTACAACTGGCTGGTCAAGTGTGACTTGGTTTAGTAGAGAAGGAAAACAGGAGGTTTTTCCAAACTGCCCTGGTCTTCACTTTTTGTCATAGACAACGCTCTCAGGCTTCATCCTGGGGTGCCAGTGTTCTCTCAGACTTGTGTTATTTTCACTTCCTGCTGCAGTTGGTTCTCTGCCACTCTCTGGAATTAGTGCTTGGGCTTGAGGTCACCTTCTTGACTGTCAGGTGACTTTTCTGACCTTAGGTCAAATTAGTCTTCTTAGATCATAAGCCCTCAGCACCTTATTGAACATCCTCTAATTACTGGTTCCTTCTAGTTCCTTCTGACCTTTTTTGTTCTTCCTTTCAGTTGAGGTCTGGCTGTTAATTCCCCATTACATTCACTTTCCATCAGTCCCTACTGGTCTCTCTCTCTTTCTCTTTCTCTTTCTCTTTCTCTCTCTCTCCTGTCTCTCTCCCTCTCTCTCTCATTCTCCCTTTGCCTGTATTTTTATTTTCTCTGAAAACTTCACATTTATTTGAAACGCTGCTTGCCTGCCAGTTTCTCTAACCACTTAGATTAAAAATCACTGGGGTCAATCCAGGACCTCAGTACAGTGAACATTCATTCAACCAACTTCCTCCCCTGAATTCTGACTAAGGGTCCAATTACACTAATATTGTTTTGACCTTAATTACACGTCTACTTAAAGATTCTGTTTCTATTTTTTTCAAATCTAGTTCGTTAATCAGTATTTTAAAGTACATTGGATACTTTTCTTTTTTAGAATCCCTTAGTTGTAGTCAGTGTTCTTATCTGTGTACCTAAAGCAGATAGGATAGATAGGTGATGATGACGCTGATAGATAGAAAGCTAGATAGACAGATAGAGATTACATGTGACTGTACTTTCATTTGGAATCAATGTTGATGGTAAAATAATAATAAAAATTGAAGTGAGTTTTCTAAAGACTCTAAGTCAGCTGTCCAAGATGCATGGTCCAACAAAACCATGTGTGCAGCATTTGTAAAAGGAAAGGGTCTACCTCGCCCTTCTGAATGGCAAATTCCGTGGCTAGCTCAGAATCTCTGCTCAGAGCAATGCTGGTGATCCTGTTGTTGGTTGCCATGAAGTCATTTCTGCTTCAGGGAGCCCTCATGTGTAAAGTGGACCCACTTCCTAGGGTGTCCAAGGCTGGGACTCCTCAGAAGTAAATTGCTAGGTCTGTCTTCAAGGTGACTGCCTGTGGGTTCAAACTGCCTGCCTTTTGATTCAGAGCCAAGCATTTGACCATTGGCGAGTAGGAATCAAGGCGTTTTCTCTGTATGATTTACATTCCCCATTCCTTTAAGATGCTGCTTTGAGGTTCCAAAAAGAAAGTGACATGCAAGTAAGTGGCTGATACATTCCTGTACAAAAGAAAACAAAAGGTGGGAGGAATCCTTTGGCTTAATTTTTGCTTTGTGATTTGTCATGCTAACTTAGGTCTAAAGATACACCAGAATTTCCTTTTCCAGCTAAGGTGACCCTGCAATTTATTCAATATCTAATATTTCTTAAGATCAAGATGTCTGAACCAGGATTGAAGAAGTGATTTGGACAAAAGTATCTTCAGAAAGAATGACAATAAAGAAAGTAATTAAAGATCAAAATTGCTCAATCAGCATGTATTGATGGCCACTGCTTGTCTGTGGCATGCCAGGCTTTTTCTGTAGTTCAATTTGGTAGTTCTTTGTTCACTTTCTCAGGAGTTCTGAGGAAGAGATAAGTTAAGCGGTAGGTAAGCACTCCAGCTGTTCCAAGGGAGAAAGATGAGGTCTTGTGCATCCATAAACCTTTCTATCCTTCGAAACTTGGTGGGGGATTCTAATCTATCCTTCCCGGTCACTGTGATCTTGATAGTAGAGGGTTATTCCTTTTCATCCAAACCCACTGCCATCAAGTGACTTCCCTCTCAAATAGGGTTTGGAAGACTAGAAGTCTTTACAGGGTGTGCTAGTCTGGGTAGACTAGAAGAACAAATTTATAGACATGCAATGGATAGAAGGAAAAGTTTTATATATAAGAGAAATCGGACATTAAGAAAGCATCCCAATCCAATCCAGTACAAAGTCATAAGTCCAATATTAACCCATATGCCCAATATCAAGTCTATAAAGTCTCCTTCCAACTCACGAAGCCACAGGTCAGTGAGTGCAGAGTCCTGGCACTGGCAGGGGTCTCCTCATGGCTCCTCGCTTCCAGGGCTCAGGGTCCATCAACAGTATCCAATGGTGGCAGAGGCAACTAATCGCTGGCAGGGGTCCCCACGTGACCTCTCCAGCTTCAGAGGTCTGGTTCCATCAGGGCAAAGTCATGTGGCTTCTCGTCCGGCTCCTCAGATGCTGCCATCTTGTTTTGTCCGTGATTCATCATCTCTGAGACTAACTCCCAACAACTGGGGAGATAGCTTCTCATCTTCATGAGGGAAATATCGCGAGATTTCCCAGAAGTCTCAGGAGAAAGCCATGCCCACACAAAGGCCTCATTGGCTACTCCATGGCTATCTCCATATCAACACACTAGACTCCACCCCTACATCTCAATCATAAAATTAACATAAGCACATGACTGCCACACAGGGTCAGATGAACTCAGCACTGTTGAATTTCAGTCACTAATTTTGTGACTGCAATACCACATTTACCTCAAAATTATGAATATAAAAAGAAGAACCTCACTTGCTGTCGAGTCAATTCCAACCCACAGTTTCTTTATATCTTTGTTTGGACCTAATCTCTCATTATTATTTTACTTGTCATCCATATTTTATTTCAGTTCACTTCCACTTTCTTTCTCTGTTGATGACTCAGTAAGCAAGAAAGGGAGAACTTCTGCCTTTGCTAAGAAATGGCAAGGGATGCTCTTAGGTAATTCAAGTGATCTTGTATTTCTGACTTGGCTGCTGGATTTCTGGGGTGTTCTAAATTTCTGATGATTCCTAGAGAGCTTTGTTTCCCAACAAGTGGGGAAAGTTACTGCCTAAATACTTGAGAAAGTATGAATTTGAAAAGCAGATAGCAACCAATCTATATCAACCATAATCTTATCTTACCATCTGTATGGCCTTAGGGAAGTCACTTAACATACCTGAGGATCACTGAAGGGTTGGAATCCATTGCTGTGCATTTTTTTAAAGTGCAGATTGAAGTCCCTGGAAGGCTCAAATGTTAACATTGAAAGTTTGAGTTCATTGACAGCAGGAGGGGGTGGGGGAAGGGAGTACTAAGCAAACAATACCATAGGCAGGGGAATAACTAGGGAGTTAAAATCAATAGCAAGGACATAGAGATCCCAGGGGTGTTGGCGCAAAAACAATGTAGAGAAGGATTACTAACTGGCAAAAAAAGGGTGATCATGATGATGAGAAAGGAGGAAGGTAAAAGAAAACAGAGGAAAGACCTAGGAAGCAAAGATATTCATAGAGGTGTATTCACAGGTGTGCACTTATGTAAATGTATTACTTCCTATAAATAGAGGTATTGGTCTATGTACATATACTTATATGACATTGAGAAAGGGAATGGACTTGGACCTCTGATAAATCCTTTCCTCAATGCAAGAGCACTTTGTTCTAACAACCTGGCTTTCTGTGCTACTCACCTTCCTGGGACAATCACTGAAGACAGAATATGTGCACCAAAAAATGTGGAGAAGAAAGCTGATGGTGCCCAGCTATAAAAACATAAAGCATCAGGGGTCTTAAAGACTTGCAGTTAAGCAAGCAGCCATCTAGCAGAGAAGCAAGAAACCCACACAGAAGAAACACACCAGCCTCTGCTACCATGCAGTGTTGATGGGATTGGGTAACAGGCACATGTCCAAATATGCTTGATACAGTTAACATATGGTTTATTATAAGAGCTGTAAAAGCTCCCAATAAAATGATCTTAAGGAAAGAAAAAAAAGATACACCTGGCAAAATACTTTCCATAAAGCTGCCACTGAAATACTCCATAAAGCGTCATTCTGCTATGACCCACATGGGCTCTCCATGAGTCAGAGTCCACTTGGTGATACCTGGTGGTGATCATGAACTATTTCAATGAATATGAAGCTTAGAAACTATGTGCATCAAGTGCCCAACACAATTCCTACATCAGTCAGTAGTATTATTTCCACCATATAATAATAATGAATTACTATATTTTATTAGAACTCAGCAAGAATCTTTGAGACATGTACATGACCAGCAGCATTTGTCATTCACTTTGATGGATGCTTCAAACAATCCATCACACAGTCACACCACTTCCTTAAGCTGCCAAAGAGCATATCAAGCAAGAAGATATGTCATGTAGAATGTATAAGACACATTGAATCATGTTACATGAGTACCCTGTTCTGTTTTTACCTCTGGGCTATTTGTTAGGCTGAATTTTTCTTTTCCTTTTTATTTTTGTTTGTTTTCCTCCAATTACTTACCAGAAAAGGAATGTAAAGAAGGTTTCTTCCATGGACAGCTGAAACTCTACCTGCATTTAATTTGGGGCAGAAAGCAGCAACCGTCTCTACACTCCAATTGGTTGTGTGGCCCCTTGCCACCACCACTCACAGATCACAGATCTAATAGAGACTGGCCTGGCACAGAAGAATGAAATGTTCTAAGTGGCAGTAATCCACTCCTTTCCAAAGCAAATCATGCCACAAATATGAGTTGAGAAAAGTTTAGCCTGCACTCTTTTGCTTCACAAAATGGGTCCAAATATGGTTTTCTATTTTATTTTCATAACAAGTCACGTTCTTAGCATGTCATACTGTCTTTCAGTGAAAGCATGCATTTGTCATGGTTCCACATATTAATAGCTAAGACCAAAAAAAAATTGATGCTTCTATTATTTCCTGGCTGTTGAAGTTTCCATTTCCTCAAGGTCTCTTCTAGTTCCAAAATTCTAAAACTCTTTCGAGCCTTGGTGACTATTCTTAATTTGTATTCCCTGGCACATTCCACTTATAGAGAGCCCCTTCTCCACATTTTGGGGGAAACCCATGCTGAAGAAGCACTTGTATCTTCTAAGGTGATGATAATCAAACTCTAACATCTATGCAATAAGCACCCAGGTAGGGGTCATGATGATGGTACAAAGTTATTTAAGGAGTCTCTGGGTCTTGCACTGGGTCATGCACTACCAACCATCCAGAGACAGTTAAAAAGCAAGTCCTGGCGTTCTGCTTCTCCAGACCACTGCCCTTCAGTCCTTCAAGCTTTATGGAGTGCCTTGCCCACGCAAGCACGGGAGCTGGGAGGGACTCATGTGAGGTGATTTAACCCTTCGAACAACTGGTGAAGCAGGTCTTCATTCATGAATGTAAAAAAAAAAAAAGGCTTCAGAAGTTTCATTTTCTGCCTGTCATCTAAACTGATAAGACTCTAAGATGCATAAAATTGACATCTTCTGGACTGCAAAATGAGAACTATTTTGGTGACATCCTATCAAACAAGGCACACCATGACCTAAGTAGCTGCCCTTTGACATCCCTAAGCGCTCCGAGAAACTCTGGAGCGGAGAAGTGCAGGATTGATGCAGAGTGCATCCACAGGGAAGCACCAGAGTTTTCCAACTAACAACCCAAACATGAAATCCACAATCAGGTTGGCTTTGCTCTTCCCAACAGTTGGGTGCAAATTCAGATTAGGTGCCATTGGGAAATTCTATCAACCAAGAAGACTACCTGGCAAAATTGAACTCCACATTCCCATCTGCTAACGGTAAGAGAAGCTGAGGAGCAGAGGCCACGCAGACAGGACACCTCCATTTCCATAGACCACCGCCTACCCTTGGCTCATTTTCTTCTATACCTGAGTCCTGAAGGCTTTTGATTTTTGTGACCTTTCCTGTTTTTCCATTGGCATCTAACCTGGAGAAATTAGGAGAGTAAAGTGTTCTTAAATTCATAGGTACATTGCACATTAAAAGCAATAAGTAAGCCCGTCCTAGGTGCCTTTTCCTCAGTGGTTTCCTCTTGGGGATGGCCCAGAGATTATGAGGGTTTGGAGAACCTAGGGCCTTCAATTAAAATAGTTTTGTCTTCGGTTACTACCGGAATAAACCTGCGAGCAGACAGCTGTTTCATGCCAGCTGAAATTCTAGTCTTGGGTGGGATGGCAGAGGTTTATGACTTCAGATGAGAAACAGGCAGGAACAGATTCTCTGCTTTGGCCAAGTTTCTTTCTTTGTTACCATGGAAGCACGAAGAGAAATACAGAACGAGGCAAGCTTTGCTAGAGCAGTCATTCACCCAGCCTTCCCGTTCAGCATCAGGAGCTCCTCAAGATGTTGCAAACACTTTTACAGGAAACCCACGACTGCAGAAAAGCCTCTAAAATTAAAACAGAGCTGGAAAAGAAGAAAGACCATGCATTTGTCTTTAAACTTAGCAGAGGAACTCCCGGGATTTGGTTCTTCTATAACAAGACTGGAAACATTATTAACGTTAATAAATAAACATCTGGATTGACTTGCAGTCTAAATTTAAGTGTCCTACATATTTTGGCTCGATTCTAACTATACTGCATTTTCATAAATTCTCAAATGTTCTTTCTGTCCTTAGCTTAAACTTCAATCTCTCCTCTGTTTAGCTCGGGTCTTGTTTTCCATGAACACGTACCTGGTTGCATAAATGTTGAAACACTTAATGTCCAGAGAATGAAATTGAGTCTTGATTTCTTTGCTCATAGTTATACAACGTGAGTCCTTTATGTACCCATGTCCTTTTAATCATAACCATATCATCGCACCCCTTGATATAATGCTTTGTGTCATATAAAAAAGTGCCAAAGCCAAACTTACCAGCCAAGTTTCAGCTTCATTAGAAATGAAAACTCAGCTCACGTGAAGCTACTGACCCCACATTTTATGGTACAATTTAGCTGGTGCTTCCCCAGGTTGGGAGAGTACCAAGAAGAAGACACCTTAAAACATGGTGGGCTAAGCCGGATTAAGCTGTGAGTACAGCCAAATTCCCACTGGGCTCTTCAAGCCAAAGGAATGCGAAAATAAAAGTCAGCAAACACATCTCCAGCAAGAAAGGGACGGTAAAAGGAACAGAAAATTAAACCAGTCCGCTGCTGAGAATTCAACCCAGAAACGCCGGGCTTCTCCCTAACCTGTTCCTCACACCTGCGTTGGCGAATGGTGCTCTCCGGTCCCGAGGTGGCTGGTGCTGCCTTGAGATTTTCTCTAGTTGTGAACCAAGAGGTTGCTTTGCAAAGTCTCCGTGCGTGCGTGCGTGGAACCAGTCCATCAGTCACAGGCCCTCCTGTCTGAAATAAGATGCTTTTCATTTCCCCTGGCTTATGTGAATAATGAAAAAAGAAAACAAACAAAGGAGAGAACTGCACGCTGTGAAAAGATAATCGCTTAGCATAACTATTGCCTAGAAGGTGGGGCGCTATGGGCCAGCAAGAACCCAGGGTGCCTTCGGTGACTGCGCTGACATTTATTTATAAGAGATTATGCCGTGACAGAGCTTCAAGTCATTTAGCAATGCTCCCATTCCCCAAGGCCTCCACGATATTTATATGCAGGATCCCGTATTATTTTTCCTGGTGTTATGGCAACAGGATTTCAGTGTTTACAGAACTATCAAGTTCTGACAGGCCAAGCTGGAGTCTTTGCATCCCGGGCTCACTTGAAAATGGAGCGAGTGACTTGGGAAGCCGAGGACAAGCTCCTGGGTCTGAACAGCTCAGACCTGAGCCGCAGAGGGGTAGGAAGCAGGCACCTGGTGCTGAGCCACTGCCACTCACGGGGCCACTTTCGCCCCCAGGGGTTTTGCCCCCATGATCCTGTGGCTCCAGCATATATGAGAAAGTATGCTGAACGGAGTAAGTCATATGAAACCTGAAAGAAAAACAAAACCCAAATTCCTACCAGAGTTTTGTGTTCCATGTGGATTTTTAAAGCTCTGCTGAATCCAGTATGTGAGAGTCCATTATTAGGCCTCTGGGGAGGCGGAAAGGGAAATGAAAAAGGCAGTGGGTGAAGAGAGGGCCGGGCGAGGACTCTCTCTGTGCCCACTTTTTGTTTTTAACGACATCGTGGAGCGCGGCCCAGCTTACCTTCACACCTAATTTAATCAGTGCCCGTGGCTCAGTCTTTTCTAGCGCACTCCAACTCTGAGGCCAATTACTGCAGGAATGTACTTATGAAAACGTGACAGAGCGCCTTGTATCTCGAAGACAATATTATTTTGAGATCTTGCCATCGAATCCATGGAAATAGCTATGCGGAAGTGGGACCTCGACATCTGAGGTTCTCTGCCTTGAAGTGGTTTGTCGGAGTCTGGCCCAAACTTCTCCACGTCTCTGAGATTGAGACCCAGAACTAGAAAGAGTGAAAAACAAGTTCCTCCAAGGATGCTCTTAGGCTATCTTAGTTCTGCTTGGAGCAGCAAATAAAAGCCACAAGATTAGCCTCTGCTACAACCACTCATCATTTCCACTCCTGGGTTGGGGTCAGGGAAAGAATCAAATAAGAAGCAAATGGAACAAGAAGTTCTAGGTCAAGTGTTTTTGTTGGTCTTTTTTCCCCTTTCCCCTACCCTGCTGTCCCTTTTCTTCATGTCCATGTGTTAATGTGGGTATTCAAACCGGTTTGGTTTCCAAAGTGTCGCAATGAATTGCACCTTAGACACATGTCAAACTTTTCTTTTTGTCATTTAAGGGTATTTTTTTCTGTTTTAAATTTTAGTAGCAAGAAATATATGCACTATTTTCTAATAATGAAGGTGAAATTTTCCACAAATCATAAACTGCGGCTTACAATATAACATAGACCATTTAAAAAATAAATTTGTCTGCATGGTATGCACTTTAAACTCATTTAAAATAAATTTGAAAATATGGGGTAAATACTGCTAATAACAATTTTCACCAGTGTCACTTGTGTGAGTCTGGAGAGACTAGAGACTAGAGAAACAAATCTATAGAAAATCTGATGTGTACAAGAAAGAGTTTTATATACAAGAGCAACTATACATCACGAAAACATCCCAGCCCAGTCCAGTTCAAGGTCATAAGTCTGATATTAGCCCATATGTCTGAATAGTCCATAAGTCCTCTTCAGATTCACGAAGCACATGCAATGACACCAGGACAATGACAGGCCGGTGGGTGCAAAAGTTTGTGTATCCAGTGGCAGTAGAAGCATCTCAGTGCTGGCAGGGTTCTCATCGTGGCTCCTTCAGTTTCCAGGACTCAGGGTCTATCAGCATGCTGCCATGTGTCTGGTCAGCTGCAAAGTCTCCCAGGGAGTGAGCCTTGTGTCTTGTCAGTAGAGCGTCTCCAAGGAACAGAGTCCTAAGTCTCTCACCTCCAAGGGTGAAATACTTCCGGAATTCCCAGAATTCTCAGGAGAAAGCCATGCCCACACAGAGGTCTCATTGGCTAACTCCAGACTGACAAGCTAGAATCCACCCCTACACTCTTAATCCTCAAATTGACACCAGATTAGGTGACCGCCACATCACTATACAGCTCTCTAGATAAACTAGGTCTGTATTTTTTTAAAAATGAACTACGTGGTACAGCAACACCCTTCGGAAGACAAAAGTGCTGACGCCCTCGGACTAGTTGGAGAGAGCAGCTGGAAAGCCTTTGGGAAGAGGAGCCAGCACAGGTGTACAAGGTGCTTGCCTCAGGTTCATCTTCTCATTGGTACCTGGGCCCACTCTTTGCAACATCCGGTACTGTCAGTGGCATTGTCTTTACCTCCTCAAGACCCATCCTTGCTCAGGCTTTGCCAACTCACTTTTGATCCTGGTGTACAGACCAGATTATCTGTGGCTAGCTTTCCCAGCAGACAGACATTAAAGGATATTGTTATAAACTGGTTTCAGCATGCTTTTTCTCCTCCACTTCCTCCTCCTCCTCTTCCTTCTTCATTTCCTTTTTCTCTTTTCTTCTGGTCATTCCACTTTAATGACTATACAGCAGCTGCAAAGACAGCTGATGTTATCTTCCTCATTGTCTTAATCATTAATTAAGGAAAGAATTTATGATGAACACAACTAATGGTCTAGCTATCTTTCTTAAATAGCATTGCAACTTAAAAATAAAATGGCATGAACCTCGCTTGTGAGTTCTTAGGGTCTTTCTATAGAATTTAAGCTCAATCGGGGGAAGGACCTTGTTTGACTTGCAAGTAGCACCCCTAATGTAGAATAGCTAAGTAAAGGGCTAAGAAATACTTGTTGAGTCAATGAATAGTGAATTCCCAGAGTGTGGTAGTCGTTAGAAATGAAAAAGTAAAGGAATTGCTTATTCCAAATGAACTTTAAAAATAGAAGAAAAGAAATTAAGAGAACACTGTGTTGGAGAATGACATAGAAGATCCACCTGATTAGGTGTTCAAGAACTGCTTCCCCCACGTGACTGAGAGCTGCTTGTAACAAGGGAACTTGTTTCCAAACAAGGGTTACAGTGTGTTCTGAAAGTAACTAGCTGGAAGTGTTTTATTGGTGGTAATCCTCATGATGTTACTTAGGGCCTTAAATAACAGGAAGTCAGATATAATATTTCTGGCACATTTTAAGTCACTCAGTCTTTTAGAAGATTGAATAGGAAGATTGGAGGGAAGAATTATTTCTTGGGCTAACGTTTGACACTATATTGTTAACTGATTTCATCTGTTGATGTCTTGTGGCTAGTCTGGCTTCCACAAGAATCTCCAACAGCACCAGGTTCTGGCTCTCAAGCAGGAAGACATAGAAATAATTTTTTTTAAGTTGAAAGATTTATGATAGGTTTCCATTGATATCCACCAGAAATTTACACTCAAAATAAGCTAGTTAAGTTCATATGTACAATTCACTAGTGAGAACATCTATTACTTCCATAGAATTTTAAAGGGCTCTGTGGTTAAGAAAGAAAGAAAACAGCACAACAGCACAGGCAGGATGAGTCTAAAGCAGTTCATTCCTCTGGAAGCTTTCAAAGAGTTGACTTGGCTTCACCGCCCCCCACTGCCCCTCACTCCACAAAAGACCAAACTTTAGTGTCTCCACTGCACACACTTTTAAAAATATATTTATAATCTAACATCTGTGTTTAATTTTCTATATTCAAGATCCTAATAACATATGCTCTTGAAATATCAATAAAGTAGAAAGGAGCAAGTTCTTTTTTAAAACTTTTCATTGTGATTTAGGTGAAGGTTTACAGAACAGATCATGAGTTTTACATTCAACAATTTATAGACATGTGGCTTGAACTCATCCATTTCAATCCCCTCAATGTTCCATCATTTCTCTTCCTTCTTCCCAATGTGTCTGTTCCTCCTTCTTTATCTTCTGCTGTTTGGTACATGCTGCCCTTTTGATAGCAAATGATTGATTATTCAAACATTGGGGTAGGTTCAATTCCAGACCCACAGAGTGATTAAGCATCATAGTTTAGGAAGTGATACTGAATCTTTATCTGACTAGGTTATCTTTTATAATGTTAGTTCTCTTCCACATTTTCTCCCACTTTGTCCTCTACTCACTGCCACTGAGTCAATTCTGATTAGAGACCCTTCCTTAGACGACAGATATGGCAGTCATGTACTTATGTGTCAATTTCATGATTGGTAATGTAGGGGTGGAGTCTAGCCTGGCAATCTGGAGATAGCCAATGAGACCTCTGTGTGGGCATGGCTTTCTCTGAGAATTCTGGTAAGTCTTGCGATATTTCCCTCATGGAGATGAGAAATCATCTCCCCAGTTGTTGGGAGGCACTCGACTGGCAAGACAAGATGGCAGTACCCGGGAATTGAAGGAGCCAGAGAAGAAGCAACAGGGCCTTACCCTGATGGAACCAGATCTCTGAAGCCGAAGGGGGCACAGAGGGACTCCTGCCAGTGCTGAGATGCTTCAACTGTCAATGGTTACTGCTGATGGACCCTGAGCTCTGAAAACGAGGAGCCATGAGGGGACCTCTCCCAAAGCTGGTATGCTTCTACTACCACTGGACACACAAGACTCTGTACCCACTGGTCTGTGATTGTCCTGGTGTCATTGCACATGCTTTGTGAGTTGGAAGGAGACTTTATAGACTGGTTTTGGACATATGGGCTAATATCAGACTTATGACTTTGGACTGGAGTGGGTTGGGATGCTTTCTCAATATCCCATTCCTCTTGTATATAAACCTTTCCCTTATATCCATATGTGTGCTTATGAGTTTGTTTCTCTAGTCAACCTGGACTAACACAACAGGGTAGAACTGTCCTTTTGGGTTTGCAGTGTTATAAATCTTAAAGGAAGCAGAGAGTCTCGTCTTTCTCCTGAAAAGCAACTGGGGGCTTTGAACCACCAACCATACAGTTAGCAGTCTAGCACATAACCCACTAGGTCATCAGAGTCCCTTCCCTTTCAATCCAATACTTTTTCATATGATCCTTTTCAGAGGAGATGGTAGTGGTAGCTCTGCGCCATCTTGTTCTTCTGGTCTCAGGATTGTGGAGACTGCTGTCTTTATGGTCCACTGTTCATTGAACGGATTATTTCCATGTTTGCTTGTTTGTTTGTGTCTTAATTTCCATCACTCTTCCTTCTTTCCCTTAGACAAGGAAAGACCAGTACCTTCCCTTACGATCGCTGCTCAGGAGCTTTGAAGACCCTACTGACTACTCACCTAAGTAAGATGCAGGACATCATCTGTGTGAACGATCTTAGGCCTGTATTATAGTCCTGAACCCCTTCTCCCATGGCACATTCTTTCAGGCTATTTGGTTATGTCTAACAAGTACTCACAACTTTGCCCCCTATGAGAAAAAAATTCTTCAATTGTTTGCTCCTATCCAACAAAATCTCTGTGACTCTTTCAAAGGAATATTTGATAACTTAGTCACTATAGGATGCTGTCTCCAGCCTCCAGGAGAGCAGCAGGAATGACTCTAAATCCCTGGATCAAGACAATGATATTCTTTAATCTTGAGCTAGCCCAAGAGAAAGTTGATAAAAGGTCGGTTCCAGGACCTAGAATAATTAGCGATCATCAAAGCCATGTGTTTGTTCGTTTGTTTTAAACTGTATTATATAAATTACACATCTGGTGTAAGTATTTGTGTGCCATTGCATTATATTATCGAACTTCTCTGTATATTTGAAATATTTCGTGATGAAAAATTAGGGGGGAGTAACTTGGTTCAAGCAACTATGTCTTGGAGGACATACGACCAGAATGTTCCTTAGTGAACTTACTTTCACCGCATCATTGGGGGGGTTGGGGGGAGGGCGGGGCGGGGAATCAGTCCCTGGAGAAAGACATTGTGCTTGATAAGGTGTCAGTGAAAGCTAAGGAGACCCTTCATGAGATGAATTGACACAGTGGCTGCAACAATGAGCTCAAAAATAGTAACAGAGGTAAGGGTGGCACAGACATTCCATTCCTATTTCAAAGTATGTCAGATCAACTATGAGTTAGAAGCAACCCAACGGTACCAAAAAACACAGCCCTGTTTACCCGCTAATATGATTTTTATCTAACTCCTTCCAAGCTCACAAGACTTTAATTCCAAAGCTCAGAGTAGAGGCATTCAAGTAAGTATGTTTTGAAAATAAAGAGAGAAGTATTATCATCTGATTCCGATTTACGTGCCCTATGGTATTAGTGTGAGTTCTCTAAAGAAAGAGTGATGCCTACATGTGTATTCATATAGAAAGATATTCAGATGAAGAAATGGCTCATAGAGTTGTGCAAATAGATAAATCCAGTCCAGTGAGAGTCTCTGGATCAAAGAGTAAGCAGGACATTTCTCTCAATCTGGGTAACTGCAGGATCCAATGAACCAAAAAACAGGAAGATGAAGCAGGAAAATCACAGCTGGTGGATGCAGAGTCCAATGAAGGGAAGATCAGCAGGCTGTTGATGACTCCTGGGGTTGTCAGACAATATGACAAGGAATCTACATCCAACAGAAGAGGTGAGTTGACTTCCCCATGGTGTCAATCTATTCTAAAAGTAGGCTACCACCTAATAAAGCCCGGTTCAATTGCATCAAGCCTGTGACCAGATTAAAGAGGTGATAGATAGTCTACCCTCTTCTTTCCATTATTGTTTGGCTGTTTCATAGAAGATCCCATTTTGGGTGGACCACACTACAATAAACCACATCATGGGAGAATCCTGGTCCAATCAAATTGTCAAAAAACTTAAGTACCGCATCTTGAAAAAACCACTGTCCTGAGAGAAAATGGAAGAAAGTGGACACAGCATCCTTAGCCCCAGAAATCAACTCCAGCATTTGCAGCCTACCGGATAACTATTTCAATATCAGCTTACTCCTCCTCTCTGCAGTAAAGAGTCATATCTGGAGAGAGAATATTTGAACCCAACTCTCTGATGCATCCAGGGAAATGACCAATTTCTGATTCTTGCAAATATTAGGGACGAGACTAGGTCCAATAAGAGATGGCATTTTACGATAACGTTTGATGACCTCAAAGTTTTCTGTGACCAACCTTATCTGCATTCAGCTATATGCAGGCAAATAGGACATGCAGAAAAAGAAAAGTAGTTTTAAAATCATGAACTGTTATAGATATACAAAATTAATCTGAATTCCCTTAAACTTTTTAACATAGGCATGTGTTGGCTATTACATAGAACTATCTAATTAAATTAATTCCTTTTTGTAGCATGTGTGCTTTATTTAAGAAAGTGACACATTCACAAAAGATTTCTAAATTTTGGATTAGGGAATATATGTAGACTTCAATTATATGAATGGATTTTGAACTCAGAGTTCATCATAAGCTCAAATCTAAGAACAATTAGCTCTTATGATGTGGCACTGCTCAATACCTGCCTTCATGATGTCATCACTGAAGATATTAGTATGATAGCAAAATTGTGAAAGCATCATATGTCACCTATCTGAAAGAATAACATCTGGGGGGGGAGGCTAAAGGGGTTAGATGATCGTAAAAACTCAAAATTCATCTGCTAAGTCTCCACACAGATTAAGTCTCCATTGAGATCTCTCAGACCATTGACCATGGATGTGACTAGTCTTACCCTCAGATGGATTGCATTGGAAAGTACATTACTGCAGGTTAAAATTGAACATATTATCATTTGCTGTCCCCTTTGACCCATTTTTAATTTGTTCTAGTTTCTATTCTTCTCATTTCTCTTGTATTGAGGGGTTTGTTGGTTGGTTTTTTGCTTGGGTGTATTTTGTTGTCATTGTTGAATGCTTTGGCATTATTTTCTTTATATGACATCCATGATAAGTAAGTCCAGAGAGAAAGTAACTAGATTAATAGCTCTTTAGGGCTATGGCAGGGGAGGTTGGGAAGTTGTGGGTAGTTAATAATAATGGGTAAAAGAATGAAGAAAATTATCTAAAATTGTGGTGATGACTGCACAACTCCTTTTAGTGTATTGAAGACCACTAAAGTGTATGGCATGTGAATCTTATGCCATTAAAACTGTTTAGAGAGAGAGAGATTACTAAACCGGGGATGGAAAAAGAAGGGCATCTTAGTTAAGGCTATCCAGAAGCAAACTTTAAAATATAATTTACTAAGGAAGTGTTTCCAGGAGAAACTGACAAGAGAATGAGGAAAGCCAGAGAAAGAAAAGAAGCCAAACTAAAGTATAATTTACACAAAGTCTCATCCTCAGATTGGTTCTTTCATAAAACATGGAAGTGTAAAATAGGCCTCAGAGTGTATTCCAAATGAAATGAAGGTAGCCTAGCGTTCATATTCGTTCACCAGTCACTCACAGGCTAATAGTATAAGTAACCCCCATGCTTTTGGCTAAACGTATCTAAAACAGCTTCAGGCAGAGTAAGCAAAGACAGGTCTCTGAAGAATGTCAAACAGTTACCAAAGTCAGATAAAGTAAGAAATGGAAAAACAGAGAAATGGAAAAAACCCAAGGATGGCAGGGAAGACTGACAATGCCCATTGCCACCCACACTTTGACAATCCCCTCTCAAAACCCGTTTACTCCTCACATTAAGTTCACTCGATGCACACCTCAAGTGGAGTACTCGGAAATGAAATTGACTGATGAGGCGATGGAGAAGTTCAACGCTTTGTCAGGTGCCGCTGAGCCAGTTCCAGCTCACAGTTACATCACGTATGACCTAATCACACCCCACCTAATCACACCCATCACAGCAGTTATCTTATTTGAGCTCACTGTTGCAGCTACTATCCCAATTCATCCGGGAGAGGTCCTTCTTTTTCCCCGTCCCTCTACTTTATGAAACTTTAGATCCTTCTCTTATAGTCTCTCCTGACCATATGTCCAAAGTATCTATGCGGACGTCTCGCCATCCTTGCCTCTAAGAAGTACTTCCGCCATACTTTTTTGAAGACAGATTTGCTTGTCCTTGCAGCATTCATGGGACTCTCAACATTCTTTGCACCACAATTCAGATGCATCGGTTATTCTTTGGTTTTCTTTATTCAATATCCAACTCTCGCATGCACATGAGAGAATGCAAAATACCAAGGCTTGAGTCAGGCGTTCCTTAGTCCTCAGTGTGACATCCTTGATTTCCAATCCTCTAAAGAGATCCTGTGCAGAGGATTTATCCACTGCAATGCATCCTTTGGTCTCTTAACTGCTGTTTCCATGAGCTTTGATTATGGATCAAGCAAGACAAAATCCTTGACAACTTAGATCTTTTCTCCATTTACAGGATGTTGCCTATTGGTCCAGTATTGGGGATTTGGGTCTTCTATACATAGCCCTTCAGGCTATGATCCTTGATCTGAAGGCTGCAATCCTTGATCTTCATTTTCAAGTGTTCCAAGTTCTCTTCACTTTCAGCAAGACAATTCAAGAATAGATCCAAAGTCTTTAGTTTTCATAATTAAATCAATATTAACTCCAGTTACTGAAAAGAGGAACACTAAGGACAGAGAAGCTTACTAATTACTATCAGGGGTAAAGTAGAAAAAAGAGGGAATTTTTGGTTTTGAGGGGTGGAGACTGGAGAGTGAGTTTATGCTAGTAGCAGTAGAATAACTGGGAGATTTTGAGGGATAAAATCTCCTCACCAGGAAGGGGGGACTCAGGAGCATGGAATTGTGCATGGAGAAACTGGTCCTTCTGAAAAAAGAAAAGTAAAAGAGTGACCAATTTGTGAGCTGCTGCTGAAGTACCATGTCAGGAACGACCCCGATGTGACTGTGGTGGGCTCTTGCTGGTGTGCATCAAGTGCATTCAAGAGAAAATGAAAATGGAAATATAGGCAACTTTTCAAAGAGTTTTTAGTTATACATAAGAACTATCAGTAGAATAAAATATGGAAACAACTTATGACATAAATAAATCTGGAGTATATTATGATACGTGAATAAGTCAATCTACCCTCAAAGATTGAAATAATCCCTATATGTATAGATATAATCCTGTTTGAAATTATTTTTTGTTATATTAATGAGATAATGTGGAATAGGTGGGTCCCAAACCTAATCATTTCTGAGTTGTGTCTTACGAAAAGCAGAATAGATGCAGAGATACACACATGGGAAGATATCACATGTGGAATGACCTATAGCCAAAGAATGTAGAGAAATGTCTAGGTTTGACAGAAGCTTATAAAAACAATAACAGATCATTTCTTCAGAGGTGACACAGAGATAATATCACCCTGCCAACATCCTGAATTAAGATTCTAGGATCCAAAGCTTTGAAAAGCTAAAAAGCTGTTCACCAGCTGGCGATATTTATATTGTGCCAGCATAGGAAAGTAAGTCATGGAACAAGAATGAACCAGCGGACTAGTCAGTGCGTGCCAAGTGGGAAATGGAAACAAAGCTATCTTCTGTGACTTCAGACAGCTCCCTAGAGCAACCTAACATTTCTTCTTTCCCCAGGAAAGCATGCCGGAGAAAGTTGCAGGACCAAAGATACTTGGTGGTCCAAAGGAGTGAACTGGAGAGTGAACTTTCTGTCTGAGCATCATGGCAGAGAACTCAGGAGTGAAAAACCAAGAGAAGCGAGGGTATCTGTGAGCAGGAGACCTGTTCCTCCCCAATGTTCCGAGACAGCTGTAGCCTCACCCCACCTCCTGCATTGAGCAAAGGGGGGAAAAGAGGTAGTCTTACACTGAGGCTTCCCATAGAATGCCTGGGGAAAAAAATCACTCAGTTGACAGTTTTCAAAAAAATAAGCCAGTTCTAGCCTACTGAATAAAAGTTCAAAAGCATTCACATTGAGTTCTAGAAAAATGTTACTTCTTTCTTCTTCCTTTCTCCTTCATGCCCCTCCTCTTCCTGCTCCTCCTTCTCCTTCTCTTTCTCGAGAACCTTTCCTCTTTTTTTTGGACCTGAGTTTGAAGTTAATAAATCTATACCCATGCTAAGGAACCCAAATGTCATCTCAGTGCTCTGATTTGTGCTTCCCAACAAATGCCTCTTGCACCATTGCTTCCGAACTCCACCAGATTAATAGCTGTGCTTTTTTAAGTGGCAGAATGTGAGCTGTCCTCTATTTCTGTCTCTGGAACTGCCCAAGAAGGTGACCCTGCCCTACAACATGCGGCTGCACACCAGTCTTCTGTCCTGACTACACCCTCGTGGTCTCTATTCACAGACCCCAGGAACTCCTCCTCCTCCCCCACCCTTCCACAGCACCAGGGTAGGGCTTGTGTCCATGCCTGGTTGTACATGTGGTATGGATGAGACCGTGTTTTAATGAGAGGGATATTTGGAAGAAATAGGTTGATCCATACTATGAAAGTGCAAGCATGCCCAATAATAATTTAGGAACAAGAGCTTCTGGTTGTGGAAGACTTTTCCTATTTGGAAATAGACAAAAAAAAAAAAAGCATCCAAACATGAACAAGCAAATGCTATGTTCAAAGACTAGTGCCCAGGTGGAGACTCCAAGGCAGGCGGAAGACCAGGAAAGTTTTGTTGTGGAAAAAGCCTTCACTTCAGATCTGATTGGAGGCTGCTGATATGAGGAGGCTGGAGTTGAGCTGACTAGAAGTGTCAGCCTTAGGTGACTGGTTAATGAAGCATTTGTTCTTCTGGCTTCTCTCATTGGTCCTGAGTTAGACATGGAGATAAATATTAGGGAAACCACCAGTTATTCATCAAGTCCTGGACATTTTGAGCACATTGGGACAGGGAGTGTTACTTATTTGGCTTCCTGGACTAGTTGCTGCAGAGCGTGGTTGAACTTCCGGGACTGAATGCTACAGCAAGTGAATCAGAGTTCTATTTTTATATATGGTCTGGCCATTGTCTGTTTATTCATTCAGTCTCCCATCTACTGCTTTATATAGCATTTTCCTGGTGAGAAGGAGCATCTTCGGGTAGTTATGGGTAAATAGAAGTTTCCCTTAAAGATCCTGAAATGTTTGGATTTTTACTCACTCTTAACAAAATCTTGTTCTCAAGGTCAGATGAATCTTCACAGATACATTAGAAAAAAAATGAGATTTGAGTTTATGAGCAATTCCCCATGAAAAGTAGTGAGTATGTGCAAATATAGCAGAGCCAAAAACAAATACAAAACAGAGTATCAGAATGACATCTGACTGAGCCCGGTGGCGTAAGTGGTTGAGTGCGGGACTGCAGCCCGAGGGCTTGGTGGTTCAAGTCCAGCGGCAGCTCTCAGGAGCAGCACTGGGTGGCTCCCACGACCACCAGAGGCAGTGATGCCAAAAAAAAAAAAGAAGAAAAAAAAAGAATGACATCTATCTCTGCACTGAAGCTACTGGCCCTTCACAGCAGAGCCTTTCTTCTTGGACACCTTGGGAAAGAAAAGGTCAGGGGAGTCTGCTTGGAAAAGGCCTATCCCACTCAGAGTCTGGAAGCCACGTCAGGAAGAGACCTCAAGTCTACACCCCATCACGGGCTCGAAAGACACTGACCCCGATTCTCTCACCCAAAGACCTGGCTCTCATCGCCTTCTAAAGGAAAACAGGAAGTTTCCCAAAGCTTAGTTTTGTTTCTGAGAGGATTACTCTTAAAAACTATTAGGGTGTGCTCGCTTCAGCAACACATATACTAAAAAACTATTAGGGATTCTATAATTCCATGGTAAGATAGGTGACCCGCACATCCTCCAATAATCCTGACTGCATTTTTTACCCACCACATATTCGTAATTAATTAATATTTTGTGTTAGATGGTGCCATTAGAAAGTAAGTGGGTCTTATAATCACTTAACTCTCTTTCCAACTGATTGTGAGTTGTTTAACCATGCTTAAGCTTAGTTGAAGTGTGGTGGCAATATTTTTGGGGGTTGGTTGAAACGTCATTCCCTGGAATTCTGTGGATGGAGTACAAATTAGCTGAATTTTAAAAAAAAAAAAATTCGGGCTGAGCCCCAGTGGCGTAGTGGTTGTGCACAGGACTGCAGCCCACTGGGATGGAGGTTCAATCTCAGCTCCACAGGAGCAAAGGCTGGGCCTTCAATTCCCACCACCAGAGCGCAATGATGCCTATAAAAAAAATTCAAAAAAATATTCAAACTTGCCAGAGGAAATATCCTGGCGGAGGGGGGGGCGGGGGGGGGAAGGGAAGGGGAATGAAAAATAAGTCTCAAAGCCATCAAAATCCAAAAATCATTTTTATATACAGTTCCCCCCTTATAAGTTATATAGCAGGAGGTTAGGGGCTCCATAAACACATCTACCACCATGTGCACGTTACGTGCGACTGCTCGCTGCCTTCGTTCAGCAAGCCCTCCTAAACGGAACATTAATGTCTTGTGTGTTTGTCGGTTTGTTCCTTTACACCTCCGCTTTCATTCACTTTTTATTTAAAAGCCAAAGAAGAGCATCAAAAGAAAGCATTCTTTTAAGAGGCAGATCAGACAGGAAATTCCCAAGTTAAGTTTCCCATTGTCGCTTTAACTTTCCCATGATACATATTTTCTGTGGTGGTTCGTGTCGTACATTCATAGCTTGGTATAAAAAGCCAGATTCTGACCTCAATCGCACTCACTTTATTTTTACTGCAAATGTCAGGGGGGCGCCAGGAAGAACCCAAGGGAGGTCATAGGTCACGGGACTGGAAAGCAAATGCTGGAAGAGAAGCTTCAGAGGGACACTCAAGTCAGAGGGACTGGGAAAGGGGGTGTAAGAGTCAGATGCCGCCGTGTGTGTGTGTGTGTGTGTGTGTGTGTGTGTGTGTGTACACGATTGCATTTCAAGGTTTCTTAAGATGCACATTTTCTTGTATTTCTATTCACGTATCGATTAAACAACAGTGTGAGCCACATTTTTAAAAATTATTTATATAGAACTTGAATGCTTGGTTCTCTTTGATTTCAGCTCTGGCTTATAAATCTTCTAACCAGTCATTAACTGCTTGTAAAGGTTTGGCACCTCATATATTGTCACTTAATTATGTTATGCTACAGTGGGCTTCTTAGGAGGCAAAAATTCTACACAAAAACACTTATAAAGAAAGCCAGGCAGCCAGCCTGACTTAGCCAGTAAGAATCAAAATTGTTGCTGACAAGGGAATAGAATCGACAACTAAAGCTCCCTGAACCAAAGGGGACATGAATGGCCAAGACATTTGAATTGTTGAAGGGAAAGATGCTTCAGCTCTGTGCGGGGCGGGGGGGTGGGGGGGTGGTGGAACAGAGCATAAAATTGGAAATAGAAGATTAACCACTAAGCCTGCTCAGAATGAATCATAAAGACAGAAAAGGGATTATTAGCCCAAAGGATGGAGGCAGGAAGGGCCCAGGGCAAAGCCTCCGGGGGCATCCTGTCTTTAAGTCCAAGAGGCTGGAAACTGTACCCAATTGGAAGACAAGCCTTGCTGGTGTGTGCCTGCCTAACTCATGAGGGAGTAAGAAGAGTTGAATAAAAATGTATCCAATGCAGGGCAATATTAAATTAGGTGGGAGAAAAAAATTATTCTTATCTCCAGTTCTAGATGCCACTGAAGATGGGGTAAAGCTTATGTTCCTAGGGCAGCATCAGTTGATAGAGTTCTTTAAAACGTAACTGAATGATATGCATTGGGAAGCATAAAATATTAGACTTTAAGAAAGAACTTCCCATTTTAGTCACCTATCTGAACGAATTGCTGTAAATACAGAAAAAGCTCTATTCACAGGAATATCCAGCACGACACTGTAAGTGAGGGAGCTTCAAAAAGTTTGCCGAACAATTCCATTATCCTTGAATTCCATTCTTTCAGCATCTTTTTGAAGTCTCCCTAGTGTAATTGTGTGGGGGGAGGCGAGGGAAGGGGAAGGGGTCTAAGGGAAAAATTAATAAAAAGCAACTTAAAGCTTAAATGTAATGTTGTAGATACACTCAGCCAAATAAAAATAACCATGGCAAGTGAAGCTCCACTTAGGAAAGTACTCTTGCAAAAGAAAAAAACAAAACATGAAGGCAGGGGGACTTAAACTTAATCAAACTTTGGGTAGAACTTTCAATACAGGGAAGATATTTGTTTGAGAAGGACAGTATAGACAACAGATGAGTTTTCTTGACAGATTCAGTGAGAGGGAGCGTGATCGTTAGATGTTGTGTCGACTTGACAACCTCTCACTCAGGTCACAGCCTGATGGCATCTCATTAGGAGTATGATCTATTTGATACCTTAGAGAGGTACTTCAAAGAACACTCCTCCTTTTTCTTTATTCTGTGGGTGTGGGCCCTTCCTCTGGATCCCTGGGGCATATGGGGCAGACGTGGGGGAGATGTCGGCCGTCTGTCATGCTCCGAATCCTGGATGCACTGGACTCTGTCTCCATGGACCTGCAGTCCTCTCTTTTCCTGCTTCCTTTTTCTGGTCCTCGGTAGACAACTGCGTGAATTGAGAAGGATCTCTAGCTGGCATCTGACCCACTAGGATTGCCCCCTCTGTGGGCAATTATGTGAGTCACTCTTGTGATATACATTTCTTTCTTGCTATAAATTTCTTCTTTGTGCTTGTATGAGTGGCCTGATCATGCTTCTCCAGAAAATCCAGCCTAACACAAGGAAGAAGGGAGAGAAGAGGGAATCTTTGAGAATACACTGCCCTATAGAAGCTTCTATTGTGAGGGAAAAGTTCTACATCTGAGCCGTGCAATTCAGTAATCACCAGTCACATAGTTATCCCGCATTTGGAATGTGACTAGTGCAATTTATGACCTGGATTTCTTAATTTTCCTTGACTTGAATTCATTTAAATTTAAAAGGTCACTTGAGACTGATTGGCTACTCTACTGGACTATGCAGTTCTTGATTAAAAAAAATTCTGAAACACATATTTATATGCACAGTGTGCATTCTGTTGGGTCCTGAAGAAAACAAACCAATTAGAAAGACTTCTCTGAAGTTTTCAGGGCAGTTTGACTTGTACATAGTCAATGGTGATGATGTTATTTGGGACAAGGTTGCTGTGGTTATATGGAAAATTTGTCAGCTTTCTAGAAACTCATGCTAGAGAGTTCAGAGGAGTACTCTCAAAATGTCACAATTTCTAAGATTTGCTATAAAATACTTTGACCAAAAGAGCAAGAGAAGAGAGAGAGTTGAACTAAATATGACAAACTGGGGATAGTGGTTTAATCTGTCTGGATCAGGGGTGTATGGGGCTCATTATCATGGCCTATCTTATATTAGTGCATATGTTTGAAAAAAGTTCATGACACTAAAAGTCATATTTACATGCAAAATGCTTATACATCATAAGTAAGAAAAATAAGTGAGAAAGTAGAATCCAAGCTTATATATTCAATGTTACTATAGTTGTACATTCAATGTCCAACTATACCAACTGTTATACCTGTACATTCAGCATTACTTACCAGATAATGGGTGTAATGTGGAGTTGGAAATAATCTACTAGATGTTCAAGTTTCCAAATAATTTTATTATGAAGTAAAATGGTATCATCAACCTGCCAAGGAATGTTTATGGGACTATTTTCAGCATTTTAAATTAAACATCCACTAATGTGACCAGGAAAAGAAAAAGTTGAGAATTTCTGTCATAAACTCACACTTATACCAGAATATGTGCATATACAAAAAGAAACTAAAGGGAAATATACAGTAGATCTTATTTCATAATGACAGTTCATTCATGTGTTTAAAAAACTAGAGAAAAAATAAACAAATTTTTATAATCTGGTGTTTTCTTTTCAATTGAGGCCAAAGCCACATTTAAAACAAATTAAACTTTTTATCAGTTTGTCATCCTATTAGGGCCTGTGTGCTGCTGTGATGCTGGAAGAGCTGCTACTGGTGTTTTAAGCACCAGCAAGGTCACTCATGGTAAGCAGGCTTAGTAGAGTTTTGAGGCTAAGATTAGGAAGAAAGACCTGGAGAATTGCTTCTGAAAATAAAAAGAATCACAACAAAATATTGTTGCACAGTGTGTTGAAAGTATATTCCCCTAGGCTAGGGACACTCAGATTGCACAATGCTTGACACAATAGAATGGAACATGCCAACAGCCACGAAGATGGTCCAGAAGCAGCCAACATTCCCTCTTCTTGTACATGGAGTCACCGGAAGTTGGGGCCAACTTGAAGGCGATTGGCGACAACACGCCATCTTTTAAAGAGTGAGATCTCTGATTTATTCCATGCAGTTATTGAGCCTCTAGTAACTCCTGCTGCCAAGACACACAATCTACTTCTCCAGAGAACGTGGCTTTCTTTCTGCCAATGACCTAGAAAATACTGTTTTCACCTGCATCTTTTCAGTCTGTGATCAACAGAACACTGCTTTCTGAAGCAGCCTGTGGAGTACACATCATTTTATTTTATTCTCAGATTGGTTTCTGACAGCAAGGGCAGAACTGTAGCACATCACCTACCCTCAGAGCATGTATCTTTTATTTTATCGTTGACCAGATAGTCTTTGGAAGTTGTGCTTTTGAGCTCACATGCCTATCCTTTATGCGGGCTTCCTGGTATCATCAATGGAAGCCTATCGGTTGTCACTTCTTACTGTGCATCTCTTACCAGAAATCATCCCTGTCTTCTCTTTCTAAATTATGACTTCTACGTGCTTATGGTTTTCTTGAACATGAATCCATGAATGTCTTACTGTATGTGACCATGAATGTGTGTACACTGTGAAACCTTTTCACAAAGTTGTATAGCAGCATTTTAAAATTATGCTATTAAAAAGTGAATGATTTTTTGAGGAACGTCAAACAAGAAGACAGTAAGAAAAGGAAAATAATGAAGCCAGATTAAGTGGCACATGAGACGGCATCCTATGTTGTCGTTAGTAACTGTCCCTCTGACTCGTAATGACCCCATGAGAAATGGAATGCAAGTTGGCCTAGCCCTGCCTCATCTTCGTGATGCTTGCTGTGCTCCAGTTCAGTAGGTATCAGGCAGCCTTCGAGCTCACACTTCATTTCACTCCCGTCTCAGACAACATGTGGTTGACATTTCACTGGCTAATTTAAAGTAATAGAGTCCCAGGACTTTCTTCTGAGTGTGTCTTCATTTGAAAGCGTCACTTGAGCCCCCAATAAAATGATTTATGAAGAAAATAAAAGGAGAAGGAAGGAGGAGCTTATACCAAGGGCTCAAGTAGAAAATATTTGGAAACAAATATGGCAACATGTGTACAAACGCTTGACACAAATGATGTATTGCAGGTTATGAGAGCTATAAGAGCCCCCGATAAAATCATTCTGGGGAAAAAAGGATTTAAAACAAAAGAAAGCCTAACTCAAGCCATGATTGAACCCACTCATATTTGACACATCTGTGAGGTAACTTCAAGCATCCTTGTGACATACAGTCCGTCCCCCTCCCCGCGCCCCCCCCCCCCAGTTAAGACAACCCAACAGATGTGTGGTGGTGGACTCAAGCCTTCTGTAATTGCAAATTCTTCTTGGGTCCACTTCCTCAAAGCCAAAGCAAAGAGGAAAAAGGGAACGAATACTTATGCATTCACAAGAACTCATTTTAGGAAAATGTTTAAAAACATCTATTCCCCCCAAAAATCACCACTACATGAAGGTCTTGACATAAAGGTCTAAGAGAAACTTTTTTGTTGTTGTTAATTAAAAATCATTTTATTGTGGGCTCCTGTACCATTTTTCACAATACATAAATAAACATACTGTGCCAAGCACTTTCACATGTCTGCTGCTGTTATTATTCTTCAATTATCCACCTTTCCCCTTGAGCCCCTAGTATCGGCTTTTCCATCCCTTCCCCTCTTCCCCTGCTCTCCCTTTCTCACCTACTCTCAAAACTTTATACATTATTATTGTTCTGTCATATCTTACACTGCCTGACCTCTCTGCCAACCCAATCCTTTGATGTCCATCCTTCAAATGGAAGCTTATGTGTATATATCCTTGCTGTTGGTTCTGTCTCTCTACCCCACCTTCTCTCCACCCTTCCAGCAGTTCCAATCTAACCATTGGCCTGAAGGGGCTCATCCATCTTGGTTTCCCCATATCTCCAGCTCCCCTCTCTACTAGTGTACTTTCTTCATTCCATCTGGATTTGTAAGGTAGAATTGGGACCATGATGGTTTGGCGGGTGGGGGGGAGGAAAGCTTCAGGAACTAGAGGAAACTTGCATGCGTCTTCGCTACCCTGTTGCACCTTGACTGGTCTGTCTCCTCCCCTTGACTCCCCTGTAAATGGGTGACCAATTACCCACCAGTGGGCCTTAGGTCCCCACCCTGCTCTCCCCCTCATTCGTGATGATGTGATTCTTGTACTTTGATGCTCGATACCTGCTCCCTCCGGCCCTCTTGATCACACGTGCTGGTGTGCTTCTTCCATGTGGGCTTTGCTGTTTCTGCGCTGAGTGGCAACTCGTTTATCTTCAAGTCTTTGAGACTCCAGACATTCAATCATTTGGTAGCTGGGCACCATGGTTTCTTCTATTCTGTTTGCGTCTGTATCCATTTGTCTTCAGCGATATTGGGAGTCGATTAGTCCATTGATTTTGATTTTTGTTCTTTGATGCCTGATACCTGATTGTTTCAGCATCTCATGATCGCACTGGCAAATGAGCTTCTTTTAAGAGAAAATTTTAACACGAGGTTCAAAATAAGAATGATATATGGTAGAATACAGTGTGCTTTCAATGGTCTTCTGACAAGAGTTAGTTCCCTACATTTCAAATGTTTTTTTTTTCAAGCTCCTCCCTTAATGCAAGGCAAAAGGAATACTCAAGGAAACACCATGTAAAA